>CM067060.1:5488889-5853889 GCA_033980235.1 Diadema setosum | reverse complement strand
AAAAAACACAAAAAAAAACCACCGAAACTTTGAAAAGTCTGTGTTGAACAATGTTATGACTTACGATACATTTACGCATTTACGCATTTACGTTTTTATCTTTTTAGTTTTATTATTATGACTGAATAACAAATCTTGTTATAGGGCCTAACATTTAATTTTCAGATTAACGCACCGTTGGAAAAACGAACATCACCAGCTGGTTTATAAGCACTTAAAAGGAGTTCCAGTGCAGTTGAAAGTAAGTTTGGAAAGAAGGAGTAACATTTTTTTTTTAGCACAACAATGAAAATTTGATCAAAATCAGATGAAAAAATAAGGACGTTATGACGTTTTCAAACTGGCGCTAATTTTTTTTTTTTTAGGGAACAGTTTTTGAACAGTCAATATGTCTATGCAAAAAATGATAAAGAATACAAAATGAAATGATGATGTCTTCCCATCACACCTAATTGCCATATATTTTATAGCTACATATATTTTTTGAAATTTCCATTTTTTTCAAGCAAACCCAGTTTAACACGTCCCAGTCTCGAAGACTGATATATTTAAGTGATCATTATTCTGAGGTTATTCAACCAGGATACCATCATACACAAAATTCAATCAAAGAAACATTGATTTTTCCTTTTTCCTTTTTTTTTTTTTTTTTTTTTTTGCACACGATCAATGAAGATTATCGTAAGATAATGACTTCATCAGTTCACTCATTTACATATTGAATGATGCCAGGTATACGAGGACTGCTTTGCAGAAATTAGCGCAATTTCTCAATTTCGCAACATCCCAAATTTTGCCATGGCAACCAGCAATATCGGACATAGCTAAATTATATATTAAAATGTTTGCAATAAGATTTTAGGAAAAGTCACCAAATTTGGTTGAAATCGAGTAAAGGGTGTAGGAGTGGCAAACGAAAATATGGTAGGGGGCACAATGTGCCTTCCCTTGGGCTTTATAGGGTTAAGATTCTGAATAATTCTGAGTGCACAAGACTTATCACTTACATTCCGAAAAATCAATAGTTCCCTCATGTACAAGGGGAATATCCCCTTTTAGTCAACCCTTTCCTCACTCAGTTCCCCCGATCATTTTTTTAGATAATTTCCCAAATATTCCAGTTAATATGCGTATACGAGATATCTCAATTTCAACTTTTAAAAGGCAAAAGCTCCCTCGTACGGGAAAGGTGGGGATAGCACTCTCCCACGCTTTCTTCCTGTTCGCCCCCCCCCCCCCCTGCATATATACAAGTAGGCCTATATTAGACTATGGCTACACTTTGAGTTTTCCAAATATATGCCACAAAAGTCTGCACCAAAACGTTTAACTGTAATCAGAAAATACAGGATCTGCCTCATGTAGGAGGGAGAATTGGCGCTTATCCCCTCCCACATCATCCTGCTATGTCTCCTTCCACAGACTTGCACTTCTGTGATGGAAAAATTTCCAGATAGGCCTATTCCAACAGATATGTGCGCCAGATTGTTGAATTTCAGACTTTCTAAAAATGAAAAAAGCTCCCTCGAATATGGGAGGGGTATCTTGCCACCCTCCCATTTATTTGGCCCCTCTATAGACTTAGTACACTTTGAGGAATGACAATTTCCGAATTTCCCATAAAAAAGTGTGCTTCAGATCGCTTTATTTCAATTCTAAAAACGCAAAAGCTCCGTCGAGCGGGAGGGGGCATTCCCCTCCCACACCCTCCCCCTCTACCTCATTAGACATACACAGAGATGATGCACACACGGAACATAATTGAGAGCTAAATGCCGTGATTTTGCTATCAACACTTCCCTGAAAAAAAACCCTAATTATTTCCATTATTATCACTCTTTTTTTTTGGGGGGGGGGGATAGAAAAATTCCAAGTATTGCACCATAAGTTTGCAGCAGGTTGCTGAATTTCAGGTCTGAAAATGTAAAATCACCTTCGTGTGAGAGGAGAAAATATCCCTTATGTACACCCTCGTGTGCTTGCCTTTTCTGTTTCATTGCTTAACAGACAGCGTTCATGAAATTCATTGTAATAATAATTAATACAAGAAGTTTACCACTTTAAAGGCAAATTGTTCAATAATAATCCACATCAAAATATCCTGCTACCTACTTTAACAAGTGGGGCCGTTTCAAGTCGATAAAACACGCAAAAGCATGCATCAAATTGCACCATTTACAACATCAAAATGCAAAAAAGTTCTCACCGTGGGAGGGGGACACCCGAATGACACCCCCTCCCACACCCTACCCCTCTCGCTCGATCCGCTCGCTCGGGCTCAGTCGCTTCGCTCCCTCGCATAGTAACCGCCCCCAGATCATATCCTGGCTATGGTGGTCGGTGCGTCTAAGCGGGGGGGGGGGGGGGGGGGGGGGAGGGGGGACTGAAAAACGTTCCGTGGCCCTACGTAATAACAATAGTAGTAAAACAATTACCTGGGGCTGTGGCGCTGCACTTTACTCCAACGTCTTCAACGTGCGTGCAATCATTCTCCCTCCATGACCGATGAGAACAATCGACCAGGCTGCTCTCGTCACCCAGGCAATCGACATCATCGAGATGGATGGGGTCGTCACCGCTGCCGAAGTAATACTAAAGTCATGATCGACGACGTCCGAAAAGCCGAGCTGACGGCAGACTACTTCGGCATTGGAAACATCCCACCCGTCGTTGCATACCGTCCCCCACTCGTTGTCGTAGTAGATCTCCACCCGACCTTCCAAGGAAGAAGTTCCATCGGCCAATCGGACGCTTCCCTCGTCACCTATACCGATTCGGAAAGCCGATTCACAGTTAGAAATGGTCTGCAGTGACCTTTGAACCATAGACCTTTTCTAGGCACGGATTGAGGACCTACAGCCTTTGGAAATAGCACTGGCTTGATTAAGGGAAATAATACATATACCGTCTCGAAATTTATAGTCATGTGTATAACTTATGTTATTTTGTAGATTTTCCAAACAAACTTTTGGAGTTTATTGCATCATTTTAACAGCATTTCACATGATCAGTATCTGTAATGCAATTACATAGCAGATACTCAGATACTGCATTCTTTCTGTGGGCGGGGGGGGGGGGGGGGGGGGTGCAGAGTTCTAATTCGATACTCATCACATAATAATTATGAAGGGTACTTGTTGACTTTGAAGTTTATTATCATGTTGTGTGATGAATACCATATGCCCTTGTCAGTATCTGTTTCTTCATGTTCTCTATGGAAGAATGCTTATATATTTTCTTTCTATTATATAATTATGAGCTTTTTCTTTACTTCATATTGTTTTTGTATAACAGAATCTACTATGTTATGTTTCTCTGTTTACTTCTGTTGTATGCATGCACTTGCAGAATAACAGCCACTGCCTGTAAATGTAAGCAAGTCCTTTTTTTTTCACCGTGCTGAAATGAAATGAAAATGAAAATGAAATTACCATGACTTTCATTGATAACGTATGAGTAATGATGGATGGGGCACATATGCTACTATTTGATAGATTTTGTTTTGTTACCATAGAGCCCGCCGAAGTACTGGACTGCCCCATGGGCGTCTACTGAGCAAGGGATCAATTTGGTGTAGCTACAGTCGATGAGTTTATCCTCAAGCCCAGAGCAGATGACGGAGGTGAAAAGTACGGGTAGCTTCTGCGCAGATCCGTAGTCGTCATAGGTGACGTATCCCTCATCGAACCCAAGTTGACGGCACACAACTTGCGCGTCCGTGTGGCCCCACAGTAAATCTGGGCACACGGTCCCCCACTGACCTCCCGAGAAGATTTCGACCCGGCCCTCCCTAGGTTTCGAACCTCCGGACAGCCGCACCTCTCCCTCGGATGCTGCCGGAAAGGGTGGAAAATGCATGTACGTGAGAGTTTAACCTACGGGTCTCAGACACCACATCTGTTTGACTTGGTGTTGTATCTCCGGTCTTTTACTGTGCACTGTTAGTAAACAACAAGTAGTTAAAGGAATGATATAGTCTTGGTTGAGATGGGGCTTCAGGTTTCTACACTTTTTTTGTGAGATGATTAAAAACCTCTTATGAAATATGAAAGAGCATATAATTCTAAGAGGGATTCAAAGTTTGTAATATAATGAAAATTAGCTGAGATATGTAAAACTTAGGATCCTAGTAGGGCCCACCTTTTATTAAAGGGGAAGGCTAGTAACTGATCAGTGGGAATCAGTGGAAATGCTGGGAGATGATTGTTCCAATCCTTATGGGATTCATTCAAGAGTTCATTGTATATCTATTGTTGTGTGAAAATTATTTGCTTCAGAATGGTCTCATATTCAAGTAATGTGCAGATTAATGCTCCGTCACTGACCAGGGACGCTAACCTGGAAGCATTAAACGGCACATTACTTGAATATGAGACCATTCTGAAGCAAATCATTTTCACACAACAATAGATATACAATGAACTCTTGAATGAATCCCATAAGGATTGGAACAATCATCTCCCAGCATTTCCACTGATTCCCACTGACCAGTTACTAGCCTTCCCCTTTAAGGATGGCTTTGTTTTCCTTTGTTTTTGGATATCTCAGCCATTTCAAAACCGATTTTCATCGAATAAACTTTGAATCCCTCTAAGAATTGCATGCTCTTTATTATTCATAAGTGGTTTCTAATCTAACATAAAAAAAGCTCAATCCTCATCTCAGCCAATATTTTACCATCCCTTTAACTATTAACAGCTAGCTCTTCTTTTTCCTTTTGAGGCTAGTTCATATTTCTCTTTGTTCAAACCCTATTGTTACATTCCCAAAATGCTGAACTTAACTATACATGGCAATGAATTCTAGAAGAGTTAAATCTAGATTTTGATACTATACCAGTTATTAAGATCACTTTCTTCAATAATAAAATGTAATATTGTCTACGATGTTATAAAACATTTTAGTGTCCTCACCTCTATTACCGCAAGTGACGCCGGCGTCTTCGGCATGGCTGCAGTCGTGATAGTACCAGCTAATGAATTGGCAATCACTCAGCTGTTGCTCGCTGCCCGTGCAGGCCACGTCGTCCAGCCATATACGTTGCGTGTCGTTTCCCTTTCCGAAGTAGGCCGACTGTCGGACGTCCCACGCTTCTTGGTAGCCGAGTTGTTGGCACACCACGGCTGCATCGTTCATATCCCAACCGTCGTCACACACGGTGCCCCATTCCCCGTTGTGGTAAATCTCTACGCGCCCTTCACGGGCCAACCTGCCACCAACGAGCCGAACTTCTCCTTCTGCACAAAAGATGATTTCAGACCATTTTACGCTTGTCTAATAGTTTACTTTATGAGCTTCAATGTGGAAACTTATCTATGAGCTCAGCGACGGGGACGCTTAAATTTGTGTGATCCTTTGTGGCAACGATTTCCTGATAAATGCTGTTTGATATGAGATTCCATGTGGAGAAATTTTCATGAGCTCTTGTGTGGAAACAGTTATTTTTATATGAGCTCCACTGCGAGACAATAATGAAGCTCCTATACGCAGATACAAGAACAAGTACAATGTATATAGATTTACAGGTAGTTGATAATATTGCATGATTTTTTTTTCTAATACAGCACACTTCCGTTATAACGAATATCGTTTTACATAATGAAATTACGGTTACAACGAAATAAAAAATCAGGCCCAACATTATCCGCTCTATGTTTTTTTAATTGCTTAATTGTTCGCTTATAATGACAGAAAACTGCCGGTCTCGAGGACTTCGTTTAATGTAACCATGACAACGGGAGTCCGCTGTATATGGGTATTGGTATTGGGCCCTCATCGTGTGTCTTTTTGTGCAACCACAGCAACAACATAACTTTGCTCATTTGTTCGTTTGTTGCGTGAGTGCTTTTTTTTTTCTTTTCGATAGTTTCTCACTAAACTGACTATGAAACAGAATGCAACCGCACTGTTCTTGGGTTTACACTTCACATGAATGACCGACAAGCAATGCCATAAACAATAAAAAAATCATAGCAGAACCATAACTGATAACAGGAAAGTAATATATAATACTAAATTCCTTTTGTTTAAAAACCAGTATATACCCCTCCTAAAAACAATAACAAAACTCTTTCAAAGATAAAATCCTTGTAATCCAACAGAACCAAAGATGAACAGCTATCAGTATGTCAGTGTCAGAGAAATTCAAAGTTTATTTAATGAAAATCAGGTTTGAAATGGTTGAGATGTTCAATACCGCCGTTACATACTCTTCTTATGCCTTTATCTTGCTTACTGATTACTTGATTACTGCTGTCTTGAATGATCTGGAACCAGTTTAGGTAATTTGCGTCGTTTATCTGTTTTACAGAAAAAAAAAAAGCAATTCGAATTTGTTCAAACGACAACCATTGTCACTACACCGCTTCATTAAAAAAAAAAAATTAAATACTCTCACACTGTCTGACAGCGTCTCAGTAAAACTTGGTCTTATTATGTATAAATATTGTAATGCAATTTTACCTAATATTTTTGATGGTTGTTTTACAATGAATCGTCCATTACACAACATTGAACTCGAAATAAGGATAATATTGTGTTGCCATTTTGTCGCCTGAGTATTAAAAAAAAAAAAATCTATTTTATGTAGATTGCTAAGTTCTGGAATGATTTAGATTTATTCTTTAAGAATGTATCCAGCCAAAGTGCTTTTAAGTCTAGATATTAAAAAAAAAAATCTTTGAAATGCCTATTGAATCGTATCAAATGTATCAGTCCGTCTTTATTAGTTTTTGTTCTGTCTGTTTGTTTTATTTGTTTACTGTAGTAGCATGTCTTTTATCTTATTTTATTTGTCTATGTAATCTGTAACTATCATTAAGTACTCTGAATGTAACTCTGAATCTGTATTTGTATATTTCTATGTACAGTTGTATTCAACTCCACAAATGGGATCGCATTTGTGTCAAGCCTTCGGCTTTCTTTATGAACTCCCCATCACATTTTACACTGTTATATTTCTGTTCTTATGAGTATCAATAAAGTGAATAAAGTGAATTGAATTGGATATTGGAAACCTGAAGCAGTATCTCAACCAAAAATATACCATTCCTTCAATTGCACAGCAAATATCAATATCAATCACTAAGTATTATATTTTTCACGACAGGCTAAGATGGCGCTTGCTGCAAAATTGGTAAAATCATATCGAATAATAAAATTCATCATTATAGTTGCCAACTGAGAGCACACAAAGATATCAAAATGTGTGCAATATCCTCTACGAATTCGAATACATCAACCTTACCATTCTGGCCTGCTGTGAATCCCAAGATATCTATACACCTGAACAAGATGACGAATCTTTCCATTCTGCCAATTCAGAGGCCCACAAAACGGTGTCTTTCAGTGGGATTTGTGCCTCCAATTCTCCGAGGGGAGACAGTGAACACAGTGTAGACCAAACATGCAAAATGTACGTTGACCAAAAACAGAAGGATCATTACTGTTTTTAACGGAAAGCCGTCATTCTTCATTTTCGCGCCATTTCACAAATACACACTTTGAACCTCTCGCCACAAGTAAAACCAATGTCTCTGGCACGCCCTCGGTAATAAAATATACGACGTTGCATGACTCTACTTTTCTGTGCATGTATGCTCTAAATTTGCTCGACCTTTCCAAATGTTTACTATAGGCAAATTTTGGAGATTAAGCGACTGCTTAGGTGATATATTATATAATTTGTATATGTAAATGTATATACATATATATATATATATATATATATACAAAATAATTGATACAAATATATATATATCTATATACACATAAGATTTTTTTTTGATAATTCTAAATTCGAATTTCGTTCAATTTCATATCACAGAAAGATGTGAAATACACACACACACGCACGCACACACACACACACACATATCATACTGCATGTTTCTCTCTTCTTAGCTTTTTTTTGTTCGTGTTAAGTGTACGTTTTCATTAGTGCCCTGTGGGTAGAAACCCTATTTCAAATGTCTATGTCTGTTGGTGTGCTTTTATGATATCGTCAAAAGCCTATTAGTATATCATGACCTTGTTTCCTACCCCCCCCCCCCCACTCATTTTCCACAAGGCAGTGGTCTTGTCTAAAGGTTTCTTGTTGGCTTGTTCATTAATCTGTTTTGACTACCGTATACCGTTATTTTGTACTGTGGTACAACTACATGTATTACAAATTACAGCAATATTTCATGCATATTTCGCAGACTTTTTCTAACATGATAAAGTTGTTAGCAGTCTCTCTAAAGCGAATATCTATCCTCTATAAGAAAGCATCCATTATAATTGTGTCATTCCTATTATTCTATCTATGAATTTAAACGAATATATCAAATTATATATTCATATTATATTCATACAATTGTCTTTTCCCGTTTGTTTTTACTAAGTTCTGTCAATGTTCGTTCATGCGAATTGTTTCTACTGTCTCTCCCCCCATCCCCCCTCTCTCTCTCTCACCCTCTTTCCTCTCTGCCTTGTCTCATTGTAACCATTACTGCTTCTTAAATTATACAAGAACAATTAATAGTAGGAAAGTCACAAATACATGACAGAGAGAATTGTACAACTTGTATGTTTCTTCCATTTTTAATATTCTACACTATTGACACTGCGGGACATTTGGGTTGGAGCGTAAGTTTACATAGGTATACTCAGTTAACTTTATTACCTTAAAATTAGGGCCGACTATCTACTAGAAAGGGGGATACATAACCAAATATTTTAGAACGATCGATCTTTATCTTGAAATAAAAAAGTCAGGCCGATATCTGGGAATTTGATATGAGTTGATGAGATAATTTTTCTTTGCTGACAGTCATGGCTTCTAAGTTATTGGTTGTGTCTGCTCTAAATGTAGAACAATCACAGGGACATTTCTATTGGAACCTCATTTTATGAAACTAGGAGAAAGTTGCATTCAGCCCCTTTATTTAAAATCAGAGTCCCCCCCCCCCCCCCCTTGAAAGAAAAAAAAAAATATGATGTGAACAGTGCGTACTATCTGGAGGGGCGCGTCATGTTCGACTAGGGTACACGGCTCTTCCATTTCGTGCGAGAGTCTTTTCTGTTTTGTTGATACGAGGTGCGTCACTATCAGCAGCTCTGCTACGAGCTCATTGATGGGACTGTTCGATCACGGCTAACTGGACACGACAAAACGGCATGCGTCTGGTTTTGGCCTATCGCCGTCGGCGATCGTCCTCCTCTTCCTCCTCCGCCTCCTCGGGGTCATTCTGCTCCTCCGGATCGTTTTGCTCCTGCGCTTCTTGTTGCTCCTGCGCTTCTTGTTCCTGCTGTTCCTGGGCCTCCGGTTCTTCCGGTTCTTCCGTCTCTGTCTCAGGCTCCTCCACTTCCTCTGGGTCCTCTGCCTCTTGTGCTGCAGGGAGAATATCATTGTAACGATATCAGTCATCGCGTATCGACTCGGGACTGCAAGCTTCCACAGTATTCATATGGGTTATATGTTTTATAAGAAAATACAAGTCACTGATTGGATAAAAGCAATCACGTGATACTGGAGAGTCGATATTCCCATGTTATGCATGAGTATGTGCATGTTGCCTCCAATTTGAGCCATTTCCACCTGAAATGCATTCTACATGTATTGTGTTACTTATTTTTTCTGCATTGCGTTGTATTGTGTTTCTCTTCCATGTCATTGAAGAATTATACATAAAAAAGATAATGTTTAATGTTATGTGAACAAAACGGTTTAAACTGTTCGACATCGCCATAAAAACTACAACATGATTATGAAAGGAATAAGTGCAATAAAATATAATAATAATAATGATGAAAGTGATTATAATATTAATGATGATCATACACTCATGACATATAATACTATGCAACCACACTATTTACATGTATATCTGTAATGCTTTGTTACAGTGCACTATGCACTAAGACCACGATGACCATGAATTCTTCCACAAGATATTCCAAGTTAACAAGTAATCAATGTTGTCAATGGCACTGCAGAATGGGAAATTATGCACACTCTGTCTAACGCAATTTACAAAACTCAACCATGCTTTAATGCAATCTTCTTCTTCTTCTTTGTTACTGTCCAACACCTCTAGTATGTATTTGCCAACGGGATGCACAGGGGTGCGCTGATGTCGGCAGTGCAGAGAGAGAAGCTTAAAGGGATGGTACAGTATTGGTGGATATGAGAGCTGGATTTTTAATTTTTTGGGAGGTACCAAGAAAACACATGATATAGTACAGAGCATACCATTTTAAGAGGAATGCAAAGTTTATTTGATGAAAATCGGGTTTGGAATGATTGAAACTTCTAAAAACAAAGTAAAACAAAGCGATCGTAATAAAGTGTGGGTCCCACACTTTATTAGAATCGCCGTTTTTTTTTTTTTTTATTTCTCAGCCATTTCAAAACCAATTTTCATCAAATAAACGTTGAATCCCTCATAGAATTACATGCTCTTTCATATTTCATAAGAGGTTTCTCATTATCTCACCAAAAAATGTTAGAAACCTGAAATTAGGTCTCAACCAAAACTATACGATCCCTTTAAAAAATAGTTGCTTTGCTCTTGGATGTAGTGGAGGGTTGCTGTTTTGAAGGAGTCTTCGTCTCTGATGCCAGAGACTATTTGTGGGAGTGCCATCAATCATTCATTTGGTCAGGCATATTATCATCCTATCTAGTGCATTCAAGTCCATGCAAGCTTGGAATGATATATCACAAGTTTACAATTATCGCATGAAATGCATTTTACTAACTTGAACACCTGTAGTGCATACGTAAATATTGAGATTTCAAACCACAATACAGTAAATGATGTCGACTTACCGTATGAGGACTGCACGAACAGAGTGACAGCGAACATGCAGAGAAGCAATACCACGAACTTCTTCATCTGAAATTTAAAATGAAATACGATATGAAGATATCAGTTAGTAAGCAATGCATGTGATATGATAAAATAATCATCTCATCATATTATGGGTGCTAAACAGATATACATGTTACATTATATAACTTACTTAATACCGTGTGGGCGAAAATAATTATGTTAGATATTAGTCTATAGCAGAGATTGAGTCTTACGAAAGCTCCGAGCAGAAAACACAGTTTGCTTTAATGTACGATATAAAGTATTTACTATTATTATCATTACTTTTATTGCTATTATCATCATCATCATCATCATTATCATTGAATTTGTTTCTAACATTTCATGGAAAAAATATATTCCATTGGACAAAAAAAAAATAATCAGAATAAGATTTAAAACATTAAAAAAAATCGTTTCATCATCATTATCAATGAATCTTTTTCTAACATTTCATGGAAATAATGCATTTCACTGGACAAAAAAAAGATAATCAGAATAAGATGCAAAATATATATAAAAAAAAAATGTATTGCTGCTACCAAACTAAATGCCAGGATATCAGGGCATATCGAAAAGAAAATTAAACAAGGCCATAATTCTGAAAGTAAATGACGGATCTGACTATAAGCACAGCTGATGGTCAGTTCCTAAAGTTGAATGTATTTCACATATATAATAGAAGACAAATAGACATGAGGATGAAGATGCTCATATTTTTCCTGATATTTCTAATAAACCATAAAAAATAAAAAGGAAAGAATTTAATGATATCGTTATCATAATAATGATTAGTATCATTACTATCATATAACAAAAATACATAGCAAGTATACTGAAAGGACAGGGCACTATTTGAAAAATGCAAAGTGACTCAAGTTCCCGTGGTGCTGAGACTGTTTCTCTGCGTTTTAATTCAGAAGGGCCCCGTTTGACATATGAACGCAGTAAAGAGCTTGGGTTAGAATAAACATTGTGAGTGAATAAATTTATGTCGATTTACCTTGAGACATCGCACACTATTTTTTCCCAACTGTGGACACCTGAGATTCTAAACACCACCGTGCCCATTAACTCTCTGCTAGATGTCATGACAGATTTTTATCGCTAATTTTCTGCTTTCCTCGTAGTCCATATAAATTAGTTGCATCGCACGATAGATTTCATTGATTTGATCTGATTTGATTTGATTTGGTTTGATTTCTGCTTACCTTTTTCATACAAAAGTAATAGATTTTCAATTGAACAATTATTGAATGATAAACAGGGTAATAAGTGAACAGTGGAAATACATGGAAAGAGGTGAATAATATTATTGACTTAGATGTACAATGCTGTTTTTCTTCATAATACAAAATAAATGAATACAAGGAGGTGTCATTTACGTAGTTAAAAAAAAAAAATGATTTCAGGTATCTGCTGTTTAAAAGACAAATTACGCAAATCTAACTGTAATAGAAATTCCGGAAGCCACCATCATTATAGAATAGTGGATATCGCATCAAGATTGAATGGCCTTCACAGTCGCACACGGGTGTTAAGCACCCGAGGAAACAATGGGGAGGAAGGTAGCTGGTATTTACAAATCTTGAAACCTGACATATAGTGTAAAACAAAACAAGGAATCATGAGGAAAGTGGAGTATAGATGCTGCAAACGAAATGTAAATAGTGTTGACCGTTGAGGTTAGACAAGACTTGTAATCCCAATTTCCCTCATATATATATATATATATATATATATATATATACATGTATCGGTTTCTTCTCCACTCACCTTGGCTTAGTTTGGAGTGTAGCGACGTCGACAAAATATTACGTGATGTAGCAGCGGCGGACGGTTCAAGAGCTTGGAGCAGGCTACAGATATAGATGAAGTTCGGGTCCTCTGTGACTAGACCTAATGCGCACCTGGGACTTATATAGTACACATACTCCTACGCAAAAAGAGAAAAGGTGAGGGTGGACGTGAGAGGAGACCTTCAAAATTATAGTCATGTGATCACTTTCGATACAATCGAACCAGCCCGCAAATTTTGTTGTTGCTTGTTTTTTTTTTCATTACTTCTTTTGACAGGGTGCTATCGGAAATGGAGGAGGTATTGTTACCCTCATTTAGACGCAACGCCTGAAAACGATTAGGTTCGATATGACTCTTACTGGTAGATAGTACAATGACCAAAGCTTGTAAACGCGGGGGGGGGGGGGGGGGGGGCTGGCATGATTGCTTCTGGTCTGGTACAGGTGAGTGGGCAGTTTAACAAACTGAGGTATCATCGAGGACCCCCTAGTCGAGACAGCAACTCAGGCAGATTTAATCTTTTTTAAGGCAAATTCGATTTGCCACTTGTTTATTGAACTGACTTGTCTTACCTGTGCCAATCAAACAGCTACTGCGTGATAATATTTCGCGTTTATTCCAGTAAGAGGAAAGTTATGCTAGAGAATATTAAGTAGAAGGGTCAAAGTTGAGGTAGTTGACAGGTTCGAGTCCCGTGGTTCATTTTTTCCCGACATGTTTGCTAAATTACAGATCAGCAGTTAGCCATCCTACAAACTTCATTTGTTAGAGGGAGACAAATTGAAGAAATTCAAACCTCAAGAGGAAAATTAATCATACATCTCGGCTAAACTAAGTAAAATGGTAAACTCAAACAAAAGTAGAACAGTATAAAAGCCACATCAAAACTAAAAACAAATTTAAAGGTACGAATCAGCGTGAGTTATCACTCATATGCACCAAATGGCGATCTATATGCGGTGACGATGTTATTGTCATTCAACACTCTCAATAATATGTATTCAAATAATCACACACTAATGCCTAAGGGCAACCGTAAAATAGTTACTTTTGTGAGCCCTAGCCCATATGTTACTAACATGCTATTATTTACAAACGTCAACTGTGCCATTCCCATGTGAATGTACGTTACATGACTGTTATTGTCATTTTCATTTGGCTGAATAAAAAAATAATGATGATCTTCAGATTTCTCTCCATTAATAAAAATAGAATAAAATAAGGAGCACCCTTGGAGTTGACTTCATTAGGCATACAAAGGTGGATTTCTAATGGGGAATTGTTGTGATTGCTATATTACACACAAAAACATTTTTTTTTTACCCTTTATGTAAACCGAAGGCTGAACTCTGAGGCGATGTCGTTATCACCTTATCAAATCATTCATTATATCTTATAGTGAACGATTTTCAAAATAAAAAGACAATAAATCAAACAAACAAATCTAGACGAAGGTTGGTATAACCTTTCGAAAAATCTTGAATGTCATGCAACCCTTAGAATTCTGCGCGACGGGATTTAAATTCTCTTCAAACCCTTGAAGATATTTTGAAAGGTCTGTTGAGGAACGCCATCCGTTGATTGGTTTATTGCGATACCTTTCAAAGGAAAAAAATGATATGTCATGCAAAAGTAAAGATTGAAATGGTTCCAAAACCTTCATATCAAGTTCAGCATAACAAACAAACAAACGGAATGATGTGCAATCGCAGAAACAGCTAGGTGAAAGTTGTCACAGCCTTAAGTGGTTTTACGTTGCAATGCAACTGAGAGGCCGCGATAGAACCGCAAACGCTAAAAAAGGAAAGAAACCAAAAAACAACAAACCGCAGGGTTTGGGCAGCATGTACCCATCTTGCGTAACTATAATACTTATCTTCATATCTAACTTTCATACGACAGGTAGGATACAAGATGTTGCCGTTTATTTGGAGGACTTCATTTGTTAAGAATGACATTAGCAACTTTTCAACAGAAACTACAAGCCTTCTAACACGATCACTTTGCGTAACTGGACTAGTAAACGAACAAGCTAAACGTATCGATAGATCAACAAAAACTGTAATAGAAATGCAATCGAAAGTACAGCAGATTCGATAAACACCATAATAAAGGAGTGACAACCAATTAAACAAGAGTCAGAGGAAATCAAAACTTGGTGACCTCACTCACAGTTTCATGGCAACGTAGCCTTCGTTCAAGATCATGTACTTTTTACCTTGACTGAACCGCCATGATGTCTCCAGCAGGTAAACATCAACTTTGCTCGTATCGTTCGACCTTCTCCTGACGTCACTGCAAAATGATATGACGATGGGGATGCGCTGTATCTATGGAAACTCATAAGCTTGCATATCATACACTTAACACAACACAAATCAGATGACCTAGACGTTGTTGATGAAATCTTTGACTGCCAAACCAGGAGCTTGACGAGCCTGTGTGCACTGGCGGTGTGAAACTGAATTTTGGGCGAGTATAGAACTGAGACTTAATCTGTGCTCGATTTGTTTACAATCCTGTGACTACTTATAAATCAAAAACCCAATAAGAAATGATTTACAATCCAGTGAACGCAGTACTAAGGTACAACGAAAGGATTGCTCAAGTTAGTTTGATTTGAATGTCACTTTATTCATTTACCGTGTAACTTCTAAACAGTACGTGGTAAAGGGACGCAGAAAGGCTTGTTTTTTTTTTTCTCTCTCTCTCTCTCTTCACACATGTCTCATGTATGTTTTTAATTCACGAATACTGTATGCAAAATGTGCTTGGTTTTGTTTTTAAAGAAGAGCATTAAGAGAAATCTTGAAGGACACGAATATCTCGCAGTGTTACGGCACTTAAGATAAAATTTAGATTTTCTGGCTTAAAATGATGTGAAAAAACCATTGGCACTTAAAAAAAAAAGAATGATTAAAGAATGAAATTTTGGCTAATTAGATTCCCTTTGGGGACAGTAATGTTTTTGTCAACGATTAAAGTGACAGGTTGTTGCACTTCTCACGTTGTTTTCCTGCCGCTTTACAAATAAGGGAGTCTACCACATTGGTTGAATGTATTGCCAGCGAGAATGAAATTTGCACAAAGTGAGAGTCTGTATACTTCCGTTTGGATGTTTTGTCGTACAGGGTACATATGACTGTAGTCAGTCTGTATCATTTCGCTTGAATGTATCACCACAGGAAATTTCCTTTTATTGCATGTTATTCTAATGAATGGTGTTTACTTTCCTTCTTTCTACAGGAAGTGACAATAAAAAAAAAACAACTCAAAAACAAACACACACACCACAAAGCTGCAGAACGCAAGTAATGTATCGCTGCACCTTCCTTGAGTTGTTATAACAGAAATCTTCCATCACCTGCTTTGTGTGTGTGTGTGTGTGTGTGTGTGTGTGTGTGCGTGTTCTTTCTCACTTGTAATTTCGACTGGCAACCGTCCTTACAGCGGAAAGGAAATCAATTAAAATGATGAAAAGCTTGGTCTGTTCTTTAAATTCTAGTGATGCATGTGCTGCTATTACAAACAGTTGGGCGTTAACAGTGTAAGCTAGAAGCACTTCATTGACTTTACATTTTGAAATCATTTTGATGAACAATTTAACATACTGTAATTCCTACATGGGTTATATAAGTGTCGAGTTGCATTAATTTTATTCAGTAAATACAGAATACAACGCATTTTCATTGCCGATACAACAGGTCAAATAGATATACCTGCATGTATTACTGTAATCGACAACAGCCAGGAAGGAGCTGGTTCATCGTTACGTAAGAGTGGCCCATGGCTTAAATATGGCTTAAACATTTTTTTTTCACCATTCAGATCAAGGGAGGACAATACCCCATAAGATAATACATTCAAACCTATTCTCGGATATTTGATCTCATTTTCATTGTTGTCAAGAACAGTGCTTCTCAACCAGTGGGCCGCGACGGTCTCGAAGGTGGACCGCAATGTCTTCCCAAAATAAAAACGAAAAAGATTTGTGTTCGATCTTCACCGAGTAACACAGCCGAAAAAAAGTTGAAAAGATATACAGACTGTAGCAATAGACTTCCATATTCGTTTATTTCAGAGGAAGGATGCTCAGAAACCTAACCCTTTAAAGACCATTGGGCCTTATTAAATGCAGTGACGTCAGAATAGCTGGCAAATTAGAATTGCTTGTATTATTGTTATTATAAACTTACACATTACTGATACGTGTAAAAAAACTACGAGGAATGTCCGGGAGAATGTTGTTTAAGCACAAGTTCACGAATATACCACTCTGTAATACCACAACTATGTGCTTTTATGCGACGAAATGAATAATTGATAAGGTGTGGGTAAGGAAACTAACAATGTGAATCAATGTAAGACAATTTAATGTTTTTGTTGTTTAATCTTTATGCAACGAACACCTATATGAACCAGAAAAAAACCCAACTATAATGTATAGAAGCTGTCGAGGGTTTCAGTCTTAAAGGGTAACCCAATTCAAATATCCTGGTATTGCAGGGTTTCTTTTTGTTTTTGTTTTCACGTTTACATTTTAATTATTGTTAGTTAAGTACGTTTTAGATGGATTTAAAGGAAACCAAAACCCGAAACCCAAATCCCACAAAAATTCACTTTTCTATCACAATGAAAGAGCACTTGACTAACCGCTTTCAGAAAACAGTGGGAATAATTGTTACCCTTAACTGGATTATGTCGGTATCAATCTGATTGAAAGTGTAATTTTCATGAAAAATTATTTTTTTTTTTGGTGTGTGTGTGGAATTCCCGTTATATTTCTTTATATTGTTATCCACACATGACCTCATAACCTCTAGTAGTCTCCTCATCTAGAGGTTCCAACACCAAAATTGTAAAAATTCATAACTTTTGCATCGACTGTCCGATTTTCCTCAAACTTTCACTGATGTGTTCTACTAATGTTGCTGCTTTCACTCAATCCACATTTCTCTTTGGGTTTTGGTTTCCTTTAAAACTGCACCTCTGCTATTTTTTCAGCCTGTCTAATAGGAAATGCTATGTAATTGCCCAGGGTAATCAAGAAATTGCCTAATCATTGCATTTGAATCGTCATCTCGTGGAGTAACGTAAGCAATAAATATAATATGTGTGTACGCGTCTGTGTGTTATATCTCAAATTTCCTGTTTTGCTCAAGTTCCCCTGGGTAAAATATTGCTTTGCAACTTTCACCATGGTGTTCACTGTGTGACATTTTCATACATTATCTTATGTATGTGCCATTAACTTATAAGATTTAATTCTCAATTTATTACATGTACGTTGCATATGCTAATTCTTATCTTTACAGTAAACCCATGTTAGCCAAGGTTTGCCTTTAGGCCAATTCTTACGTTTTTATGTTTCACCGAAGACAACTATAGAGATAATGCAATTATGCTTATTCAAAGTTTACAGGAAATCATCATAACTCTAATCAGCGTCAATCTTGGACAAAACACCACTATTGCACTATACGTGGACCATTTTTGCTGAGTGTTCACTGTTTTTTCTGTATGGCTAATTGTTAAGAAAAATATCAATTTTAACATGATAAACAGATGATTAATGAAACAGTGTGTTTTTCACATGACTCATCAGTATACGTCTTCATTTGACGGCGCCATCTTTTATAATCTACCATTTTAGTTCTAGTCCTTATTTGCAACTATTTAAGGGGGGGGGGAAGGTATAGGCTCGTACACAAGCAACATTAATACAAAATCTGAATACACATCTACTTTCATTTTCACTGCATTTACTTTTTTTTCGTTTATGTGGAACAGTGCTGATGAATCTATAGTTGGCGGCGTCGGACTGAAAACGCAAGGGATTTCTGTTATATAATTTACTTCCATCTAAGGCGTACGCACAAGGATTGTCTGCTCCGAAAGGATCCTAGTGTTATGGACCCCGTTGAGAGTCGGGTATTGTACTTGCACTCTGTACGATAATCTCCTCCCGGGAAGTCCTTCAGAATCGCCCCTATCTTTCCGCCCTAATCTCACTCGAAAACCCTTGTTTGTGCTGATGTACCGAGCGGCTGTTCAAGTGTGTGGGTTGCGGGTTAGTTTTTAATCGGCAATCTACAATGTGAAAATCAAAATTAAAAAAAAGTTCGAGCTCCCTTTTTGGTTTAACCATGACTTTTATATCACCTTCTCTCACTCTCATAATGATATAACAAGAGAGAACGAAACTGGCTTTTAGTTGACCCTGTTTTTTATATCTACAAACAGGAAGTTTAATCCTTACCTGGTTATGTCATTAGTTAGTTCTTGTTTTGTTTTTATGTAATAGTCGACCAGGCTAAAAAAAAAAAAAAAAAAAAAAAAAAAACACCAAATTAATCTTATTATCATCCAATTAAGTATAGATTAGGTTTTATGTATAGGTGCGTTTCATGGCTTTAAAAAGTTTCATTCTGTGCTACTGACACGTATAGAAACGGGTATTTCTTTTTTTTTTTTTTTATAAAAGACTAACGATAGAAATTGAGCGGCTGCTAAATAGCAGTCCCCTCACTTATGGTACATTACTACAACACAATTACGCAAAAACTTATACAAAATAGCAAAAAGTGTAAATTAACAAAAAAAAATGTAAAAATACACTTGTTATTACATCACTTATAACATGACGCATAAATACACACATTGACACGCACTCTTACACAGCACAAAAATATTAAACATTCAGTGACAAGCTTTTTCTCATCTCCAGAATCCCCTCTTTTCTTTTGTTTTTAATGTCTCAATCATTCTCTAACTCTCCGACAAAGTAATCGTAAAGATCCTTTCCACCCACATCTTAGTTCATATCTGGTAGAAGTCATTCCGAAGCACCCAGAACAGGAAGGGAAAACTGACAGACAATGAGTTATACAGAAGAACAACACGAATGTGTTGAATTACAGTCCGTATACAAAATGCCGCAGATATTATCGGAATCCAAAGTTTCTAGAATGAAGGAACGAAAGTGAACTCGTAGGAGATGGTATGGTATTTGTGGAGACGAGGATTGGGCTTTTAACTTTTTGTAAGATACCAAGAAATCACTTATGAAATAGTGCAGAGCATACCATTCTTAGAGGACTTCAAAGTTTATTTGATGAAAATCGGTTTTTGGAATGAGACATTCAAAAACAAAGTAAAACAAAGCGATCGTGATAAAAGGTGTGTCCCACCTTTTATCAGGATAGCTCTGTTCTCAGTATCTCGGCCATTTCAAAACCAACAAATAAACGTTGAAAATTTCTTGAAATTACATGCATGCTCTTTCCACATTTTGGTAAGAGGTTTCTCATTATCTGACCGAAAAAATGTTAGAAACCTGAAGTTAGGTCATATACGACAGTGCATCAGCTGAGAGGGTTCGCTCCCGAAGGGAAGTTGTATCTCACTCCGTATACATCCATGTGTTACGTCATAATATGGGTTAGTTTTGATACGACTCAGAAGTATACTGAACGTATAATGAGTAATCAAATAGGCTCGTCGTGACAATCAGTGAGTCAGTTGGTAATAATGTCTGCTTGCTTTTCGCGAATCGAATCTATCTTCCTCTTTCCTTTTTAGCCCTTTCTGTGCCGATGAGACAAAGAGGCACAAATCTCATACGCAAACCTATAATGGGCAGGTGATAATAATGTGGCACGTAGAGGGTTAATACGTGTTTTGAATGCTGATAATGATATTCTTTGTGATTTACCACACTTGTGCAATAGTAGAATTGTAAGTACCATCGTTATGTTTTGTTTTGTTTTGTTTTGTTTTTGTTTTTTTGGCTTTTGGTTGTTGTTTTTTTTTGTTTGGTTATTTCATCATGGCAAAGTATCCTGGCTTCAAAATGTGAATCTACTTCGAATAAAAATAAATCATTATCTTTACTATAACAATATTATCCTACTCAATGAGGGTCAATGATGAACAGAGAGGAGATGCACCTTTAAAAAAAAAAAGAAATGTGATCATTTCTGGTCATTTTATTTCCCCTGCCTGTAGATGTTCACTTTGATAAACCGATCCAGTGGTATTGGAAAATACAATTTTCGTAATGGATTTCAACGCAAATGAATGCCTGGGACCTTTCCATTTTTTTTACATTTTTCAATTAAATTCACGTTATTTGCATCACATCGTCCCCACTCCATCATTTTTTTTTAATCAAAATCAAAATAAATGTAATGTTGGACAACTTCAAGTAATGCAGTGGAGAAAGGACATAAGTGTACTCATTTGGGAAAGGGCTTTGAAGACAGGGGGATGAAACATGTAAGGGAGGGAGGGGTGCATTGCCACACCACGACAAATCAGTCTTTTTTTTTCATTTTTTTTTCTCTCTCTTCTTTTCGAAAAGTCGATCCGATGTGATTGTACTATATTTGGGGTAATCCAGAGAGTGGGATTTATTGCAAGGCCTGAGATGAACTCGGTGTCACGTGACCGCGAAGTGCACAGCGAATCGCTTCCTTTGAGGGGAAAGTGTAGATGAATCATTAGTCTCCACAAAAGGCTGTTCAGTTGTTTCTTTTAAAAATCACCACCGATGTGCTGGCTGTATAGTCTCTTTATATTTTGCCGGGGCGGGAGGCTGGTAGTAAAGGGATGCACGGGGGTTTGACATTTGCGCTTTGTGTGTGACTGCGTCTGTTGTTTTTTTTTTTCTGTTTTTCTGTCTGTCTGTTTTCACTTAAGACAGTGTCTGCGTGCCGATGCGTTTATTTCCTTTTAATTTCCTTTATGTTTAGGCCTTCTCTAAAATCTCTTCATACACATTAATAAAAAAAAAATAATGTAATACTGTTACCGAGGGAGACTATTAAACATCAATGTCAATCGACATTTCAAAACTAAGCAGTCATGCTTAAAAACCACGAATCTTCATGCTTCCTCTGAAGATCAAAACTAAAAGCCAAACTGAGAAACCAACAAAAAAACAGCGGAAACTTGAGACAATGGCATTGGTGGTATATAACCAGAAAACATAGCCATGTAATGTTTCCGTGCAATACTTTCTCTACTAATAGGAAACATATTATAAAAACAACACTCTCACGTTTCACGACACTAACACGCCTACTATTAACCCTTTGAGCTCTGGTAAGTGCCGCTGGGCACATAAGACACCATAACCACTTTATACATTACACAATGTCCCTGGCACAGAAATGGTTTCACATATTATACATTAAAAAAGAAAAAAAAATAGAAGAGATCGCTCGCTTTGTATAATCATAAAATCCTTTCATATTTCCACTGACTGGGTTGATTTATTTTTAAAATAAAATGTAATAAATTCAAACTGGTAGACTTAATGATGTCATCACTGTTGTTTTTATTATTATTATTGTAATTAACATCATTATCATCTGCTAATCTTTGTCTTTGTACTGGCACTACTATATTGAAAGCGATTATTGTTTTGTTTTTTTCATAATAACCACATAGAGTGTAATATACTGGCGGTAAATTCAGCAAACCATCAATACTAAACATGAAACCAACTGCAACAGCGCAACTTCCCATTCGCATCGATAAGCATCTACTTCTATTCTATCTTGACAGTCCCTCCATTTGACTGTTTATCATTCGACATTATCTCTGTGGATGGGTGAAAGGGAAAATGAAATACTGCCCTCATCGATCATTTTTCACAGGTCTAATGACCGAGCTGACCCACCTGACCATGAACTTTTGTTCTATACCAGGTCGAAAGTAAAGTAGAGTGTACTTGTTCCGTTATATTTTATTCATTTTTTTTTTAAATTCTCTGGGTTTGTTTAGCTTGATTGCTATTTTGTTTTTGTTTTGTTTTGTTTTTTTCTCAAACGTAAGAAGCGGTCATTCTCACAATTAACCTTGACACTGTTTCAATTATCAATCGTACAGAACGGATAATTGTACTGAATTCGATGTAAATTATCCTTATAGGTAAATGTTACGCGGAGATTAGCCTCTTTTAGCACCCCTCCGGGAACCGATACAGAGTTCTGTGTTGTATATCCACTGGTGGATCATAACAGGGATCAAGTTGACTATGTAATTAAAGTACATTGGACGCTCTCGGTTTAGCACAGATGAACTGCAGTGCAAGCAATTTAGTATTGGAAAGAATATGAAATTGTTTTGGAGCCCCCAGGGAATTTGCAAGAACGAGATCTAATATAATTTCTATTTAGAGCAATTGCAGACCTCTCTCCCAATCCGGCATACCCTCCTTTAGACCCTGTCACATCCAAACAAACAAACAAACAAACAAACACACCACAAACAAACAAACAAACAAACAAACACACCACAAACAAAAAAACAAACAAACAAACAAAAAACAACAACCAAACATTGTGCGAAATAGAAATGAAAGCGGTTTGGAACACTTTTCGACAATGGTTCTGAAAGGGGTTAACCGCATCTCTTTCGCCGCCTCCTCTTTCTCCTCCTCCTTCCCCTCTCCTCTTCCCCACCAAGTTGCCCACACGTACTTCTCCTAAACCTTCACCGAATCTCTCAATCTCTCTCTCTCTTGCTCTCTCTGTACCTTGTGTCTATGTGTGTGTGTGTGTGTGTGTGTGTGTGCGCGCGCGCGTGTGTGTATGTATGTGGGTGGGAGTGGGGTGGAAGTGAAGATTCTGCGGACGTATAAAATGTCCAAGTCTTCACCTAATTGCTGCTACTTCCGGTTTAAAACATAAACAAACAAACACACACACACACGCACACACAAAGAAATATATAAATAAAATGATGATAAACCCTGACCATCTGTTGCTCTCAGACCCTTCGTGGGTGCATTCATTTGGCACTAGCTATCCAATAGTTTGGTTTCTGTGGTTACCTCTACATAATATCTCTGCAACAAAAAAATAAATAACAAAATAAAAACCAACGCTCTCGTTCGAGACAACAATAGGATTAACATGAAAGGTCAATAACAAATAAAGAATCCAAATCAAATCCAGTAAAGGCTAAAGCAAACGTTTATTATGTAATGTCTTCTTAATCATAAGATTGCCGTACTACTAATCCATTTCCAATGACTGGCTTTTATTGCCAAAAGCGTATTTTGTATAAATACTGCTAAAATCCACTGCACAAGCAGTGATAAGTATTGTGACGTACATTCATTCACAAAGACTGTGTCATAACTCAAGACCTGACCACTACCTTAACAGTCTACCTATCGTCTGACAAAGGTAATTATTCTCCTGTAGGTTCGTTTTTATAGATCATAGCATGAATCTGAAATGTTAGAAATAGATATATGCTCTGTATGATGCTATATAAAAGTATTTATTTATTGTGACACTATGTCTTGCCACATCATTTCAAAATGCATTTTTTATTATGATTGGACGTTATGTGTAGAAAGTAAGTCTGTACTCAAAGAATGCATGCATAAATTCGATTTCATAAGCACCTATAATAAAAAGTTCTGGTACCTCAAAAAGTGTCCTTGAATTTCCTTGTCTTAGTTTGTGTTTCAGGTTAAAGTACCTTTCATATAACTAACACTGTGAGACTTACTCGCCCCAAAGTGCTCTCATGTCTTAGTAATCATGCAATTAACTGCGACCAGCAGCCCCATACGCATAGCGACCAGCAGTCCCATACGCATAGCGTAATCGGGCTTCGCATTGTAGCATTCAGGATCATGACAGATTTAGTATCGCAGGGTAAATGTTAACTTAAAATCCCATAAATTCTTCAATTTGAAGACTTACCAATTAAGTTGAAGTATTGAAAACAGGCTTCGGGCAACATTTGGTTCTGCCTATAGTCCCTTTCTGTTCGAATTGATGACTGAATGTGACTCGGTCGACAGGACCTGAGGAGAGCTACATACAGTACACTGAATACCACAGCCAGTGCATGCGAACACATGACATGCAGCCCGCACACAAATCTCAAATCCATGAACGGATAAGATGTTTGTGTGCGCATGCGCTGGCCATGGTATCCAGTGTGTGTAGCTCTCCCAAGGTCCTCTCGACCGAGTCACATTCAGTCATCAATTCGAACAGAAAGGGACTATTGACAGAACCAAACGTTGTTCGAAGCCTGTTTTCAATACTTCAACTTAATTGGTAAGTCTTCAAATCGAAGAAATGTTTGGATTTTAAGTTGACATTTACCCGCGATACTAATTCTGTCATGATCCTGAATGCTACAATGCGAAGCCCCATTACGCTATGCGTATGGGGCTGCTGGTCGCAGTTAGCTATGCGTACAATGGCTGCACCGGGCTGCACGCTGCTGGTCGCAGTCAGTGGTTTCGTACAATATTTATCGACGCTGTACAGCGTTGGCTCTGGTACGAAACCATTATTGCATGATTACTAAGACATGAGAGCACTTTGGGGCGAGTAATTCTCACAGACAACGTACTTTAACCTGAAACACAAACCAAGACAAGGAAATTCAGGGAAGCTTTTGAGGTACCAAAACTTTTTATTATCTTTAAAAGCTCTGCATTTTAGTAAGTCTCCCACATTTCATGTTTGCAAAATTGTCTTCTCTTGTATTCTTTGTAATTACGACGCTATATGTCCAGTCTTATGTTCAGTTGATTATATAATGTTATTTGTGTTTGAGATGTGGAACAATAAATTAAAATCAAAATCAAGTCAATATATCAAAGTATCAATGTTGAGTGCATAAAGATACATGCGAGAGACGGACTTCGCTCTTAAGTCAGTTGAAAGATACAAAAACTGGAATTTTAGGTCATGTAGGTCAATGCATTTTTAGAAAATTTTTGAAGATGTCTAGACAACATTTCAGTTTCAATCTTGTCAAATTTTATCCAAATAGCAACCGCTTATGAACCTGTTATTATCATTATAATTTTACAAAGGACAATCATAACAAATTAACAATTCTTTAAAGAGCATTCAATCTTTTTTTTCCTGATTTTTTTTTGATCATGACTCTTCACCTAAGTTTGTGTGAGAGATGAAAAAAAAAAGCATGAGTAAAAAGCAAATCTTTATAATTAGAAATTAGATTATACATTCGTAATTACGTTATTATATTAACTGGAATATTTTTTTCCATTCCTTCATTCAGATGAAATCTTCAATCCTTCTGGCACTCTGTCTCATTGCCTGTATGGCTTTGATCGTCCCTGCACAAGGTAAGTGTACAATTATGATGCCACTTCTAACGAAATGATTGATCTTTAAGATATTGCTTGCCCTTGATAATAAATGAATACTTTAGTTGCTGCTTACGAAGACGATGACCCAAACGCGACAATTATGTTGATATTAATGGTAAGAATGACACTAACATTAATGATAATAATTACAGTACTACTACTTCTAACGCTATGAATAAAAATGGTAATGTCAACGATAATGATAATGAGAATGATAATAATAATAATAGTAATGAGAAAGTAAAATGCGCCGGTTCCAACCAGTGAAATACTCAGGGAGCAGAGAAAATACTATAATGTACTGTAAAAGGATCAGTAACAGAATGATTAAACATAAAACCCCCCTTTTTTATTGGTGTACGTTGCCGAGTTATTTCAAGTAGTTTCAAATGATGATATATAAACTATTACTATTTACTTTGGAAAACGTACTGGAAAATATAATCGACTGGTATTGTAGAATACAGTGCAGTGTATTTCACAAACTACCGTTGGTTGCATAATTATTACGTCATTCACTCATGATTTCTGTTAATCAGTTGTGACTAGTTTCGAGCATTCTTGGGCAGTTGTCTATGGAAAGTGCGTGCTATAGGAATATCTGCTCGTCTTCAATGGGTTAAGATTTTTTTTTTATGTTGTCACTAGATCATAACTTTTTCTGTATTCCCCTCACTCTCACTGTTTTCTTTTTTCTCTCCTTATCTAATTACAATATTTTTCTCCATTGACATCAACTATCAATTCAATTCAATTCAATTCAAATCTTATCCAATTTATAAAAAAAAAAAAGCTTCATAGAAAGATGATGCCTATATAAAAAATGATCACAGGGCAGCATTGAGTTGTCAGTCTTCTCTAACCTTGCTGCCTCTTCGGGCATGCAAAAATTGTCAAGCTGTTAGAGAGACGAAAGTATGATAAACAATAATGAGAAATACTTTCAGGACTGAAAATTAGCGTTTTGTTCATGGAGAAGTGAACAAAATAAATGCGACTTACGGAGTAAGTCTCTATTTTGCTAGTTTGTTTAGGTTGTGTTTGTGTAACTTTTGTGTAATGCAAAATGCAACAGATATTTGTAATCAAAGCAAACCTAAGAGGATAGTCACAGAGAATAAATGTGTGCCCTTCGTCAATTGACACGCTTTAAAAGCTATTTGTCTTTTGCCGTTGGTGGGGTGCTACCTCAAGTACGGTTCGAGTGACTGGAACTTCGGTTCACAGCGTTTCTCACTCACAAGTCTGATAATATTACGAAGTCACTACATCGCCTTTGTACGAAACCATGAAAGCAATTGACTCAGACGCCGGCATCGACATAGTTACTACATCACAATAGTTATATTGTATTTGTCAAACTTGTTATCCATCAACCCTCATATATTATGTAGATAACTGTGGTAATGTGATTTACAATTATACCTTGACTTTTTTTGTTGTTAGTATTATTCGTCTTCTCTCCGTTTTTGCAATGGTGGAATTTTTACATGAATCTAAACAGGCCACTAGTCTTTCAAGATTTTAAAACTCCTCATTATTATTCCTACCCTGATGTGAATTTTTACATAAACAATGATTCAAAACTTCGTTTTCATTGTTTTAATTCAGTCCTCGTCGCTAAGTTGCAAATGATTACGGAGACAGGGGTTTCGAATCGCCCTTCGCAGTGGCCTTAAAGGAAACGTTCAAGATGACTTTGTTTTAAAAAGATGAAATTATACAAAACCATTTTTATTGAAATCGAAAATAGTTTGAAATATAATCATTCAAAAGGCGCCCATTTTTATCATGCCTGCAAATGAGTAATTGTGTCGTCATAATCATTAAGGCACACTCTGTTTTCTATCAAAAAAGTGAAAACCTGTTTAAGCAATAAATTGGCAACTATAGAAACACTCTAAAAGTCATTATCGTTAAATCTTTTTAATTCATCCATTATGATGTCGAATAAATTATACGTTTCTTTATTTTGTTTTGATTAGAGATAATATCTTTTGAAAAATTACTAGCGCAAACCAAAAATATATTTTTTCAGCTTTGTTTAGATATTCACTTATCTATTACTTTTTTACGTGCACTACGAAATATACATCATAGATTTGTCGTATATCCTAATATACTATATTTTACATTCATTGTGCTACGTACATTACATATCTTAGATATATGTGTTTTAGTCAATCGTCGATAATGACTGATATTTATTATCATGTCATATTTGTTTTATCACCATACTGTTATTGATGCAATGAATACAAACGCCTTATTTCACTCACAGGTCGAGTACTTCCGAATAAGGCTCGGGCTAGAAGGCAGGCGTCCTCTGCAGCTAGTGCGGTAAGTGATTGAAATCATCTAAACCCTTTCCCTTTGCATGCATATAAAGCTTCTTTTTCTTTTCTTTTTTTTTTTGCCCATTCCAGTATGCATTTACTGTCTAATACGGCTTGTTTCCTGAGCTAATACATGTATTGGTATAAAATGATACGTACGTGTGCCATGTAAAAAATGAAAATTAACTAAACGTGTCAGGTTAATCGCTTGACAGGTATTATCTCACATTTTCTAGACTTTTATAGATATTGATTAATGACTTACGTTTTAAGATTTACTGCCAGACCATTTACGCCGTCTCAGTGATGTTAGTTTGGTTCTTAAAGCTTGCAATTTGATTTCAAAAATCAGGAAATTAATATACAGCATGCATGCAGTGTTGGCAAAATTTCAGTACGGAAAGAGAAAGAGGAAAAGGAGGGGAGAGAGAAGAAAGGAAATAAGGAGAGAAAAAGAAAGAGTGGAGCGAGAGAAAAAGAAAGAGTGGAGCGAGAGAGAGAGAGAGGGGGGAATATGCACAGGCACATTGTATAGAATTCTGTGTTCAATGTTTTCTTGTGGTATTAACATGATGTGACTTTTCTTCTTTTTTTTTCATCTATACAGGAGAGTGCTGATGAGGTGAGTGACATTTCTTCACTTGTGTGCTTGTCTGATAACAAAAATAATATCAAGAGTTTACCCCTTGCGTCATAACATCATAATAGTTGGTCCATGTCCATGTCCGTGGAGCAATACTTAAATTTTAGAATTAATTTTTTTTTTAATCATTTGTGTGATAAAATATTGGAATTCGTGAATAATGAAGAGCCACCTGTAATGTAATTAGTAGATGAAATGAAGATGTGATATGTGTCTGTGAATATTACAATAATGATGATGATGATGATGATGATGATGATGTTGATAATAATAATAATAATAATAATAACAATAATAATAATAATAATAATAATAATAATGATAATAATAAATCAATTTATAAAGGACAGTCTTCTGTGTTGCAAGACCTCCTAATAAGTCTTGTCATTTTCGTGTATGACGATATATGATTTCAGTGGAAAAATGTAGAAATAAAATCAACTAAACTGAACTGAAATGAATTGAACTAAACAATTGTGAGCAGAGAAATAAAGAGATGTGTTTTAAATCTTGTTTGAATGATGATATAAGTGGGGGTTTCTTGATTTCTAATTTCAAGTTATTCAACAGCAAATTCTTGCTCACCTTCTATCATTTTTGTTCTACATGTTGGCATTTGTAGAAGAAGGCGATTTTGACAATGTAATATTGATAACAAAGATAACAAGAAAGAAGAGACACTATTATGTAACAATACTGTTCCTCGCTTGGGCAAATAAATGAATGAATGTGAAGAAGAAAAGATATGAAAAAAAAAATGTGTACATACATGTATGTATGCCAACGCATGATGATAGTGATGAAATGGCCGACCCGAAGAGCATTACTACTAACATGACTAATGAAGTGACTATATACCCCGCCCGGGATGAAAGAAATAATATTCAATGTCTATCCATTTCTTTTCTTTTTCTTTTTGTTTTGTTTTATGCAGACAAATGACACTGACACCGAACAGGACACATCGGATGAAGATGTAAGTAAACATACAAACAAAGCAACATACAAAGAGACAGAAAAAAACAACAACAACATCTAAACTGCCTTTATTGTCTTTCTTGCAGATATGCAGAGACATGCTCGTACATATAGAAAGATTGGATATCCATGTCACATTATTTTGCAACGTTATGGAATGCAATTATTATTATTTTTTTTTGCACACACATTACTTGTTTTGTGTTATTGGGCCTTGAATAATTATTATCATGTCTAAGTGAACATAATAAGGACAGCTCTCACATCATACCCTTAACGTTTGATTATCTTTTCATTCATCTCCTTGTATAGGTCAGAGAAGTGTGTTATGTAGCAATATTTATATTGAATGTTAAATGCATGCACTCACGCAAACGTCATCCCTAATCAACAATTGCACGCAGGCCTATAACGAAACGATAGCTTTCTTCAAATTCCTAATAGTTAGCCATTGTCATTAAAAACTTTCCTATTTTCGTGTTGTCTGAAGATGTTAAAAAAATAATAAGTTGTTTCAGAAGATGTCTTCTACGTAATGTACGTTGTGAATTAGCTCCATTTTTTTCCTTAATATTTCATTTCATTCATTTCATTTCACTTTATTCAATTTCCAACAGGGGTATAAAGAACAATATGTTATTTGCATATACAATGTACACTAATTTATGATTATAAGTCTTGTCACATCATTACTGATTGTTGCGCAGTATAAAAATATAAATTACGCAGTATAGAAATATCAATGGATTCCTGCGATCTTATCCCAAAAGGACTCTGACGATGACAGTGACGAAACTACCACCACCACCACCACGACTACAACCACTCCTACAACCACTGCTGCAACCACCACCGCCACCCTCACGACTGGAATCTCGGGCTCGCCCGACACATAAAAAGAAGATAAATGGTTATCTTTTTTTTTTTTTGTATTTATCTATTTCTCTTTTTTTTTTTTGGGGGGGGGGGGGTGGGATGGTTTCCCATAACCTATCAGTTATTATTTGAACTTGTTTTAGGAATAAACTTGGACAACAGAAGAAAAGTAAAGGATAACTACTTTAAAGGGATTTCTTTTTATTATGATGCATTCTTACATACAATTTCTATTATGTCTGCAGCTCCAATTTCCATTCTGATTAAATGCACATGGCACTTTACACGGAAGCAAAACGACTGAACCTACACGAACGAAGGAGAAGAAGAAGAAGAGGAGGAAGAAGTAGAAGAAATGAATGTCTGTCTTTCAAACGCATGGTTAACCAAGTATACGATTTTAATTACTCCTAAAAGACGTTATTGAGTTGGAGTCTTTCAGCTCACGTCGAGGTGAATTCCATAATCATATATTATGTTGGTCCAGCGTGAGCGAAGGCTCGTTCCTAGCTACCCCCACCAAGATTTCCTAGAGAGCGAAATATGTAAGAGACCATTAACAAAATTGATAACCACAACTGGTATTTAGGTTTTAGCTAAATCTGAGAAGTATTAATACAGTCCGCACTCTTTCTTTAAAAAAAAAGCAAAACCGAGTGAAAATGTTCATTCTGAGGTCCCTGAGGTCACTCCAAAATTAGTGAAAAAAGACGTTTTCACTCCAAATTACAACGATTTAATGTTCATTCTGAGGTCCCTGAGGTCACTCCAAAATTAGTGAAAAAAGACGTTTTCACTCCAAATTACAACGATTTGTCTTTTTTTTTTTGTATTTATCTATTTCTTTTTTTTGGGGGAGGGGTGGTTTCCCATAACCTATCAGTTATTATTTGAACTTGTTTTAGGAATAAACTTGGACAACAGAAGAAAAGTAAAGGATAACTACTTTAAAGGGATTTCTTTTTATTATGATACATTCTTACATACAATTTCTATTATGTCTGCAGCTCCAATTTCCATTCTGATTAAATGCACATGACACTTTACACGGAAGCAAAACGACTGAACCTACACGAACGAAGGAGAAGAAGAAGAGGAGGAAGAAGTAGAAGAAATGACTGTCTGTCTGTCAAACGCATGGTTAACCAAGTATACGATTTTAATTACTCCTAAAAGACGTTATTGAGTTTGAGTCTTTCAGCTCACGTCGAGGTGAATTCCATAATCATATATTCTGTTGGTCCAGCGTGAGCGAAGGCTCGTTCCTAGCTACCCCCACCAAGATTTCCTAGAGAGCGAAATATGTAAGAGACCATTAACAAAATTGATAACCACAACTGGTATTTAGGTTTTAGCTAAATCTGAGAAGTATTAATACAGTCCGCACTCTTTCTTTAAAAAAAAAAGCAAAACCGAGTGAAAATGTTCATTCTGAGGTCCCTGAGGTCACTCCAAAATTAGTGAAAAAAGACGTTTTCACTCCAAATTACAACGATTTCACTTTAAGTTCACTCTTTTCTGAAATTCACTCCATCGTGAGTGAACTTTTTCATTCATTTTTTTTCATTAATTTTTTTTTCATTTTTATTTAGAAAGAGAGTACAAGTAAGATGACATGCAGTAATCCATCTGTAGTCACTGGAAGTGGCGGCCTCATATGGACCTCGAATATCCCCTTAGATTTGATCGCGTAACTATATTTTGAAGACGAAACAAAATAAAGGTTATAATGTACACCATCTTTTGATGAAATGACAAATTCATGTTTTGGAGGATGATTAGTATGACATGATATCTTAATATAGCTTCACCTTAGCAATGACTAATGCATTCTGAATATTGTTAAAATAGTGAAGTTTCAAACATTGTTGATTGAGGATTTAGCAGTCTGAAGGTGGTGTACTATATCATGTCAAAATGCCTATCTAAAACTATGTGTGATGACCAAGTATGGTTCAAAAGGACCTCACCGTACTTTACTCTTTCTTATATTATGTATATCGCAATTCAAGTCACGTAAACTTTAAAGAGAACCTAGATATCATTCACAACAAAGGTAAGAACTCTTGATGTACGAAATCTAGAGTAGTCACACATGAAGAGAAAGAGGGGGGGGGGGGCGGATCATATCATGAGGAGAGAACTGGAGAAATTCCAGCCTGTCGTGTGTAATGTTCACACATCCTGTTCTTTTGTGAGTCAACGCTGCTCTGGTGTGAAACTCGGCAAATTCATATGACAATAGTTGTCCGCTATTTATTTGACCGTCAAGGTGCAAGGTCTTTGGAGGCACGAGAAAAAAAAAAACTCACCTTTTTTCTGATCGTATCATTAAATTGTCACCTTTGCTTTTATTCTACCTTGAATACCTGTCATATCATCCATTTCATGTTTCCATTTTTGATCGCCGGAACGATCGATCGATCTGAAGATGGACTGACTACCTGTAATTATGATGCATTCGTGTCTGTGTTTGCATTTTCTCTTTTCATGCCAAAGCAAAATTCGTTTTATGATAGTTTTTTTTTTTTGACAGAAGTTACACGCAAATATGTATTCACAGTGCCCATTGCATCCAAGACCTCACAGTGTCATTCTGTATTGTAACCGAGTATTCTGTCACTGTCTGTATTGTGCTTTTGTATGGTGATTCTGTATAGCAGTGTATGAAATAAACTTCTTATATGATTATGATGTTATCATAGACTCTTTGCGTACACATTTTTTTTTTTGTCCTAAAACAAAGTGCAGGGACTCCACTCACACACACACACACACAACCACACACCATTGCACACACAAACGTACACAGAAAGATAAATAACAAGAAGCGGTGGGTTTTCTGTTATATCTTCACTTTGTTTTACTTTGTTGTTGTTTTGTTTGTCTTTTTTATTCTTATCATACATATTCACTTATTGTTGTCACGTATTAAGTACTTTTCACATCTGTCATTTTTACATCTATTTCTGCCTCTGATAGTTGAACTTCTGACATTTCTGTTATACCCATGACGTTTTTACTTCTGCAATATGATATTAACATGACATGTGACATCGTTACCTAGTATATCTTTACCTCTGACATTTAACCTTTGATATTTTGCCTCTGACAGACCAACCTGGCACTATGGTACACAGCAAATTCAAATTCCCATCAGATTTTATTATCAATATCACAATGATACTATTTCTTAGTGTGTAATTTGTGTATATACTGACACTTATCGAAACTTTGATGATTTACTCACCCGCCTTCTTTCTTACGGACGGCGCAGAATGAAACAAAACGGATAACAAAGTAGTTAAGCATATATAAAAAATAAAAATGTAGGGCAATTTTGTCAAGCAGTTGCAACAAAAATGAAATACGTTACAGGTTTGTCAAATCATGTGTAATGAGATTGAAAAATCACCATTTCATATAAGAATCGCAGCAAACTAACGGTCTAGACGAAAGACTTAAAAACCGAGAAAGTCTTATGTAGCATCAAAGTTAGTTTCTGAATCCAGTACTGGAGTAAATATTCTTTCTTTTTAATAAAAATAAACGTCAATTAAGTTCCATAAACAACAATAGAGAGAGAATGAGAGAGGGAGAGTGAAGAGTATAAGATGTATATTATGCATGTCCGCATGACGGTAACGGGTTGCAATGAGACGATGATATTAAAGGTATGGTAGATTTTCGGTTGATATAGCGTTTCAGGTCTAGATTTTTTTTTTTTTTGGTATTTTGATGGTAGCAACAGGAGAGAAAGAGAGGAGAGACAGACAGACAGACAGCAAGACACTGACAGACAGAGACGGACCTAGCCTTTTGTTAAGGCCCTCTCGTTGTATGGTAATGAGAGCCCAGCAGAGTGGGGTTCGCTCTGTCGAGCTCGGCTGGTCTTGCTTCGCTCGCCCGTTGTAGCCATCATACAGCGAGAGGGCCTTGACAAAAGGCTACGCTGTTCCTTGAATGGGTGTACAACATCGCACTTGGCTGCTTGTTTTCCCTGAAGTCTCAAGAACACAGAGGGAACAATATGGCGGCGGGGGGGGGGGGGTGAGGAATTCTATAGGTCAAGAGTCAATGCAGTTGTCAGATGGAGAAACATGCCTCATTTCCATCTTTGGCTCTGAACTTTATGACAACAATCATAACAATGATGGTCTGTCATCTTCACTGCTGGTCGAAGAAACATAACCGATGAATTTACTGTTCCTCGTCCACGTTGTGACGAAGTTCGTTTCTCTACTTTTCGCCATTTCATGAGGAACCTTTTTATTCTTTTTTGAAGTAAAGTGAGTTCTGGCGCTCCGAGTGCGACGATGGGATTCCTGGACATTTTCTCAGGGATTCGATTGCTTGGATTTATCTTGGCTCTCCTGGTCGTGCAGTGCGGGGCGTCGTCTGGCCCAACGACAAGAAAAAGATGGGTCGCAATGGCTGAGCATCAGAGACCATCATCTACAGCAGTAAGAATTTCTTGGCAAACGTTATGACTTTTAACGAGGAGAAGGGTCATGGCACGTTGTATTGTTATGGTTTATAGGCCCTACGTGTTACTGTATGTACTGACACTAGTTTCTTTCCGCTGTCGTTTTCCCCGTTTGTTTCAGCTGTTGCTACAAAGTGTCGTAGCTGTTGCTATTGTCGCTTTCATGTGTTGCTGTGATTTTGTGGCAGTGGCGGCGGTGATGGGGGGGGGGGGATATGTTATTTATATTGTTCCTGGTTACATTGAGACACAATTCTAATGTGGTTTTTTCATTGTCAATAATGAATTTTGTTATTGCAATACGTACACGCAGTCACAAGGATATATACAATTATTATTAAAGGTAGGGAATCCCATTTGCATGCCTTAAATGAAGAGTTGTATAAACAGTGGTATGTTGAAGAGAGTATCATTTTAGAAACTCCCATAAAGTATTGAAAGTGGAAGGTAACATTTAGAACATTTTTATTGACCGTTAGATTTTGAATTGAATTTTTTTCGGGGCTCACCGTAAATTCCAGTACATTGCTAGGCTACCTTTGCAGACCCATGCACTGCATGTGTGTCCATCATGTATATTTTGTGAAGAAAGTTCATCAAAATTAACTTACAAACATTTCTATATACATTCTTGCCACACACTCTATATGTTATTACATCTTATACTTTTAGATTTGTGTTTATAGATAAAAAAATACAGAAGACTGCAACAAAAAGGCTTAAGTGTGGCTGACATACAGAACTACTGAGTAGTTGAGTTTTGTGCATTATTCAAATCGTAGATAACTGTTGACTTCCAAATTTCTCAGCAGTGGCCTAAACAAGTCCCCTGAGGTTCATATTCAATGTTTTGCTGCATTTTGGGAGGTCTGTAAAAGGTATCCCCTACCTATACATAACATAATATGATGCTAGTGAAGAAACACGTAGACCACTGGGCAGAGGGCTTGGCTCCATTGTGTATTTGTTATTTATTTAGCAGTATTTCGCCAATCCTATAATCCTCAAATATTTTGACATTCGGTTAGGAAGGTATACTTACCGGTTTCCCGGGCCATAGTTCCACTTTTTGTGACGTTGAATATTATTAATCAATTCTTAACCGAGAAATATGTCTCGTCTTATTGAGCAGAAGACTTTTTAATTTTAGAAAAGAATGATTATGGGTAAGTTTGCCCCTTATAATTTTTCTTTTCTACCAGCTGTAGGAAGACGTAATTTATCAAATGTCTTGAACATAGTATTCGTGATCTTCCTACGTACCTTTTTTGCGCACGAAATAGATTAGGCATTGAAATGGTACAAGCACAAGCTGCTTAGTGTACACGACACGTGTTACAGTTCCCGACTCATTACTTGTGTATAAATGTATCACATGTATAATGTGTGTATATGTGTTTGTGTGTGTAAACGCGAATGACAGTGACTTTTTATCTTTAAATCGTGATGTTGCAAGGCTATGTACGTACATGCACTTATTTCATGTGACTGAGCACGCTTGGGGACGTCTACGGGTGGGTGCGTTGGTGTGTATTTTTTCCCCCTTTTTTGAATGGGGCTTATTATTGTTGTCACCACCTACCCCATCACCGCTGCCCTGACTTTCTAGTGAGTCGCCTTCTCGCGGAGACACCCCGGCCGTGGCGGGCTAACAAAGACGGGGGCGTGGGAAGGTACACACCTTGTGGCGCGATCTCTCACCCTAGAGTGCGAAGCATGAGCTATGCTGGAGTACACAGTTCGTAGTGCACACTCCTCTGGGGAGGGGCGGAGGCGAAGGCGTCTAGGAAGGGTTTGGGACGGGTAGGCTATGGGGCGGTTGGTGGGGCGACGAATAAGATCAGGGGGCTTTGGAGTGCCCAAACTTTCAACGAGAATGAGATATGTGCTATACAAAGCTCGTACTCCTTAGAGTGGACGAAATCAAACATTAACCAGACTTCACACATGAATAGAAAAAAAAAGTCAAGGGTTCTGATTCTCAACTCATTGCAATGATACTTCCACATCCACGTATTGGGGTTTTTTTTTCTCTCTCTCTCTCTCTGTTTCTCTTGGTCGATCGATCAATTGATACATACAGACATACGCTTAAGTTATAGCATTTCTCCATTATTTGTTGAACCGCGTATACAAGTTTGTGATACAACATTGTGTTTTATATATGGGCCTACATGATTTGTGGGTTTAGGGCAATTACCTCGTGGATAATCACCCCAGACCCTTCCCCTGACCGTTTTCCGTTATGGGCCTGTTTCTCAAAAGAAATTTGATTTATGTATGAAATTATGTCAAAGAAAATAAAATCAAACAAACAAACAAACAAACAATTGTAAATCCAATGGAGACAAATTGCTTTGTGTAAGCAAGGCATGTGTATATACATCATAGTTATTAATCATGTGTGTACATGTAGGCCTACAATGATAGCGCAGAAACCGATCAAGTCAAATCAAATCAAAATCTTGTCAACATAATTCTATCTGTTTTTGGTCTTCATCTGTGATTGGATAAATCGATCACCTATCGCATAGAATGTGGGAAGCTGACTGGACAACTAACCATGAGTCTTTTTAGTTAGATTCCAGGCCAGTGACTCTATTATTTGGACCAAGTGTTTTCGGCCAACAAATTCCTCTCGACTTTGGTGTGAAAACTGTTACCTAGCCACCTAGCAATGTCAGAGAGCAAAAAGTGGCAAGCGACAGTGGTGTATGAGGGCTTCATGGGTAGAAGACCACATTTCATTCAAACTATGAACAGAAAGAAAAAAGTACAAGATGTTGATTGAAATGCATGAGCCCATGGTAGTACTGATTCCCTCAACTGCTTTATGAGGATTCTTCACAGGTATTAAAAAACAAAGACATACCAAGACATTTCGAGGCGTAACTTGTTTTCGAAAGCGTTTCCTTAATGGCAATTCAATGGCGCCTTTGAATGTTTCTACAGATAAATGCCGCCATACAAATGCTGTTTCATCATCATCAACATCATCATCATCATCATCAATCATTTTATTTTTATCGTACAAAAGACGATGCATAATACAAAGTATACAATGAAGAAGTACACGTTACAAACTGAAAGCCACAATAACAACAACAACAACAACAACAACAACAACAAGAGTATCAAGTCATTGCTCTTTGTTGCCGACATTATTTTTTTTTCTTGATTACTTTAATTAGTATAGTATATACTCTGCCTAAATTTGCAATAAACTGTGTCAATTCCCGATTTATCTTTTTTTTTTACCCCGGAATGTCATTTTTAGTCTATGTTATAACAGAAAATCATTTTTTTTTTAATATATGATTTTATACTCATATGTGTATATAAAATCATAGCGTTCATATCGTTCAGGTATGACCTTGAATTTTGTGTTACACATTATGTAGTTCCATGCGGTGTCCAATCATTCAGCTTTGTAAAGAGATCAATATTGTTGACTTTCTTCACTTCGAGACGATCTTTTGGGTCTTTCAAACACTTGAAGAACTTGTGCCTATACGTCTTGTTCTCCAATCACAGTGTTCCGACAGCTGCCTTTATATCTCATGTAAATAAAGGACAGTCCAAAGTTTTCGTTCCTTCTTATAGGTGATCCTCTTTGGTCTCGTCTGAAATGCCTTGAAATATGATGTTTTGAGATTGATATGAAAATTCCATAACCCTCAAGTACTAACTCTACGTGGTTCGAGTAGGGATGCTCGTGTAATGACATTATGTAGATGGTTTTCGCACTCAACACTCTTGTAAGACTCATTGAAACATAATATTTCCACTCATCCACGTTGTACACTCTATTGCAGGGGTGCATAAGCATGGAATTAATTCGAATAGTAAGTTAAGGATTCCACTTAAAAGAATGCCCCTTCAAGTGCAATAAAAGTTTGATCCGTTTGATCAATGTTTTCATCTGTGCCAATTTAACTTTTGTACGTTCACTTCGGTTATTTCCCTCCAATAACCAAAGAGCAGGTTAGGAAATTGTGGTAAGGCTATAGGAAAGTAAAAAAAAAAAAAACAAACAACAACAACAGCTCGTCAAATAAATTCAGAAGTGAAGTACTGAATAAGAGAAGCCCCGCATTTGCTGGCAGTCTCAATGTCTGACCGTATATCTGTACGACGGTCAAATTTGCCATTTAATCCTTGACATTGAGCCAGCCCTAAAACTCACCCGGCCCACGCTGTCAGCACTTCGGCTTGGTTGCTATGGATACCCGTACGTCCGGTAGAATGCAGAAGACAGAGTAAGCTTGTTGAAATGGTCCTCTAATGACAGGGACGCGAGATGAATAGATAAACAGTATTCCAAATATTTATAGGTTTGCTTGATATCGGAAATGAAACATGCCAAACCTAAAACTTTCTCATCATGTCTGATCTTGAAGAAACTGAGCTCTTCCACCATGATTTTCGTTAGATTTTATTCTTTTAAGGTTTATCAAAGTCAACCTCAATGTGATGCGGGATTGCGATGTTAACGGCTAGGATTAATAGCTTCCTATCTCATTTCAAATATTGAGATTTCCACTCTGCGAAATTTTCTCTTTTATCACACATTGTTTTTTCAGCGAGACTTCATCAATCGCGCTCGGAGACAAGCGGTGCAGTTGGTGAGTATTAAATGAGAAGCTGGGAACAATTATAGGGCAAAAGTCTCTGAGGTAATGAACTTTATAGTTAACTGTTTAATTCAGTGTTTGCTTGTTCATTTTTAGGCATATCTATTGAATCTAATTATCATTCCCCAAAAGATTTCTGAGGTACCCACACAGTGGAAACATAGTCTTTTGAGTAGGTACCTCCATTTGTTTTGCCACAATATTATATAAATGTGCCTGTATATAATATGCCTCTTTTTTTTTTGTACATATAGAGATCAATGAAATGAAAGTGATGTTATTCTTTTCTTCGTGTGAATCATTCAAATACATGTCCAATTTCAGACATTGCTGTGTGTATATACTGTTGACAAAAAACATGAGAATAAAGTTTCAATTTAATTGAATTGAATTGAAAACCACAAATTAAAAACCACCATCGCGGCAACCCTGCTGGTGAATGTTCTAAAAACATGGTTATAATCATTTTGTGAGTAGCACTCACTGACCAAGACTTTTGAGGGGAAAAAAATCTTGCTTTTGAAGGGGAAATAATGAAAGATATGCTTGCCTTCAAAAAGGCTGCTTCAAAAACATCACGTCTTTTTAGAAACACTTCATAGTAGCTTAAGATTACTTTCCGGAACAAAATCGGCAGTAGTCGCAGTGGGAGAATACGTACTGCTATATAGTTCTCAGTGGCTTCAGCGACGTCTATACCATAGTGGGAGCACTGTGATGCTGCAAGAGTTTTATAGTGTTCACGAAGTAAGAAGTAGTAGCAGCAGTTATACAGGAGGACGACGAGAGGGACAAATTGTAGTTTTGGCAATAGTATACTAATACTTTTTATAGTAGAGAACTGGCGGTAGTGGTAAGCAACGTAATAGGAAAAGTAAAACAACCCAATGTATTGTAATAGCATTCACAGTAACCTTTCCCAGTGTTGTTACCATGGCAACCCCGTTTTGTCGACTTCGTTTTGACAGTCATCTTTTTAGAACTTATTCGCGCCTTTGATAGCAGCCGCTCGTTAATAAGCCACCTGAAGAGGTCCATCAATAGGCATATCGACAGCCGTAAATTAACATCAAAGTTTTTAAAACTATAGCTTTAGCCAGCGCAATCATTGTACTAAACATACGGCGGCTTTCCCATTTTCTCCTACATACTTAGACCCCTGTCCCTCCGGAAATGGTCCGATTCCACGCCGAAACACGAATCGCGGTTCGCTTCGCCAGTACCATCATCAGGGCGTACATCCGGAACCCGGCCGGAGTGACGCAAAAACTCTCGTTTGATCTCCTCTTACCCCTCAACTCTTACATATCCGACTTTGCCATGTAAGTATTGCGTGCAGTGACGGATCCAAAGGGGGCGTACAGGGCGCCCCCCCCCCAATATTTTTTTAAATCATTTATTTTAAAAACAAAAGAAATAAAAAGAAAAAAAATGAAATGAAACCAGGAAGTGGCACCACAAATATTAGTTGCCCCCTCCCCCTTTACAGAATTCCTGGATCCGCCCCTGGTGTGTGTATGTGCGTGTGCTTGTGCGTGTGTGTTTGGGGAAATTTACAACAAGAATACCAGTTGTTAATAGGAAATGATTCATTATAACTAATCACTTCAAAAAGGTTGTCGATTTTAGTTCGTGAGTGTGGACTAATCTTTGAGGGAATTAATTTGCTATTAAAAAACATCCTTGCGGACGTGATGATCTTGAGATTGAAGGACTCTGTGTATCACATTATTGCAAACTGAAAAAAAAAACCGACAAAGATTTCCAATTCCAGTTCAATCATACTTTATTTCCATCAAACGTAAAGTGATACATAAGACAAAGTATACATTTATCAACTTAAATTGTTGAGAAGTTTCTTTTTGCTGTCAGTATAATAGGCAAATGCCCTTATCTGTCAAAGTTAACAAACTTTACTCTTAATAAAGTAAACTCACTTGAACAAGAGTCGGTGTTTTACCTTAAGAAGTAATACATATTAGGCAGTGAAGGAAACGAATACAAATGATGTCTACTTTCATTTTTTTAGGACTGTCGATGGGGTTCGATATCAAGGTTTTGCCATCGATCGGTGTATCGTCAGCGATCTATCGCAGCCGTCCGACATTTCTATATCGAGTATCGACATGATGGAATATACAACAGGGTGAGTTTGAAACCTTGAAAAGAGGACCCCCACTTAAAAAAGGAAAGCTAAGAGAATCGATGACAAACACAAACAAACAAACAAACAAACAAACAAACAAATACTTAAAACATTAACAATCCGTAATGTTTCTACTATTACATTTTTTGTTTGTTTGTTTCTTTGTTTGTTTGTTTGTTTGTTTGTTTATTTGGTTTTATTTCATTATGCTTCAAATATGTTTTACCCCAGAATTTGTCTCCTGTTTTGTTCTGGGGAACTAATCAAAACTAAACGCCCACGCAAATTTAATGAGATGCAATGTCATTAAGATGATTACATCAGCCCCTACTGGTTTTACAAACAAATTTGTAACTACTTTTCATTGCTGAATGATTAGATATTACTCTTGTAATTCATATCCATTCGCATTAATGTTGCTGAGTGTTTTCTTTTTTTTTTTAAGTTGTAATGATTTTACGAGATTTTACGTTGATAACCCCTCCGGAAAATGATATGTGTCTATACCAATAAAGGTGCCCGATGTCTGGTGATGTCATCACCACCTTATTTCATGTGCACACTGCGATTGGTCTAAAATCACTACATGAAAGCTTTCACAACTTTCAAAACTTTTGTCGAATATTGGCCGCAAAATTCATTTATATACTAGTATATATATATATATATATATACAAATATTATATACATATACATGGATCTGTTCATTTCAAAAAGAAAGTAAACTACCACAAAGTGGAGATTTTTCCTTTAAACGAACCATCATTGTTTAATTCATTTCTGTCTTTAAGGGGGCAAGAGACGAGAAACCTGTTCACAGTGACTGTCAACACTATTCCACGTGGAAACGTGCAGATCTTTGTCCAGTACCAAGAACTTTTGGAGCGACAGGGCGGTTGGTATACCCAGCGCATTAGCATACGACCCGAGCAGGTGCGTGAACAGTCAGATCATACACATTACAGCGCTATAACTGACTTTCATTACAAATTTATATACAATGTACATAATACATACATACATTAGGTATGCATACTCTAATACATACACACATACATACATTCATACGTACATGCGTACGTTTGTATTCTATAGCTCTATCTTTCTTGTTGTATGTTTGTTTACCCTGATACTCTCATTTTTGTGTGTATTAACTTCGGTACTCTTTATGATCTCTTTCTTGATAAACACACAACTACTTTAATCCCTGCCCTCAATCTCTCTTTTTGTTTATTTGCCTATCTATCTGTCCGTCTATCTTTCTGTATATCTATCTATCTATCTATCTACCTATCTATCTTGCCATCCATCTGACTATCTATCTGTTTGAATTGAATTGGCCTCTAACGATCGTTTTAAGTGTCAGAGATCATAGACCTACTGTAAAAGAAAGGAATCCGAAACTGAAGTTTCCACCCACTTGACTTCTATTGTCGTTGATGGCGTGTAAAGTGTGTAACGTGTAAAAGTATTCGTTGACATGGAGCAATATGCTTGATAAGAAATGTGCAAAATTAGTGACGAGACATGCACAACGGAGATGATAAGGAAATGTAACCATTAACCATTATGAGCCACAGACAGTTTGAAAAAGGTATCTGTAGGACCAGGGAGATGGGACAGAAAAAAAAAACCAACAACTCCCTAGTAGGACACAGCAATCATGGCACTGTTAGATTCATCGACATCAATAATTGTTGAACGAAGTTGAAAGAGAAGACAAACAGGAAGAGGAGAAAGAAGAAGAAGAAAAAAAAAGAGATAGTATAAAGGATAACAGTGTAGGGCTTTCGCGGACGAAAAAAAAAAAAAATTACTTGATGAGGGGCACATAATTATACTTTCATCGTAAATGACGGGATCTCGCAGTGCCGTTTCCATCATGGATTATGTCTCTTTCACCGAAGCCTTAGGGGACTGTACAGTACTGGTTTGAGGTTTATAACATTCCGAAGTGAGATAATGAGAAACCTCAGCATGTAATTTTAAGAAGGATTCAACGTTTATTTGATGAAGATTGGTTTTCAAATGGCCGAGATATAAAAAAAAATGATAATAATAAAAGGCGACAGGCCACGCCTTTTATTAGGGTCTCTTTGTTTCACTTTGTTTTTGGATATCTCAACCATTTCAAAACCGATTTTCATCAAATAAACCTGTGATTCCCTGCATGCTCTTTGACATCTCATAGAGTGGTTCTGAATATCTCGCAAAACATTAAAAGCTAAATCCTCACCTCAACCAGAACTATACGGTCCCTTTAACATCACATCTGTTCGTGTTCTCTCTACCTTGAAAGAGCGTGTACGACTTCCGAATCTTCGCTGCCGTGACTGAGCCGCAAGGGATCGTGCGAGCGGAAGCTGGTATCGATACACGATCCTACACAGAATCGGTATCGACTCTTCTTCCTTACAGTATGGCTGAACTCGCGCTATCGAGTAGGTATTGAATTAATCTTACGCATGGAATCTTAATATCAAACTATTGATGACAGAAACGGATACGATTAAGGTCATAAAAACATACTTAGCCATTACATAATGCCAAAATTACTTACTTAGACCAATTATCTTGCCATCTTGATCGATTGGATGACGATCACAATAATCATTATTCAAATTCTAAAGAAATCAAGGGCAGGATGCAGATAATGTTCCCAAATGGGATAGTGAAATAGTTTCTATATATAACTTCTGTTCGGGTAAGTCTTAATTCGTCACCTCGTATCAAGCATATTTCATCATTCACGCATTCAGTAACGGCTTATCTATCAGTCAGTTAAGTTCAATTCAATTCACTTCAAATTTATTTCGTTTTTCCACAGTTATTTATAGAACTGAAGAATGTTACCAAATGTAATCATTATCATAATCATATGAAAAATATTCTTCAATGAAATGCTCCTGAGAGTATACACAAGTTGTCTCTGGAGTATTTCTGGAGCAAACAGGTCGATTGTATATGAATTCGAAGCATGTCAATGGAAAAGAGAGCCAGGAAGTGAGAGAGGAAAAAATAAATCCGATGAACATTTTGCAATAACAGGCAAAATTAAAGGAAAACATAATTACAAGGTATCTATATGTTTTCTTTTCGATGAAATAAGCCGCTGCCAGCACTAGAGGGAAGGTGTACGATCTCGACGACCAACTGCGTGCGATCGGGTCAACAAAGGTGCGCCTTGATTACCGTCCGACTGAGCGGAAGCAGAACGAGTACGAGAACCGAGGAGACTCTGAAGGTATCTATGGAGACTTCATCATCCGGTACGACATCGCTCATCGACCGGGCGTCGGCGAGGTGCAGGTAGGAAAAATGTTCCATGACATTATTTTGCTCCTTCGACAATTGCCCCCATGAAATATCTACACGCTAAGCCAAACATAAATTCTTCCCACAAACATAACCCTGAACCCTAATCCTAATCCTCACATCAAACTGAACCTAAAACCCCATCACAACCCTCACCCTAAGTCCGTGGAGAAAATAAGACCAGAGCAACTGTCACAGGAGCAAATGTCATGTCACCAGGAAAATGATATAAGGACCTGTCCAAAAATTCTTCTAAACTTCACCCACACATACACACCATCATGATACTAAATGGTGCAAATTGGACGGCTGATGGTTATGAATTTGCATATAAATCATACATTTGCTTTCCACAAGCTATCAATAGGCACTGTATCTATTGGTTTAGAAGTGTTATTCAGCCTTGATGTTACAATGCAGATCTCCTTTTTACGATCCAAATTTGCCTTCTGCAGACCGAAGGAGTCAACTTCGTGCACCGCTTCGCCCCTGTGACCTTCGACGCCGTCAACAAAAGAGTGGTGTTTGTCCTCGACTTTAGCGCCTCGATGTACGGCAACAAGATACGGCAAACCAAAGAAGCGATGAACACCATTCTGGACGAGATGAGTGACAGGGATTTCTTCAACATCCTACCCTTCTCCGACTACGTGTACAAGGATTGGCAACGTGACCGGATGGTGCAAGTCAACCCACACAACGTCGCAAACGCCAAAGAGTACATCAAGAGATTCAAGATTAAGAGGGGTAAAAACTAAGATGAAGAGCGTTAAACACTGTTTGTGAAAACGATATTTTAATGGGTATGAGTGGAAACCCGCTCCCATTTTTAAGATGACTATAATAATAGTTAAAATAAATGGATGGTGTTGATGTGATCATCCCGTCGTACTGCAGCTCTTAACTTTTAACGTTTTATGTATTCGACACTCTCACCCTCAGGATCGTCATTTTATGATTTAAACAGAGTGTCTGTGGCTTTCTTCACAGTGGACAGCATGATAAGAGAATATATTGCTCCACTGGTCTCTAACCGCTTTAACCTGGTCCTTACGTATTGTAGAGCAATAGACACAGACAAAGCTAGTTGGTGGATTGTACTTCCATGAGTGCACGCTTAGATGACCTTCAGAATACTCCTCTCTAACAATACCAAACAACTAACAGTCCAAAGAACTATCTCAACACCTGGACAAAAAACTTTTCTCTCTAGAATGCTCTTGCCCTGCTGATTTGGATAAGGAGAATCAATGAAGAAATCTAGAAGAATCTCAAGTCATACCTGGCTTAGTTAGATATGTATATGGGGCCTACATTTCTTTCTCTCCCTTCCTGTCTTCACCATTGCTCTAGTATCATTTTCCTCTATGCTTCAGGATAGGAAGTAACCAATCCTGTATTCATTACCACCCCCCCCCCCCCACACACACACACACTCACACAAAACAAAACTAAACAAATCCAGGAACCAACCTGAACGACGCCCTCTTGGATGGGTTTCGACTCCTGGAGACCACTGGCTCGATGAATTCCAGCATCCACAACCCGATGGTGTGCATCCTCTTCCTCCTCACCGATGGCAAACCCTCGGAAGGGGTGACCAGCTTGTCCGCCATCGAGCGCAATGCCCAGCGGGCCAACAATGACCGCTGTTCGCTGGTCACGCTGGGCTTCGGTAGGTTGGTCAACTACAACTTCCTGGTCCGACTGGCTCTGCAGAACCGTGGGATGGCTCGCAGAATCTACGAGGATTCCTCTGCTGCTGGACAGCTACGAGGTGCGTAGAGATGATGCATGGTTTTTGTACCGCTGTCTTTCAGTTTAATTTCTTTGCATTGACATCGTAATTTTGTTTGTTTGTTTGTTTCCTTTTCCATCTGAGAAAATGGCTGGATAGCTAATATTTAGCTGCACTTGCTGGTCTTCCATGGAGTCCGGATAGATGTGAAGCGGGACCACTTCACCGGATTATGCACCGTGCTCTTTGCAATGAATAGATGAAGCGGGATCCTTTATGTGTATGAGTTGTGATTCTCTCACACATGAGACCTCCATTTTCTGTCCTGTCCGAGCGACAGGGTGCTTTGCCTCTTATTAGAGGGAACGTTATATTCATACACAGCACTGCTCATTTAGACTCGGGAATCGAACCCACGTCCTTTGTATTTGGAGGCAGACGCGCTCCCGACTGAACCAAAGCACTGTGCACATTTCACAGCCTCGGAATATGACTTTCTGTACCCATCGAAGTACCTAACAGGAATTCTTTACGAATTTTGTTCAAAACCAATGTACAAAACTTTGTACGTACCTTTCCAGCATCAAATCTTCTTCCTCTCGATTCCATTCTCCTGTTTCCATTTTAACAGGTGTCTACAATGAAGTTGCAACACCCCTGCTCTTCAACATCGTCGTGGAGTACCTCAACAACGCGGTGGACCTGAATTCCGTCTCCACGCTGACCTTTCCGAATTACTTCAACGGGTCGGAGTTGGCCATCACTGGTCAGCTGACGTCGGATGACCTTCGATACTTACCCATCAAGATTACGGCAGTGGGTGCCAACGGGGTCATCACATTCCAGGAGGACGTCAACCTACGGGTATGTCTCCAATCACCAAAGTTTCTAATCATTTTGTGAAGATATCGAGTTGAAGACTTAGTTAAGGTTGGGCGCAAATACCTGGCACGTATTCCGTTGGAAGTGGATACGTGATTAAACAGCTTAACTTACTTCTTTTTTTTTTGGGGGGGGGGGGGTTTAAGTCCATTTCAAGCTCATTTGAGTCGAATAGCGTGAGTCATCCATTTTGAGTCAGTATCGTTTTGCCTTGTGTATTATAATACCATTATCATCTCGTTTTTAAAAATGGTATCTCGATTTCGATCGAACCTAGCAAAATTCATCACTAGAGTTAGAAAGTCATAGTTATACAATGAAGGTGGTGCTTCATGCGGGGGCCCCTAGGTCCGAAATAAACAAAACTTAATAGTGACTAGAATCTGCGAAAACGTGGCAGAAATCACCTGGTGATGGTGTCCCCGTGGGGTCATCCGCATCCCCAAATTTCAAGATTATTGAAGTATCACAGTTTGCCTCACGTGGAGTGCCATAAATGTATAAGATGAATGTACGCTGCTCAGGTGAGCGCTAAACCCTCGGGCCTCTTGTCAACTTGTCCTGTTTACACATAGGTAAAAAGTACAGGGAATAATGTTCCGACATGGCATTTCAGTTTCCTGGCAAAACCTAAATGAAGCGAAATGCAATAATGTGTCAATTCTGTGATCATCTGGTATTTTACCGTTACGGTTTGAAACCAAAACAACGTCATGGGATTGAGGGCAACATATTCGTTCTTAACAATAGCAATCAGTCATTTATAATGCCATGATGTATAATGTTCTGTAATCAAAATGCCTTCATAAGTGTGTTAATAATATTGATACTGCGCTGTAGACATTGTTTTTATAATACTTCACTTTTCATCATTATCATCTCACATATTTTTATTGGATTTGATTTAATTTGATCCGATACCCACTGCAATGCACTCTTTGCACATACTCACTATGCACCGTTCATTTTGCACACAAAATCTAACAAGAATGCTCGAAGGTTAGAGATGCTTGAGGTACGTATTGATATCAGTTACACACCTTTGCACGCGGCGAAACTTCTTGTTATTTTGGCTTTTTATCACACTCTGATATCTTAGTTTGCTATCATCCTTTTCAAAGCCTCAAGCACTTTCTATCTCTCGAATAGATGGAAGATTGAGCACTCTGCGTGTTCAACGTCAAATCTGTTTTCCTTTGGATTTTGTAATTTTGTGTCCGTGAAAACTGCACCTTTAGCAAATATGCGTCTGCCTTACTTCTTATGAACAGAGTTGGCCACACTATGTGGGATGTTCATTAACTTAGATCCGCGATAGATCGAATCTGAGCTTAAAATTACATGGAATATTGTTGCTACTGCTACTGCTGCTGCTGCTGCCATTGCGTGGCTGATTTTTAGAGGATGACACTTTTTCTTCTTAGATAATTTGTATCTATCATTTGCCAGAACAGGTGATTTCATCTGCATAGAATGGATAGTGACAACTGCCCTGATGATGCTTCATCAACACAGTACAGTTGTATATCATGTATATGGCCATTCTGGACCTCAGTGAAGGTCTGTCAAATGTTACTATCCTTTTCAAGTGTACCAACTCTTCATGATCACAATATATCGCAAAGTATGTCGGGAAGTAAACGTCTTTTGGACATCACCACTGAATATCATGCACATGTATTCTGTTGTAATTTTTTCTGCCTTGAGCCAAGTTCTGCATTTAGATTCTGCGTCGCCTAGTAAAAAAAAAGAGTCTACCAACATTTTAGCAAAAAATAAAAAATAAAAAAGAAAGAAAGAATATAGGTACTAGCATAGATATATAAAACCCATAGCAAACGAAAACGTCCATCACTATTCCATATCTTATAGATTCTCTTCTTTTCATTTCCTTCATTCTTTTGGCTTTGAGTTCCTCTTTCAAATTCTTTTCCTATTTTTTTTCTTGCTGTTGCATCATAGCCGGTGTAATTTCTAATCTTTCTTTATTCTGTCTCTCCTTGTACCGTCTAGTTAGTGTAAAGATTTGTAGACTCTATTCTTCCTATTTCAGTAACATTTTCAATTCCGAAAAGAATTTCGTTACTGCATTGCTCCGATTCTCAAACCATTGTCTGTTTTCCTCTTTGCTGTTCTTTGAGCTTTATTAAAAAAAAAAGTACGATAAAATAAATCCCAAGCTTTGTTTATGCTGCACTGAGCAAGATTGGTATCAATCAACCAACAAAATGAAAAAGAACACAAGATATCTTTTGAGGAGGCAGGAGATTTTGAAAACAAACAGACGAATACAAACACACGAAATTCCCCTCTTCAGCCTGAGTGTCCAAAGTTGAAAGTTCTCAAAACTGTCAAAGTCCGCATTACTAGAAAGAGCAAGAAAGAAAAAAAGAAAGAAAACCCTGTCTACTCTCTCGATATCGTTCAGTTCCTTTTTACTTTTATCGTGCTCAAAAAAAGACTCCTCCTAAAGCAACACAATTTCACGCCACTCTCAAAAACCATCTTCACTCCCTAACACATCCAGACTAGTTAATTGTCCGTAAATCTACCTCAAGTTGTACACCACTGAGCTCTCTTCATCGATACCGTTCTCTCACCCGGAAGTTGTCCAGAGACCGGAAACGCATTTCGTCTCTTCGCATTTTTCGCGACATCGTCGGTATGCTTCCGTCCAACCGAAGATTCGCGCTGTCGCTCATGAGAACAGCACTGCAGGTTATTTAGTTGTGTCTTTATGGCAAAGTAGTTGAACGTCAAACTTCACAACTCCTGAAGATGGGATTATAATACGGGTATATATAACCACTATACGCCCGCTTCTGTTTCTTTCTTTTTTTTTTTCTCGTACCAGTGATCAATTCTTTGTCAAAGTCTCTGGCAATGTCCACTTTTAACTTTTAAGGCACAAAATAATGTCCTCATCATGTTATTTGTACACAGTTCAATTTTAATTTGAAACCTACTGAATGGGTAACTAACATCTTTCAAACTAAACAACATAATGTGGGAAAGTTATTGCTCAAACTCGGAACTGCTCACAACGGGGCACAGCAAAACCCGATAGGACTATTTAAGCAGTAATTCATGGGATAATATTCCATAGTATAGTCGCATTTATTTCGTAAGCGTAAAGCAAAACCACTTTCTTTTTTCTTCGTTACTGTTAACTTTGTGAAAAAAAAAATGTTGTGGTAAATAATACATGTATTTGTTGTTAACAAATATTGGAAGAAAGACAACTATGTCCCCAACAATACAACTTTTTTTTTTTTAATTAGTGTAATGTAAAGTGTGCGTAAAAGCAGTTTCAGTTTGATTGGAGACGTGGAGATTAGTTTGAAGAGTCGAGAGGGTAAGCAATAGCAATCAATATTGTTAAATTAGGGTGCAAAAATGTTGATTTCTTTACAAAATTTTAGATATGGTAATAACAATTCTTTTCTTGTAAATGAACATACATCACTCAATAACTCGACTTAACGATATCATGTTGTATCTTCATCAACCAGAATCCGCCATCTCTCAATGACGAAAATGTACCGCCTAACTTTGTGGAACGGACCTACGCATTCCTGACAATGCGCGAGCTCTTCGACCGTTATCGCCTGGCAGACGATCCGATGGACCGGCGCGCTATCGCACAGCGCGCGCGTGAACTCGCGCGTCGCTACAATCTCCTGACGCCATTGATGAACATGGTACTGTCACGCGTGCCCACGGGTAGTTCGGGGTCAGCAGGAGGCGACGGCACGGTGACCGTATCACGGATTACTGAAACACGCCCGAGCGGTTTTGAGTGGACAATCAACGGCCCGCTCTACGGACGGGTTGGGGAAGTGGCGGCTGGGATCGGTGGTGCTGCGTGCGCTCTACCGCCGAGGCAAATACAGACGACAGAGGCGCCTTCAACGACCAGGAGGACCACAACTACGGAAGCCCCTGACACGACCACGATAATGCCCACGGATCCCCCTGACGAGGAAGACGAGCAAGACGGCATTGTGAGTTGCATATTTCTTCAGAAATGGAAAAAGAAGGAAAAAATATCACGAATAGATAGGTAGATGAATAGATGGCTAGGTATAGATTTAAAAGATAGATAAATTTTGCTCACAGGGTAATGTGGAATCTTCCACATTTTCTACACTGTTGTTTGTGGGTTGGTTTTTTTTTTTAAATCAGATATTGATATATCGAGAAAGAATGAACTTCAGGAAGAAAGTTGTGTCTAAGTTTAGGGAGTGAACCAAATGGAAATATACGGATAGATTTCGACGAATTAGACAGAAATGGAGACTGAGTTATGGTCAATAAAGGGAAGAGACAAGACGCTTTAGATACTTATAATGTTGCGGGTTTTATTGTGTAGTGTCAGTTTGACATGGAGTTAGATGATTGAAAGATATTCAATTCAATATTCAATTTTGTATAAAATTTTCCTACCTTTGCTCAAAATTTCCATATATAATTGGTTATAATAACATCACTGTGGTGCTTTCACTAACAATTTATTAATCTTTGAGATTACATAATCCTAGCCCAATTCGGGTGGTCTGCTTCGAAAATTAACTTTTACGGAGTCACTTAAACATAAGAGGTGGTTTGATTGTAAAATGTTTGCCTAGATATCGTGATTTTCTACCCAACAAATTTTAAAAAAATGTGTAAGTCAGTTGACTTAATATATTAGTGGTAATGCATGGGTTTTGAATATGTCGACTCAAAAGTAGTTCAAATCAGAAAATTATGCCACCTGATGATAGTGGTGTTAATGATACGGAATATCTTTACAGAAGCATAATGTTAATCACTTTGCCTATTGAGCCTACTGTAATTACCAAAAAAAAAAAAGTTTTTTATGAGGTGCTTACTGAAATTTATCATCAGGCAAATCCAGTGATTTTAAGGAGATACTACGTCGAATCGGACACAACCGAGCGCCTCGCAAGAACGAGGATCGAGGCTGAGTATGAAAACGTGGACACCCGAAATCATCCTATCGAGTTCAGTCAGCAGGTCCCTAGCGGGGCCTACATATCCGACTTTAATGTGTGAGTGTTTGAGCAGACTTGTAATTCCATCAGATGGACCAGTTTCTGTGGAAAACGTATAATTCTTTACAACATGGGACTTGAAAATCTATAAGCGAATCTTAAACCACTTAAAGAGCCATTGCAAGGCGTCTCCTCTTTTTCTCTTTGCCCTTAAGCACTCTACAGAGTGAATTTAGATTGACGCAATATAAGTTACATTTTTTTTCATTATTTAGATCTTGTTTGAGCAAATATATTGATGAATGTGTGTTGAAATTATGTTTTGGAAACGCAAATGTAAGTCTGTAAGTAGAGAAATTATGCGTACAAAGGATATCTGTATAGCGCACATGGCACAGAAACACATCCATACTCCTTGTTTAATTCTTTGTGACCATTTCACCCATATATGGCTGCCGTCATTTGCTCCTATCCAGTAACGTTGGAGGGCAGATATACCGCGGTATAGTTCAGAATATTCGCGACGACAGATGGCGGAACGTCTTTGCGACCAGCACGAGTGGACAGGTTCTTGCCATGCTGGCAAGAAGGTAAGTAATTTCCTTTATTCTGTTCTTTTTCGTTGACTCTTCCTCTTCATCCCCGTCCTCCTTCTCCTCCTCCTCCTCCTTCGTCTTCCTCTTCGTCATCATCTTCTTCTTCTTCCACCTTAGCATGTTGTTTCAATGATGGCGCTTTCCAAATGATGTATTCTGGGATTAGATTTCTGCAGTACACCTAACCCAGGCTCCTAAAAGAAAGCACTTGATGGTTGTTTCCCATTATTCTAGACCTAATTCTACCACTCTGGCCGTACGCCTCTCCCTTTTCTTGAAAGAAACCAAAACCCATATTATCAATGTCCATTGAGTGAAAGGAGCAACATTAGAAGAACACGATAAATTTTAATTCATCAGTGAATGTTTGAGGAAAATCGGACAATCCGTTCAAAACTTATAAATTTTTAGAGTTTCGGTGCAGTCACCCTTTGGTAAGGAGACGACTGCTTTACTTCATGACATCATTATGAACAACTTAAAAAATGAGGAAAATTCTACAAATTTTCATTTTTCATGAAAATGTTCACGTTCCATCGACTTGTTACTGACATATGTTATGAGTAATATCATTTCTCTTGTCTTCTGAAAGACGTAAGTCAAGTGCTCTTTCGTGATGCGAGACAGAAAGTGAAAAATATGTTGAATTTTCTTTGTATATTCATTATATTGCTGGCCATAATGACTCCATGAATTGTAGCAATCTCCTTATCCAACGATGACAGCACCGAAATATATATTTAAAAAAAAAATCATAACTGCTGCTTTCTCTCAATTCACATTTATATTTGACCTTTGGTTTCCTGAAATGACAGCATGGGAATGTGGCCATGCTATGTAACGACTGTAATACTTTTGAAATAGTACGATATTTGTCCATACGTTTCATTACTTCCACACTGTAGGGATCCAACAAAGGATGCTTTCGTGATGCGAGTTCCGAGTGTGAGACCAAACACACCTGTGACCTTTGCCCTGACCTACGACGAACTCTTGAAGCGCGTGCGCGGACAGTACGAGCAGCGGATCAGCGTGTCACCTCGCCAGGTAAGCAGGTGGCCCGCACGGATGAAGAGATGAATGTGTGGATAGATCTATAAATGGATGACCTTGTGAACGGATGAATGGAGGGAGGACTGGATAGATGGACGAATAGATGAGTGAATGAAGAAAGGATTGGCTGAATGCCGTATAATTTATATTCGCTAATTTTAGAAAACCTTACATGCTTCATTACTGAAAAACAAACAAACAAACATAGAAGACATTACTGCTATAATCATATCCATCTTGTGCTATGGTTGCTTAAAAAAATGGTCATTGCGCATCTTCATCTCTCTCCATTGATACTTTCTTTATTTCAATATCTGTCTTTATAATCGAATGTTTGGTGGTTGATCATTATAGAGGAGAGGAACAACGATACAGATGTCTTACTGTTGGAATTCTGTTTCTCCTGACAGCTCGTGGATGATTTTGGCATCGATGTCTTAGTGACCGAGCCGCAGCGTGTCGAGGAGATGACGGCATCCTACCAGGGGGACACCTCCCGCGGTCCGCAGACGATCAACCTCGCCACGGGAATCACGCGGGAAGGTCCCACACGATCGCGCTTCCAATTCTTTCCCACGGTCTACGACCAGGCCTTCTACTCCCATCGCGGCATCAATGGCGACATCGTCATCAAGTACGACGTCCGACACACACCCGCCGGTAGTCACACACAGGTGAGCAGCAAGAAGCTACACTAACCTCAATGTCTCATCTTGTCACGCGATCATTGAAAACCAAGAAAAAAATATTTTCTTTGGCTAGATTGAACACAAAGTTATTATCTTATCAGCATATATAATTTCGATCATGTCATGTAGTCACACACAGGTGGGCAGCATGCTACATTGACCTAATGTCTCAACTCGTCACGCTGGTCATTGAAATTCATTAAAAAAATATTTTCCGAAGCTAGAATAAACATAAAGTTATTATCAATCGTTGTCAGCATCTGTAATATGGATCATGTCGATTTTTTCCCATTTCTATCATCCTTTGATCGACAGGTTCAGGGAAATCACTTCGTCCACTTCTTCTCACCTTCTGAACTGAACGTGCTGAACAAGCAGATCGTCTTTGTCATCGACGTCAGCGCATCGATGTACGGCACCAAACTAAGCCAGACCAAAGAGGCTCTGAAGACGATGCTGGACAACCTCAACCCCAGGGACTACTTCAGCATCATCACCTTCTCGGACGGAGTGAGGTATTGGAGGGCAAACAGCCGTCTGGCCCCCGCCAACGCCCGCTACATTACAGAGGCCAAGGCGTTTATCGACAGCTTGGTAGATGATTCTGGTGCGTTGAAGTTTATTCGTGATTTTTTTCTTTTTTTACGATTCTTTCCGTGTTTATTCAAACACCTATCTGTCATCTATTCATAAATTCGAATTTCTTAAACTCTGGGACATTTGTTCATTTGCCTCCTGTCCCGTCCATAAACACTCAAGTTTATAGGCATTCATTGCTTTTGTTTTTATTTTCTTTTTTTCTTTTGCGTTTCCTTTAGATGTCGATGTCATTTTAAAAACAAAGAGGTTCTGCGTTTCTCGTCTTGACATACTGAGTATAATGTAGGAAAAATAAAGGCAATTACCAGATAGAGGAGAATCAATGCGAGCTTTTAGATCATTTATCAAAAAAAAAAAATCCTATTTTGGCGAAGTTAATCGTTCTGCACATCTGCCCATTCTAACATCTCATAATATGCAGTGTATTGAATGCTAGGATAGCTGGTGATCACGGCTCAATAATTTCTTGCTGTTTCTCTTGAATCAAGAAACTAACTTGAACGAGGCTATTCTGAAGGCTGACGAGCTACTAGACAGCGAGGCTGTATACAACCGGCCGGGTGACGAGTACCTAAGCATGATCGTTCTCCTCACCGACGGTATCCCGTCCGTGGGCGTCACTGACCCGCAGGAAATACTCGACAACGCCCGCGAAGCCATCGACGGCGATCACTCGCTCTACACCCTGGGCTTCGGGCGCCTCGCTGATTTCGATCTCCTGGTCAAACTTGCCTTCGAAAACGACGGCATCGCCCGGATGATTTACGAGGACGCCAGCGCCGCCGATCAGCTGCGCGACTTCTACTACGAGCTGTACCGTCCACTTCTTTTCGACGTCACTATGAAGTAATATTCTTGATTCTAACATCCAATTGTTTGGGAATTGGTTTGGGCCCGTTTCAATGTCTAGATCGCGAAACTTTTAAGGGTTTTTTTTCTTTTAAAAAGGTTGTATTGTTGGTTTTACCTCGGCAGGAGTATTACACCCAGAAAATCTCATCAAATTCCGTCCATAACTTTTCAAGTAATATTGCCGACGGAAAAAACAACAACAACAAACAAACAGACAATCAAACGTCTGCCTAAACAAACCCTCTTTGGCGGCTGTAAACCCCCGTTATCTTTCGTCCTATCTTTACCACTTCCCAGGTACCCCGGTGACGTGGCCAATCCAGAGAGTCTCACAGACCGGCGATTCCCCGTCTACTTCGACGGTTCCGAGCTAGTGGTGGCAGGTCGGCTGTACGACAACCCGTCGTCGAGCAACCTGCGGGGCGTGGTCGATCTGACTTCGGCCGAGGGCCCTGGACAACGGCGCTGGAATACAGACATCAGGGTATGTAACTCCACCTAATATATCTATCGCAGTGTACATGGTGTACACACGAGGCTTTCCTGTTAAGCGAAATAATGAATACACTTGGAGGATATTCGATCGTGACAACGTGGTTTTTTGTTTGTTTGGGTTTTTCAAGTGGTAGTCAAAAATAACAAATGTAACATTTTCTTTTTCTTTCATATTATTTTGATGCCCATGTCATGTCAGAGGACGTCGCCGGAACTCAACTACGGGCGCACTGTGCCTAACGTGGTACAGCGAATCTGGGTCCTGAAGAGGTTGGAAGACCTGATCCGGCAGTACGGCAAGAGCACGGACCACAGCCAGCGCAGCGCCATTGCCGACCGCATCATCACGCTGGCCCGACAGCACAATCTCGTCACCCCGCTCACGCCCATGACGCTGTCGGACCCGCGGACTGGGGAACCGCTTGACGGCACGAGTGGCCGGTTTCCGCTTCCGGGTTACAGCATGGCGAACAGTCCCCGTGATCTCCTGAAGGACGCTATCAGTAAGATTCCTTGTCATAATCACGTGATATTCTATTGACAAATTGGTTAAGGATCCTTTCGAACACTTAACATGATATACCATGAAGGAAATTTAATTCGTCACTGCTTGCACAAAATATGTTCAAAATGGCAAAACAAATCAAAACGCCAAAATGCGTTTTGTGTGAGTCGTAAGTGGACGTTTCTGGATCAATATAAGTGCATGGCTTGCTTCAGAAAAGCATGTAACAATACGTTATCTTGTTGAAAGGCATGCCATTCCATCAATGAGTGAAGAAATGTTGGTTTAACGTCACTGGTTTACACAGCCAAAGGAACCTCCTTTAGAATACAGCAGCCCGTTTAGGGTACTGCAGTCATTGATCTATTTGGGAAATCCCTTGCAATAAATTCAACTTTCGAAGCAGCTGCAACAGAATTAACAGCTCGTCAGCTGTTGGTGATTTTCAAGTCTCTTACAATTCATTGTAGATTACAGAGTATGGCTCCTCTTTGCAAGTTGGAGGGAAGAGGGCGTGAAGCATGCAACTTTGCATTGAGAATGCTCGTACTCCTTGTGTAGACTATCGGTCATCGCTTCTTGTTGCTTCCTGGCTTATTATTGCCTAGTTTTTGCTTGACGATCCATGCACAATTATCAAACTCAATCAATTTTAAACATGTACTTTTGCAATCATTATCTAGATTCTAATGGGCCAACTCAACCTCCTGTGAAGATCCAAGACGCGCCTCTCGCTATGGAAAATGATGTAAGTGCATGTGGGATACTCTTAAGAAGTGTATGCTTACACTTTGAAATGTTACACTTTGAAATCAAAATTGGATGAAAACTGTTTCCAATCTAAAGACTACATTTTAACCACGGAAAACACACACAAATCAGGGATGATTTTCTGCAAATTGAACGGTCAAAGTTCATCTTGATCCGTAATGGAAACCTAACACACGTTGTAACAGTTATACTTTGTGAATACTTGCGAAGAAAGTGACCACTGTCTCCATGGACAGGATGGAGTAAGTAATATTCGATTTATTTTTTTTCGTAACTCGATAGTTTAGTAATAATTCAATTGATACCGAGGTGCAAGGGATAACATCATTAGTCATATCATGTCGTGCTCTCCCGTTTCGTGCCGGTTTAGGTCAACGTGAACATGGTTCGATTCGACGTCATGTCCGTGATCGTACTGCGCTACGCCGTGACCACCATCCAGGTCGAAATGCAGAACGAGGGCTCAACCCCGGGCCAGGCCGTCTTCAAGCAAAAGATTCCCGAGGACGCCTTTATCTCCAATCTTACCATGTAAGTCGCAAAACGACTACACAAATCATTACGGATTGTCCATATAAACTGGGATTTTGTTGCGACTCCTTTCTGAATGTATAAATACTCCACGAATGATCTTCCTGATGTTTTTCTTCACATGTTCAAAAGTAACTACTCAGTTCACAATTATCCCACCCGCCAACGGGACGCTTATCACCTTCCACGTACTCGAACAATTTTCGCAATGAAAACAATTATGTATGCGGGACCGAAATACTGGAACGATCTCCCCTCTGAACTCACAGGTTGTTTTTTGCTATCATCCTTTAAATGCAAATTAAGACAGTATTTATTGAATAATTACATTAATTCAGCTCATTGAAATCTGTTTTGTGCTGTACAGGACTATCCCGCTGTACTGTACTCCAGAGTAGAGTAGCTGTTTGTGCCCTCAAATTCTGTCACTGTGTTTATGACCTATTGCATATTCTTCCTTCTTTAAGACAGTTGGGCGAGGTAACAGCTGGTATTTCAATTTATTTTCTCTGCCCTGTAACTGGTTGTTGAATGTCTTTTTTTTTTTTTGGGGGGGGGGGGATTTGCAGGTGCATGTGTTCCCTCCTTAATACACGCAATGTATAGATTTCTAATACTTTCTAAAACGTATCATTGTTATTATATATTGAGTCATATTGTTATTATTGCCAGAACGACAATGGTTCATCCGCCTACAGCATGTGGCTTATCCGACCCCAAATCTGCATTTGAGAAGAATTTGCTATATAACTGTATAATTGTACTTTTTTTTTTATGCCTCCGCCACGAAGTGGTGCCGGAGGCATTATGTTTTCGGGTTGTCCGTCCGTCCGTACGTCCGTACGTCCGTCCGTCCGTCCGCTTTCGTTTACACGATAACTTGAGTAATATTTATTGGAATTTTACCAAACTTGAACCAAGTATAAAGTATGATGGGGCAATTATTTGATTAGATTTTGGGTGAAATCGGCTGAAGGTCAAAGGTCAAAGGTCAAGGTCAAATCATGAAATTGTATCCGTTTACGCGATTACTCAAGACAGGATGGAGCAAATTTCACCAAACTTTGTAGGAGGATGATGTATGATGGGACAATTACTTGATTAGTTTTTCAGTGAAATCGGACAGAGGTCAAAGGTCAAAGATCAAGGTCAAATCCTAAAATTTATCTGTTTACGTGATAACTCAAAACTGGATGAAGCAGCTTTCACCAAACTTGGTCCAAGGATGATGTATGATGGGACAATTAGTTGAGTAGATTTTAGTGACATTGGCAAGAGGTCAAAGGTCAAAAGGTCAAGGTCAAATGCTACAAATGTTGCAATTTCCGCCATATCTATGCAATGCCCGAAGGTATTTTCTTGAAACTTGGTGTGAACATGTAATACTGCGTAAAGATTTTCCAGAGAGAGTTTCATGTCATAAGGTCAAAGTTCAAAAGGTCAAAGGTTAGGTGAAAATGTTGCAATATCACTTTTCTCGCAAATGGTTCAATGTATCTTCGTGGAACTTGGTACACACGCATGTACTGACTGGCAGGGATTATCTAGGGAATTTAGGGGTCATGGGTCAATAGTCAAGGGTCAAAGGTCAAGGTCAACTCTCAAAATTTTACTATTTCCCTCATATACTAGTATATGCAATGCTTGCATTATTAGTTTCAAAACTTAATGCGTGCATTACCTAATGGAGATTCTCTGGGAAATTTCCAGCCAGAAGGTCAAAGGTCAAAGGTTAAGGGTCAAAGGCCAGGTTTCAATGCCCCCCCCCCCCAAAAAAAAAAAAAAAAAAAAAAAAAAAAGATTTAACAAAAATAAAAAAAAATAAAATAAATAAATAAAAAAAATTAAAAAAATTAAAAAATTAAAAATCTATTTTGTACCGTCATTACACTCTTTCTTCATACCTTGGAAATTAATCAATGCATAAACTTATAAAAAGGTCTGTCAGAATTCAAGTAAAAATTCTCAATTCCCCAAATATGTGTACCTGCACTCTTAGAAAATTATAGCAAACCCAGTTCAAGACATTTCTGACAAACCTGTCATTTCAGTATTTTGCCAGTTATGTGAAACTGTCATGGATCACACATTGTGAAGACATTGTACTATACGCCTATTGGGAGAATCATGCATTATGGCGGAGGCATCAGTCGCCATAGCGACATTTCTAGTTCTCTATATTTCGGTCATTGTTGTACCCGTGCTCCCCATCTTAATCTTTAACTCGATTTTAATTGGGACCTACGCTCAACAAGCTCGCTTTTAAGTAGGTTCCTTCATATTAAAAACTTTAGCATTTTTTCACAGATTCCAAACCTCATAGATCGACCACTATATGTTTTATATATTTGCAATATTTCATGTATGTCTCCAGCTTCATATCATGTACTTCATTTAATTTTGTTATATTTGATGTATTTTTTTCATCGAGAAATATGAAAATAAATTGAAATTGAATTGAAATTGAATCAGACTCTACAAAAAAAATGAGTTTGTCACTGCATGGAATAATTTCTTTATAGAACCAGAGAGTAAAAAGAAAAAAAAAAATGACAGCGTATAAACGGGAGTCTGTTCATTACAATACATACTGAAGCAAATTGGGCCGTGTTGCATAAAAAAAAAAAAAAGTCACTTGCATTTTAATAGATATGAACCAAAATGACACATAAAGTGGTGTTTGATTTTTTTTTCTTCATTGTTGTTTGGTATCTTTCACTTATGCTTAGTCTAAGGACCCTGCTGGAAGAAGTGTTGTTTTATGCGGGTGTCAAAATGTAATCGGTGTCATGACTTAGTCTTATTAGTCCTGTCTTTCATCAAAGGTTGTTGTGTTTTTGTGTGTTGTGTTGTGTGTTGTGTGTTGTGAGATAGAGACGTGTCCATCTCACAAAGATAATACATGAGAGAAACTGTGTCAGACAACAATTTGCGTATTATAGGAACAAGTGCCTATGATACACTGGCGATATATTGATACCAACCAATACTGTGCCAGATACCATACCACAGTTGGTTCACCTTTCCTTTTCGTATAATTGTGATGACATTATTATACTCATTCAAATCCTGACAAATTTGTCAGTGTTTGCGGTAATGATTAAGCTAGTTGTCGGTTTTTTTTTTTTAATAATTCTCATAAAGGACCCTGACAATGCATTAAATCTTGGACTTATCCTTACCTTACCATTGCAGTTACTGTAAAATCTTTCTTTTTTATTATCTTGAGGACAACAATTATTCAGCCTTGAATGATTAGTATGTCATAAATTTTCTGTCTCTGAGGGGTTTTTTTTTGTGTGTTTTCTTTTTTGTACTTTGTAGAATTGTAAATGGACGTGAGTACAGCAGCGAAGTAACGAACCCGCAGGACACCGCAGGGCTGGGTCTGGGGAACCTCGAAATCGGTAGAAGTGGAGGCATTCTCTCTCCTCTGTAAGTTTTGTGCCACAGTACATCAGATATATCAGCCACATGCACATGATTTCAGAACAATATAGCTATGGACTTTGTATTATTTTGCTTTGAAATGATTGGCTATTTTGCATATGATAGCTCTTTCCATATCAAGTAACGCCTATAACTTGTAGTACGTATGGTGAGATTTGAAATCTCGTCCGAATCCCTTCACATGAATCCCCACTGGACATTCTTGCGTTTCAATCCTTACTGTAAAACTCTGAAGGGACTTTTATGCATGTTCATAAGTTTCAAGGTACGATATTCCGCAACCACAATTACAGGATGACAGTTCTCCACTGACGTCAAGTATAGCCTAAGATTTATTTTGTGCCTCAATCATGTCAATGCGATTATGTAAAAGAGAAGAATCGTGGTATTGTTATCTGTAAGGAGGTATTCTAAAAAAAAAAAAAACCACACAAAAAAAAAACAGAAGTTCCCGTTTTTAGTGCTTTGACCTAATGTTCTGATTCTCTCTCAATTTTTGCCAGCGATTTATTTGCAGGTTCTTTACTTCCCGATTTTAATGGATGATGAAATATAAAATATGTTAACTCCATAAGGCTGCTTCCAATACTATTACTATATCAATGTACTCTTGCTTTGTTTTATCAATGATTGCCAATACATTACTGTTGGTTTTTGTGAAGAAAGAAACAACGTTGATAAGTAATACAATAGGAGCAAGTTCCATGATATTGTCCAGCTGTCATGCTGTCTAGAGAACCGTATTTTTTTTTCATTACTAGTTTTTTCTTTTATTCATGTTTTTGTTCTTTTTGTGTATACAAGGGGAGATCTTGAGAACAATCTTTTGGTGTTATCGGTACCTGTGGAGCCGAGGGAGAGGGCGTACTTTAGGCTAACTTACGAAATGCTGCTTCCGAGACGATTGGGGCTTTACGAGCAGAAGATCGGCGTCTTCCCTGAACAGGTATCAAAATACTATTCTCAAAGGGTGTCATTTCGTAATAATATATGTATTTTTACCCTATACCCCTCTTCACATACAAATATTTGCAATTTATCAGTGTATGATAATATTCACACTTGACATGGCACATTTTCGAGGACCAACAACATCGAAGACTGAAGACCATCGGGTAACGTATTGAACCTTTGCCTACACTTGGTAGCTGAACCGACTGAAACTTTCGTTTGACATAATCCATTTATACATATTTTGTCTGCTTTGATCTGACTGGATTGTTCAATGTTGCAATGCTTCATTTCATGAAGTGGTTTTAAATACGATTGGTTTTCTCTTGATATTCATTTTCAGCTACACAAACATTTCCTAGGTAATTTTAATGGAGTCAGATTATTATTACTACAAATTGTTATGCATTTTCATGTTGTCTGAATTTGTCTTATTTGAGAATCTAAAGTCACTTCCATTCGTGAAATCCCCTAGACAAGACTACAAACTAATCTGATAGCTTTATATTCACCAAAACATACAAGAAATTGCTGAACAGATTTTGGAGAGAAGTCATAATAATACGATGTAACAAGACACTTCGTGAGAGTTCCAGATTTATCGTGGTTATTATGTAATTTTCTATTGCTGTGTCGATCAGGTTGTCGAAGTAATGAATCTGCGAACGATCGTGATCGAACCGCAGGGCATCGCCCACCTCGAGCCCTTTCTGCTCGACCAGTCCGACCCGACGAGTCCCATCCGACTCGATCGCAACGTTCTGCGACGCAATACCGGCCGATGGGAGGTAGGGTATTCCCCTCGGAGTCGCGAGCAGATGGGCGTGTCCCCTACTGGCATCATGGCCGACTACGTAGTCCGCTACGACGTGGTGCATGGTAACAACGCTGGATATATTGAAGTGAGTCAGGATTCTTCTTTTTTTTTTTTTTTTGGAAAAGCTCATTGGCGAGCCTCTGCAGTGTTTGCTCTAGACTTAGAGGGTTATTTTATCATAGTTGCTCCAACATCGTGGGACACCGTTTTTACTCCTGTTGTGGACCAAGGGGACTTATTAAATAATTATACTGTGGTCTTAAAGGGGATTGCTAGTAAGTGATCAGTGGGAATCAGTGGGAATGCTGGGGGATGATTGTTCCAAATCTTGTGGGATTCATTTCAGAGTACATTATATATCTATTGTTGTGTGAAAATTATTTGCATCAGAATGGTCTCATATTCGAGTAATGTGCAGTTTAATGTTTCTAGGTTATCATGCCTGTACAGTGACGGGGCATTAAACTGCACATTACTTGAATATGAGACCGTTCTGAAGCAAATAATTTTCACACAACAATAGATATATAATGTACTCTTAAATGATTCACACAAGGATTGGAACAATCATCCCCCAGCATTCCCAATGATTCCCACTGATCAGGTACTAGCCATACCCTTTAATAACAGAAAATGGATAGAGAGTGATGAAAACGTCTAAAACTGACAAGGAGCAAGCAAATGATTTTTATGAACTTGAAAGTAAGATCATTTTTTGATACTTTTGATTGACTGCCAAAGCCCTGAGTTTTACAACTGTTGATGATAATACAAGTGTAATGATCGCTTTGTTCACTTCCCACAAACATTGAAATACCACATGCAGGTGCTGAACGACCACTTTGTCCAGTTCTTCTCCCCGTCCGGTCTCTCCGTTCTCCGCAAGAACATCGTCTTCGTCATCGATCTCAGCGGCTCGATGGCCGGCACGAAGCTGGCCCAGGTGAAGGACGCCCTCTCGACGATCTTGGACGACATGTCGGAGACGGACAAGTTCAACATCCTGCCCTTCTCCGACGACGTCCACTACCTGGACAGCGAAGGCATGCTGTACTCGACCAGGGAGAACGTTCGCAGAGCCAAACGCTTCGTCCGTAATCTACAGGAGATGGACAGTGAGTCTGTTTAAAGGGCGGGTCTTTTAATTTTATAATGCATGATCATATGAAAATACTGTGTCAATACTATTAGAAATCGCATATACTTTTCTTCAAAGAGATCTGTGAACTTCAAAAAACTCAGTTGAAATCGCCTAAATCGCTCATTTTTCGGGTAGTCGGGAACGCCCCCAGAAAAAGCAAGGACCGGTCACGTGCCTTGTCAGGTGACACTGTGACGCACCAACAGGAACTCGTAGTGCGATTGTCTCGCCTAAAGTGTACTTCACAGTGCAAGGATCTTGTGTACCGGGGTATTTGTAGGAAAGTTGGAGAAAGTATTTCAAGAAAATGCCGAGGAAGTGTGCCGTCATCACCGCAGCAAAGACACAAAAGATGGGGTGTAAGTCTGCACAACTTCCCTAAAGATGACGCTACTCGAAAAAATTGGGTTCGTTGAGAATCATTTGCTGACGCGAGTCCAGTGGGATAGATGGTCCCTTCTACTACGATGTACATTACTACGCACTAGGTTGCTTGTACAGCCTCGTATGGAGTGATCGCTTGTAGTGGAGCTAAGTAGTGCTGTATACTCGGCTAGGATTTGCGCCCAAAAAGAGGATCCTGCAGCCCATAGCTATCCCTGTCATCAAGCTGGGAAATGGAAGCCAAACTCATCGTCAGAGAGCTGAAAAACAAAGCGGATCAGCAGTTCTGAAGCTGGATCAGAGAAAGCGGGTATGTTTTGCCACTGTGTAGACGACTCTTATTATACAGTAGCTATCGTACATGTACCGTAACTATACACAGCCCAGTCGCTGTATAATCGCGACAGGGTTCGCACGGCGTCTGGTCGGCCTATAATTGCTGTATCACTACTAACAGTTTCACGGTTTCGATAGGTTGATAATTAGCTCCGTCTGTAGCGTTTTGAGTGGAACATCACTCAATGTCAGTAAAATTAAGATCATGGAGGGATTTTAATGTATATAGTCAAGTTGGGTGCTCATTAAATCGTACTATACTATGAAGTGAACACCTCTAACGTTACATTACTAGACCTAAAATTTATCGAAGATTAGTAAGACATTCACTACAACACAGTTACATCGGTACCTGCGTGTAGCTATCGATTCTAGATACCACGTAGTACTTGTATGGGCATATGGGCCGGGTCAACAGTTACCAACTGAGACCGCGTACCAGCCAGCCAGCCGGGCTGGCTGGCTCTGTATATTTTCATCGCTGCTACATTAGAAGGCTTATCAATCATACATATTCAGTAACGGTTAATTCTATGACTCTGACTTCTGCTATGACAGCCTTGCTTCCCCATTGAGCTCTAAAACTTGTAGCCGAATGGTTGGATGGTGTGTTCCAAAACATATTATTAGATTGAATTGATCCAGGACTGGCCATTATTGTTTGTCTTCACTTGCCCATTATGCAAGTGAAATCTTCAATGTCCATTTTTTTTTCTTGCCCAAAATGTTGTCCATATTAGTTGACTAATGTAATGCGATTTCATATTTTACATGTGGAAAAAAAAAAGTCACTTTCCTATCAGACAAGGAACTTTCTGCAGTCAGTTATTTTCAGTTGTCATCACTACAATTTCACTTGCCCTGGTTATGTGGGGAAGTACCGGTACTAATGGCAGTCATTATTTGTGATTACCGGTATTTGTTTTTCCCAAGAGTTCCTACATGCATCTAGTTAACCACATTCTTGTAGGCCTACATAGACAATTAAAAAAAAAATTCAATTCCTCTCTGTGCCATTATTACATGTACTTACAGGGTTCATCTGGCAGCATTGCACTACAGTGTACTACACAAATTCTGACAGGCAGTGAGCTCGATAAGAGGTGCAACAGGAGATCTGCTCTACCGGATTGTGAAGACGAACAATCCTGGCTCTTCCAGCGTGAAGGTTCGTAAAGAACAGCGTAGATATTTTATGCAATATTGGAAGAAAATGAATTCACATTACTCAGAGGAAAATATTAGAATGGCACAATTTGTCAACTACACATTTTATTATTTGTTTGTCTCTGTAGAAGCATGGCTTTCTTGACCACTGAGTACACATACAATGATCAATTTTAAAAGGTCTAGATATACATTTTCTCTTTTTTTTTGGGGGGGGGGGGGTGGGGGGGGGGGGGCAGGTCTTATGCCTGTTCCACTAATCAGAAGTCATAGAAGGGAGGCAGTCAGTTGTCCATTCTGAAGACCAACACTCCACCTGCCATGACCAATGGCTACTTATGCATTCTCAAGTCAAGTCTTTGCATTGAGGAGGGCAAACCCCAATTTTCATATGAATTTGCAAAGATTTTTGATGTCATTATCAAAGTGGTGGTGTCTGTTCATGACACCTCAAGAAATTTGTTGCTAAAAACCAGTGCAAACAACATAATTCCATCTATTTTGTGTGTCCCTTTGTTTCTTTCTGTTGAATTTTCTACAGCACAGGTTGATGATGTCCTTTCTGCTGTTGTGGAGTACAATGACAAAACTCCTGCACCCTGCCAGCCTTCAACGCCTCCCCTTGGAATGCCTTTGAGTATCATCCAAGGGAGGAAGTTATTGAACATCAAAGGAGACAATTTGCACAGTCTGACAAATGATCTGATGGGTTCAGGAATCCTTGCAATTGAGATTGAAGTTCATACAATGTATTCAATACATGATACTGTGCAAATAGTGTTTAATTGTTGCAGAATGATGTTTCAGAAGACTATTTTCATCTGTTCTTCTGTCAGATGGTAGATACAAACACTCAAAATTTTGTTACACATACCCTGCATTCTTATACCTTCTATTCATGAGTGATCATTTAAAGACAAGATAAGATCATTGTGGTTACTGTTGTATTGTGTCTGTATAACATGTATGTTGCACTTCATCACAAACAATATGATGCCAACTTGATATAGTGTTTCAAAGATCATTTATTTGCCAGTTGAATATTGTCCTTTTAATAGCAAAATCACAATTCATTTACAATACAAGAGTCATGTGGATACAAAAGGAAAACTGTATTTTTTTTTTTTGATGTTTGAAGCATACAGCATACGTGTACATGGCCATTTTTATGGACAGATGAGCTTGCATGCTAACACAATTCTCTAGAGATATTCAGTGTTGTAATGGTAAGTTTAGAAGATTTCTACATGAATGCTGTCCCACACTGATTTTACCATTGCATGTTTGCTGTTAAGATTAGAGCTCACTCTTGTGATCAAATATTAATATCTTTGACAAGGTAATTTAGAATAAAATGTGTATGCATTATAGAACACAACACACTCAAATAGAGATGGAGAAAAAAATTGTAGTTTTGGGAAGGAATGCAATAATTTACTCTTGGTATATGATTCACAAATTTATGAAAAAGGAGCACAAGATGTGTGTCTGTAAAGCATTAGCATTTTATATAATCTTCATCTGACATGTTGAAGCAGACTGGGGCCCTGTTACTCAAGTTCTGAGACTTGGAATGCCTCCACAGAGGGGGGGGGGGGGGGGGAGGGACAAATTCATAATGCAATGCTAAGTCTAGTTGGGGAATTATTCTGTTGATTTCTATAATGGTTTTCCATACATAATCATTGAAGTCAAGCATTAAAAGTTAAATAAGCATTGTTTTTTTATGAATATGGTGTCAGGTCTCTTTATGAAAGAACAGTTGCAAGGTCACTCAGTTTAAGAAAATTTGGTATGAATTGATATTGCTATGACTGGGACTCAGATATTCATAATCATTCATATCACATCTGCATGCAGAGGTATTTTTGAAAACGTGCACACAAGCAAACACCCACATGCACATATGCTCACATATACATTCACACATTTTTACACATTTTAAAATATTGTGTGAAAGATTGAATAACATCACTCACCTGTACTGTTTTGTATATTTACACGTGCAATACATGTATTATGTTATCCTGAATTTGAGTTCTGTAATTTCACTGATAGATTTATGTATGAGGAAAAAAATTACAAAGCTTTTGATTTAATGTTACATGAGAATGTCTCATAGTATTGATATGAAATATACAGTATGTACATGTATGTGCAAAAGATAACTCTTCTGGGCTGATTTGATTTCAAATGTGGATGTCACTCATGCATGCTTGACTGACCAGCTGCCATTGTTCCAGTGGAATAAATCCCATTTTGTTCCAACATTAGGATATGGAGATAACACACTGGTAGGTTTTACAATCTCATTCCTGTAAGTACACTCCCCCATCTTTTCCTCATTCCCTGTGACTAATTTCTTTAGTCTCCTATCTATACACACATCAACACACACACACACACACACACCCTTTGCCATACTACATACATACCCACTAATACTTTCAATCAGGCATCATTGGAACACTCCCACCAATATGCAAATTGCATACAGCTAGATGTACAATTCCATAGAAATCTTACTTAAATACATTGTATGTGCATATCTATGAGGGGATATATCTATCCATTCCATGAAGGGGGCATCAGACAAACATAGGGCAAATATATCAATGATATATTTGTCCTATGTGTGTCTGATGTTGGTGTGTGTTTGTGCATGTTTGTATCTGATATGCCAGGCCTGGATATGCATGAGTGTACTGAGGGTGTGTGTATATGTGTATGTTTTTGTATTTTCATGGGTCTGTATGAAGCTAATCCATTTCTTTTTGTATATAAGGATAAATTTACACTACCGGTACATGTACTGTATTACTACAACTACAAATGTATGTATAGAAAACACAACACACTTTTTTTCCATTTGCTCACAAAATATAATTAGTGTAATCAGCTGGAAGGAATGTTTGACAAATGTATACTGGTTAATGACAGAACATTACTATATGAGCCAGTTACATTCCAGTTCAATGAGTTCGTAACTAGACTTGGTCCTGTTCTCTAAATAGAGGCTGTGAAGCTATTGCCGGAAAGGCCACAGCATCTTAATTGTATCAGATCATTATCTATTTCTTCTGACCATGACTGACAACATAGCTGTTCAACATGTCAATTCTACACAATCAAAATTATCTTCACTTGTATGGTTGTGAAAGTGTGATTTTCCAATTGCTAAAACATGCAGTAGGTCTACATTACAAAAGAGAGAGGGAGAGCATAGCAAGAGTAAGAATTGAGACAAGAGTGCAATTGACATGCAGTCGAACCTTGTTATAATGAGGTCAATGGGACCAGAGATATCACCCCTATATATATTAAGATCTTGTTATTACCACAGTTTGTCATATCAGTGCTTATAATATTGAGGTTCCACTGAACATGCATCAATAAATTACAACAAAATAATACATGATCATTTGTACAGAGAGGCTGAAGTCCAACAGCATGTTTCCCAGTTGTGTGCCTTGATGAGTGGGTGTTGGAAGCTGCATATCATCAGTATGACCACATAATGGACAAGGTGTCTGACAAAGTATGCATGTGACTTTCGCAATGTACAAACTTATCTGATGCATTTCTACAACCACGTTCCCGTTAAACAGATCGCAATGTGACAAGTCACATTCTACACCCAATATCAGTGCTGCATATACAGTCTTATTACAGCCTATGCAAAATGAAAACGTGTCACTCTTTCTGATGGATAAGTTTATCACATTTTCCTCACAGCAGACGATGGCAGTAGGACTCTCACATTTTGGCCCACAAATTTCCAGCATCATCTCATCAGTTGCCGGTGTATGCAATATGTCTTGATCACCTGATATAGAAACAAAAGTGAAACGAAATGGAATGCAAAAGGAGTCAAATTTGATAATCCTTTTATATGACATCATGTGTTCATCTAGAAATTTATCTTGAGAATAGGATTTAAATTAGACAATGTGAATGGGACCCATGGAGTATGGTAGTCATTATTTTGGGTACCTGGTACAACTGTATAATGGCAGCATAAAATAATAATAATAATAATAATAATAATAATAATAATAATGCTAATAATAATAGTGTAATAATTGACAGTGCTTATACAGCGCATAACACAAAGTGATAATGTCCCTATGCACTCAAGAAATAAAAAATGAAAAGATTATACAAATATATCCTACAAGGCTACATGTACTTTTGCATTATTTACAAAGACAGGTCCAATATATTTGAATAAATTACTGGAGTGCAGGACTGAAATCACACATGGTGAATTAGATATTGCATTCTTTTGATGGGTGCAATAATTGCAAATTGGCAGTATAAACAGCATATTGTCAAGGGAATATAAAATGGCAAATTTGCATTATTTCATAAGAAAAATTGAAAAATTTGACAAACAAACTCACTCATTATCTGTGGCATCCGTTCTGGCACCTTCTCCATACTGTTGAGCATATTGGTGATAAGCAGCTTCCAACACCCATTCACCAAGGCAAACGGTGGAAAATCCTGGGTGTGCTGTTATACAGTTTATTTGAGCATCTGCATGTCGGCCGGTCGTTGTACTGCTCGACCTCCTCTAAGACCGGGTCAGCCTTGTGACAGCACAATGACTCCCGTGTTGTAGGCATTGGCACACAGTTCCCACATTGGCACCTGAAGAAAGAAATACAGGTAAATTCAGGTTTACTTGTTGTGTAACTTAATTAGTTTTAGTCATGATAAATTGAGACCAATCCTTCAAGTTCAACATGCCAACTATTGCCACAGAGATTTACATCTACACCAGCCTCTTCAGTACTTTAGTCTTTAGTGACTTTACTGTCTTGTCCACACATTCCAAATAGCAGTAAGTCAATAAGCAGTAACTAACTGTGGCATTGGTAAAAACTTGTACGTTGTAGAGAGTCTAGAGTATTATTACAACTTACAAGCAGCAGTTTTGTACTTCCAACATTTGTGACTTATACTTTTTTTCTGGCCTATAGATATACTACTAAAATAAGTGAGTTACTAAGGTTATATAGAATATAGACTCTCAAGTAGATAATTACCAATTGTTATTCCCCAACCTTGCGGGCTCGTTGTCATCACCCCGTCCCCTGAGCTTCCTCACCGCCGACTGCTCCGGGGGCGGGAGGTGCAGCGTCTGGTTCATACTATACGGGAGTAAACCCAATCGCTGTTGAGGCCGACCAACGCCAACGGCTGCTTCTCCTGCTTGATCGGGGATCTTCGTCCTCACCATCTCGCTCGACATCCGACTCTGACTCCCTCTCTGACTCACTCGAAACGGTAGCGGGGCATGAAATGGGCGACTCGATCTCGTCGTCTGAATCCATCATTTATTCACACGTATCTTAGAACTAAGCTACACAGGTCAGCGACAGAGCTGCTAGCTAGAGCTAGAGGCGAGCGCTAGCGCTATAAGATACTCACGATCGATATAACATTCTAACATCTACCTACCTAGCTGGATCGAAATATCGATATAAATTTAGACTGTTAACCAGTCTCCCGTAACAATATGTCGTTACGACCTGCACACGCACTCACCAGTTGCAATGTACATTCAGCAGTTAAGAGGCTGTCACACACGCCTACTTGTCTTGTTTCCTGAAGGAAATGTTTAGTTTTTTCCAAAATGTTAACATGATCCGAAATGACAAATTATTATAGGTAAAATACTCGAAAAATGTCCGAGTCGCCATTAAGTCGCTTCTGGAATATATAAACAACATATTTAAATCCTTTCTTGGGATGTGCTACTTGCAAAAATTGTGTATTTTGTGATTCAAAAGTAGAAAATCTATCTATCATTGACACGCTAGGGCAATGGTGAGAACTTCTTGCCTTCGCGGGGGGCTTCCTGTTGGTACGTCAAATCGCCTTAGCCAATCAGCGGACAATTTTAGGGGGCGTTCCCACATTTGGGTGGTTTTAGAGCGATTTCTGACTACTGGTTACTTTTTAAAATCTAAAAATGTCGAAATCGTGTTAGTGGACCTGTATAGAGTCTTTGTAGCCCCAATGTTCACCCTAAAAGACCCGCCCTTTAACCACGTGATCGTTCGCTATACTAGGCTAAAAGAGACCTCATCAGCAAAATTGCACTTTCGTAAAAATACGTTTTCCTTTTTTTTTTTTTAAATAATACTCATAGAAGTGGCAAAAATTATCATCGCATGACCCCTCCCCCCCCCCAAAAAAAAAAAAATAAATAAAGGAACCCTGACCAAGTATTTTACCGTAGGAAATGGAGCATACTCTGAGCGGTGCCTCCAATTTTATACATGGATTGCTCAAAGCATTCATTTCATGAGAGTTGTGCAATGCCCTCTCATGTGATCAAAGCTTACGGTTATCACTTCAAATGGATGGAAATTGCCATTTTGCACATAAGTTCAGGCCTAAACCTGCTTCTTTAAAAAAAAATCTATCATATTCACCTTGCAATGCTCCAAAGTGCTGTTGATTATGACCCCAAAGATATTCTGAAATGTGGATATGCGGAAAAAAGAGATGATAATTATAATATGATCGGAATAATTATGCAGAACGGGTACAGTTTTCGGGTTGTCACTTGTGTACTCCATCCATCCATCAGACACCAACCTCCACAAGGCCATCATCTCGGGGGTGAGAATGCTACGAGCCGAGAGCGAGACTCACGCCCCCGACGAGGAGATCGTCTCCATGCTCATCGTTCTCACTGACGGCAACCCCAACCACGGGGAGACCGACAAGGCTATTATCGAGAGGAACGTCCACGAAGCCATCGGCGGCGACTTCTCTCTCTTCTGCCTCGGCTTCGGGGCCGACGTGGACTTCCCTTTCCTGACGCGTCTGGCGCTACAGGTTTGTGAAAGTCACAATTCCATGAGGTGACCCACCGTTGTTGTAAGGCAAGTCTGTAGTGCAGGAGGCACTGGTACTCTACGCCTTTGCCGCACATGCATCAAACATGATCCTATTTCACAGAATGTGTAGTTGAAGAGTCACACCGTCGACGAGGTATAATCATTGGAACTGTCCTATTGACAACTGATTGACACATTCTTGGCCATGTTTGTACGTTTTGTGCCGCTTGACGTTTTGTAATTTTGTTACCCTTTGTGTCATGTTTGATGAATGTTCTACGAGAGCTGGCGCATGATTGTTCTTCCAATGTAAGAATGAAAAGTATGCAAAGTCAACTTTGGTGGATTCGCATCGCTCGGATTCACGGCGATACGATAATCGGAAATGTACTAATTCCTTGCGAAATAAAATATTATAACCGTGGTCTGTATTTTTGTTTTTTGATAGAACCATGGAGTCGCTCGTCGCATTCCAGAGCGTGCGGACGCGAGGGAGCTACTTGAAAACTTTTACCTCGAGGTGGCCACGCCCCTTCTGCATGACGTGGAATTCCGGTATTCGCGTGGCGTCATGCCAAATACTCTCAGTGAGCGCGCATTTCCAAACTACTTCAACGGCTCCGAGTTGCTTGTAGTGGGACGACTGAACCCGGACCTCCCGTACAACACCCTCAACTCCTACGTGTACGCGCGGACGGCTTCCGATGACGTTACCTTAAGAAGTCGGGGTAATATACACGTAAGTTTAGGAGACTTAAATTTGTGCATTTCAAAGACTCTCAGATCATCTTGTTTAAGGTAACTGCCGATGTCGATAGTTTACTACAGGTAATGTACGGTAATAGTTTAACAACAACATTAATATGTACATTAATAAAAAGCAGAATAACTTGAATTATATGTCGTTAGAGTTCGTTAGAATTCGCGATGTCAAGACTTACATATATAAGCTTTTCACTTTTACAGCATAACAATGCATGAATATTATAGTTGAATTTTCACATCACTTGTCATAGCATTCTATTGCTCCGTTTATATGTGTTAAGATCGTAGGTGTGCATTATGGTGAAAAGCAACTATTTCCTTTCGCGTGTAGGTCCAACATGTCAGTATGATTAAAAACCAACGACAAAGCAGTGACATGGTGATGCTCATGTGACTAAATTAGACTGTCTTGTTGCAAATTGTTCACAAATAAACAGTGAAGAGTAAAGTTGCAAAGTGATATTCACAATGCATGCTTCTTCTGCCAGATTCCATCGCGGTTTTTGCTAGACGACGACGTTCCTGATGACGTCATCAAGCGCATCTGGGCCTACCACATAATCCAGACTCTCCGCCGACAGAGGGCGCTCAGCGAAGACACGCCCGAATACAGCATGGTTGGTGAAGGGGAGATCCGGGACAAGTCGGTCCAGCACAGGTAGGCCTACGAGTGACGAGCGATCACGGATTTGCCTCCGGATCACTATCCGAATGCATCCGAGCACTTCATTGTGTGCAGAACAGGAACCACTGGGGTGCAATATGTTTTAAACTAATGTGAAGCAGTACTTTTTAGAAAGATATGAAATGCTTGATAAAAGATGTGCATAACATACATCTCTGGAGTGCCTACTTGATGTAATTGTCATACTGGTTTTAATCATATAAATGCTGTTGGATACACAAATTCGTCAGGGACTGTTACACGAGTTCCTCGGTCCACAATAATTTTGCGCATTTTTACTGGGAATCTAGGGGGATAATATCAGATGTAATACTGCATTGTACCATATTTTATTGAAGTAAAAATGACATCCTAGCTAGATTTGTCTCCAGACACTAAAATGAGTCATACACAGGTTGTTTCTAATTCACATCTTATTGTTTAGCGTAATGATATATGACCTTTAAAAAAATTGCACTGCGTCTTCTCTCAATAGAATACTTGAACTGCCATGTATATGAATAGCTCCTTTTAAAAAAGCCCCCTTTGAGATTCCATGACATTTTACTCCGACCTGCTACAATTGATCCAATAAAATATCTGCACGCTACGCCAAACATAAATTATACCCACAAAATATTATATAACCCTAACCCTAGTCCTAATCCTCACACCGAACTAAATGTAAAACCCTGTCGCAACTCTAGCCCTTACCCTAAGTCCTTGGGAAAAAAAGACCAGAGCAATTGTCGCAGTAGCAAATGTAGTGTCACTGCTTTTGAACACAGTGACAATACGATACTACAAAAGTGAACTTCTTAAAAAAAGAAATCAAATGTATATGACTACTAGCATTGCTGAGAAAAAAAAAGAGAAATAAAATTCGTCCAATCGTCAACATACAGATTCTTCAATCCTTACACTGCACTGGTCTTTCGCCGAGAGGGAGGCCACTCCAGCGAAGTTAATCCCTTCGCCCTACGACTCATTAACTCTCCGCTACCCCGCACGGCCCGACAGTCTCTAGCGAGAAATCTAACGGTCGTCTCACCGCCTCCTGCCCCGGTCCCCAGCCCACTACCTGCAGGTATGAGAGGCGCAGAACCTGTTCCCTTCTTTGGGTTTGATGCCCTATACCTTATTTTGGTTTTCTTTTCTTTTTTTTTTAAGATTGCTGAGGTGTTTTGTCTATTTCACTGAGTTGGTCTTGCGTGATTTCGTCGAGGATCTACGCAAGCTCGTTTTAGATGGCTTAGGTTTTCACAAAGTAATCTTCTTTTCTTTGATTTTGCTGTCCTTCATTAAATTTTACAAGGGAAATAAATTTACCTTCACTTTCGTCAAAATTTACCTTCAATTCCGTCATATAATTGTTATACCGTATTTAGTTGGTCCGACGATGAAAGAAAATATATATAACCTATTGTCACCCGTTGGCCTTTGCTAAAAACAATTACCATAAATAGTTGAGTTTACATTTTATTCTTACCATAAATTCAAAGTTAAGGGCAGGAATTGCCTATATATTTTTGATAAGGAGACAAAGATTTTTTTCTTCAATCTTCTTGGGTTATCATCCAATAACATGAGACACATAAGACGGGTTGCATAGTTTTATGGTCATTCACATTAATTTTCTATTTCTTCAATGCACACATCTATCAGGGAATTCAAACAATAAATGGGGACGTAAGGAAGACACTCTTTAAGGCTCAATTAGACCGGATAATTATTAACCGTCCCCATGTATCTTCGCCTGTCTAGTAGAAGGCTACACGTGTCTATATGTTTCAATATTTTATTGATGTGTCCGGCGAAAGTTTGCATCGACACTAGAATTAAACCGCACATTTATTTTCTGTAAAATAATTTTTTTTTAATCGGTTGGAGATGGAAAAAGAAATAAGGTAATGGAGTAATTAATCAAAGAACAAATGAATGAGTGGATGTTGATTACCTCTCCTTGCTTTGATAACTAAATCTATTGATTTTGAAAACTGAATGAATGGATCTGTCTCGAGTTACCAGCTGCACTCCAATCATTTTTTTTTTAAGATGAAGGGCGTAGATTATGAACGACTATTTACAATCTTTGTTACTATACTTGAGATAATTGCGGAGCTTCTACAAAATGCACAACTTTTTCCTCTGTTGTGACCTAGTTTCTTTTACTCATCTTCATTCTCCACTTTGTTGTTCATGAATTTTATATTTTCAACCACAAAAGTTTTCGTTTGAATAACCTGAAGCAAATGATATGAAATGCAAATGAGGATTTAAAAAAAAATGTCAGACTGTGAAGCACACATTTCCTTCCAAGGATCATGAAGAGACTCTATTGATTTTGATCAGCATTGTAAAAATCAAGACGTTTGCTTTACCGTGACATGTCACAATCATAACCCAGTGACGTCAATTACTCGTTATATCCATGACTCGCTATAAAGGATTCAACATCGCAGTGCCGCGTGTTGAGGTGACCGTGTGTCTCGACGAAGACCCGCAGATCGATGACGTCATCAGGCTCCTGGAAGACCGTCTGAAAGGTAGATGATAGGGAGCTTTAGAATTTTCGCGACGCGGACTTTCAGAGAAAAATAAAACTTCTGCGCATGTGCAAAATCGCTTATCAAATTAATCGATCTACAATGTATTTATATCTCGTGTCGTCTTGAGTTTGTACAATGCTTTCTCTGCTTCTGGGCTATTTCAGCAGAGAGCTCTCTGATGCACTGATCATGGGGGAGCCATTTTGCTTTCTATAGATTGTGTCTTCTAGTAATCACCTCGACGCAGGGAGAGAGGAGAACGGCCAGCGCAATCGTCGTCTTAATAACCCGTTGTGGACGACTGATTTTGCTACAACACGCATTTCCCATAGACACCTGCCCGAGTATACTCGGGACTCGTCCTCAACGGGGTTAAGCGTCCGCGTCGCAAATCTAAAACTCCCTAATGTCACTGAGGAGCGAAAGCTCCACGTGGAGGTATGCGTCGTTTTCCATTTGGTATTCGACCTGTGTGTCCATGTGCTGAAGATGCCAATGGATTATTGGTCATGCTACAACAGTCAAACACTCTCCGTCCAACTCGTGCAGTCGCCTAGTACATGCCACGACCACACGGCGACGGTTAGACTCTTTGGAATGATTTTCGGTACAACCATATGAAATGGAATCCTAGTACCACAAGAATATATAAAAGGACATGACATTTTGTAAATCTAATGATCTCTTTTTATTATTGTTTTACTGATGATAATATAATTGGTTGTTATTCTACTGGCAACACGAATGTTATCCATGACCAGGTATGATGCACACAAACACAAAACGGTATAGTAAAGAGTTAAAAGTTCTAAAAGATGAGCTATTATACGATCCCCTGTGAAATTATTCATGTAGTTCTTCAGCTTGTCATTACTGCAGAAAAGTTTGTATCAGTGCGCCATTTTGTGACCACAGGCATATACGTGAACGGAAGAATAACGGGAGAGTCCGGTCAATTCGGGCATGGACTCGACCGCACATTCATCGGCGAGATCGTAGTCCTGCTCAACCGTCCTCAGCGCACCCAACATCGCCTCCAGTTCAACCCCATCGGTATCGAAGTGGACTCTGTGCGCCAGCTGCGTTGGGGGATACCGGCCACGTACAGCTTCGGAGCTAACAGGATGGAGAACACTGGACGCTCGGTTGCGGTGACGCTGGCCGACGGAACGTCGTTCGAGGTGGTGAACGAGAGGCTGGCTGCGACTTCTGACGGAAGTCGACCTCACGCCTTCAAGTTCAATGTTCTCGATAACAGGGGCTTGTCTTCTGCAGTCGACGGAATCATTGGTAAAAACTTGTTCTTCCAATCATCATGCTTCCATTATTTTAACGTTGCCGTGTTTTTAATCTTGATCTCGTTGTTCTTTTCGAAACCGGTCATAGCCCATGGATGCTACATCCTTCCAACAATAACAAAGTCGGCTGTACCAACTGCGGAAACACATACAAATATTGTAATAGTAATTTATATTATTTTTTCATGACGACAAGTGAAACGCCAACACTGCTTACCGTTCATTTTTGTTTATGCCATCAGCAAACCTTGGCTTTCTGTTGAAACTGCCTTCATACCCTCTTAACCCGTTTAGGACGGTTTGATTTTGCTACAACACGCATTTCCCATAGACACCTGCCCGAGTATACTCGGGACTCGTCCTCAACGGGTTAAACTTGCGCGAATCAACCTGAAGAGTTTAATTCCCATTTAAACATTTCTGCACGCACGTTCCAGGAAAGTTCAATGCCTTTGTAACACCTACGCACTGGAAACATAAAAATGAATACATTTGAAATCGACATGTTTTCGTATTGTTATAAAATTGCAAATTTAATTTTTATGAGAGAACTAGAAACGCTGACCTTCATACCTCGATAAACACGCTTTGATACAAGTTTACCATTACCACTACCCATATTATGTTTGTGCATCATGTTGGATATCCCCCCCCCCCTCCCCATGAGTGGTGTTTCTTAAGACATTGTGTAAGAATTCTGACAAAACCCAAAGTGTGTAGATGATGAGCCGCTACATTGTGAAGGAGAATGTCTAATAAAGTTTCGACGAATAGAGGGATGATGATGATGACGACGACGACGACGACAATACTGCTGCTGATGATACTGATATAAATGATACAAAAACAACAACAATTATCATTGAATTTAAAGTTGGGGTTAAAGAATTAACCGTTCAGTCAGTTCGTTTATATCACAAGTAGTCATGGTTATGGGGCTTACCTGATTGTTTAATTTGACTATGAAATTTATATCCATTTTTTTCCCCAATGAGTAAAAGAAACAACCAGCAAAATTACAATCAACTGTTCTGGGCACCGTTTTTATGAAAGTTGTCAGCCCTGACAAGTTGGCAGAGTCTGACAATTTCAGTAAAATCCTTGGTTTTGATTGCCTGAAATGCTCTGGTCACTGACTGTTACTATGGTGATTGTCAGAGACTGATAACTTGTCAGGGCTGACAACTTTCATGAAACGGTCCCCTGGTGTCAACTGCTTTCTCCTGTTATTTGAATCGTTAAAGGTCGTTTCCAGCACACTAGCATCGTGCTCGAGCAGCCGAGTTCTCAGCTCTCCGCCACCGCTGGAAGTGGCGCCCAGGGCTGCAACCAGCCGGTCACCCGCAGTCAGGCGGTGACTGTCACGCTGACCTGGCGTCGTAACGGCTCCGCTGACGCCAACAATGTTTGCGACGAACTCGATGATGAACTCCTCAGCAACAATTTGAACCTACAGTACCACGACTTCAGAAGGTCAAGTCTTTTCACTACAGTCTGAAAGCAATCATTAGAAGAAAAGAAACCAGCGGACAAAACAAAACAAACAATACTACGGCTTTACCATGGTAACCATGGCAGTTTCGTTGTTCAATATACGATTTCTGAAATGAAGAGAGACTATCTCCTGTACAGTATGAAAGCAGGAAATACGTTTTCTGCCTATATTTGTGCACCAAAAGTAAGCACTTATCATAGTGATAGGCTAAGCGTAGAAATGTTCCTTTTAAAAGTTGTAGTAAGTTGCTAGAGTAGTAGCACAAATGCGGTGTTGGTTGGCATTTTCTCAAGTTTTCAGTCGACCGTTAACATGTTCAATGTATGTATTGTGTTTGCAATGATGTATTCATATAGTGACAAAACATCGAGCATTTCACCTGAGAGAGATTCTTTTCGAAAAGAATTTAATTTGATATGCACTGACAGTGCTGGCAATGATTGATAAGGTAGGAAATGCATCACCTGTAGCAAAGTAGAATGAAAAAGATTTTTTAAAAATACTTTCAGAATGAGCATATCATTATAATCACATGAGGAGTATAAAGCCCGCCGCACACTATACGACTCACGACCTTACGACTGACAGACTTTGGATAAAAATAAACAAGCGGTGTTTGTTCTGAGATACTAAGATTTATTTCGGATCCAAAGTCTGTCAGTCGTAAGGTCGTGAGTCGTATAGTGTGCGGGGTGCTTAAGCCTAGCGGTGGAAGTAAAATCCTTAAGACACATCAAAGTGTTTGTGTCTAGGTCAGATGGAAAGGTTGGACAATCTTTGAATCTGTCTATATATACATTTTTTTTTGCTTAAAAAACTGAGCGATTGAATAAAAAAAAAAAAAACAAAACAGAGCCGTTTTCTCAACTACAAATACGATATTTAGGTAAGAACCATACAGATCACCAACAGGGAGAACATCACAACCTATATAAAGGAAAATTTATAGTAAGAATATGTATGCCTCCAGAAATTAGGGTAAATTGTTTGTTTGCTTGTTTGTTGTTGTTTAAAATTCTTACGTACTGTCTATAGTTGGGGTTCATAATAGTTTTGTTTTACGTGAATGAGAAATGGATGTTGATATGATAAAATGTTTCAAACAGATTCGACAAATTTGCATGTACAAATTATAGATTAACATTTCTTCTGCAAAATGCTTTGTGCAGCGCGTGAATTTTGCAATAGCATCTGATGATAATAGTTTTATTCTTATAGAGGCATATAGACTAAATATAATGTTTATATAGAATATTCTATCACAAATCTTGTATCTGTCGTTCCCGTAATTAAGACAAGAAGTCATGATATATATTCAATATCTGTCTGTGTTTGTAGCAATAAAGAGTCATGAGGTGGAAAGAAAGATGCCGAGATCATCTTTTTTTTTTCTATTCGTCTTACTTTATCTCTTACTTTGTAACTGCATGAAATGAGAATGATCATGTGTTACTACTAACTTAGTGAAAGCTTGGAAGATGAGTTCACTGATTGATGTGTATTGATGTGTATTCACACCTACCCTTTAATGGTGGATACACAAAATTGCATACACAATGCACATGCATACACACATACATATTATGCCGTCATTCTCACAAACGCACACACGTCCACATTAATTTTATACGTACGTACGCACTCAAGTACACAGATCCACATTCACATACACGTAAGGCCTAAGTAGTTTGTAACTATCATGACAGATGTAATCATGAATTCACAATATAACAATACAATATTCATCAGAAAATGAGACCAAGGCTTTGATTTATCTCGTTGTGGTGAAATTTTATGCATTGATTGCATCGTTTATTTGGTTAAGAAATTAAAAAGAAATTTAAACGTGTGAATTGATGAAATTGCAGTGAACTACCCTAAACTACTATGAATTGAGTCAACTTTGATCGAAGAGAACATTTTTTCCACTATCTTCAAACCATGCCTGCCCTAAGGTAAGAAGAAGTAGTATGATTAAGGTGAGCTCATTTCAAATACAACATTGTGCTGACTTACCTAATTTACCCACCAATTGCGTAACATACAGCGAGTGGTGAAATCGCATGATATCCCCCTTTTAACGCTTTTCCTCGGAATTCATTCACCAGCATACCTCACTGACATTTTCCATAGTTATGGGATTAGATTTTTGCGTACTATAACGAGGAGTCACTAGATCCACATAAATCAAAAGGAGCTTTTTGAAGCGGAAAAATCTCGGTCTACTTTCAAAAATAAGGGGGCAAGTGCGTGAAAACATGCCGAACACGTTGCCGAAGAAAATACTTGAAAGAGAATAAAAATCACTTAAACTCGAACTACTCTTGCACCCGTGCAAACTATTCTACGATAAAGTGGAGTATGTCGAAAATAGTCTGGTAAGCCGCTGATTTGTTCCCTAAAAGGTGATACCGGAACGACGAGAGGAACGAGGGCGGCGGGTACGACGCGCCGGTCGTCTGGTGCGGTTCCTAGTTCGTCGGCGGGTCGTCGGGATGGGCACGGTGGTGGGTGCCGTTGTGGTTGTGGTTGAGACACTCTGGACGCGTGCGCTTCCCACGTTGCCATAGGCGTCCGCTTCTGATGCTTGGAAGCATTTCGTGCTGCGTTTGTTCACTCCCTTAGGCGTACCCTTGTAGCAGCCGAGGATGTAAGGGAAATCGGCCGTGGTGTGGTACTGGTAGACACCGTCGGTGTTGTAGCGCCCGTGACACTCGTCGAGATCGTCCGAAGTCAGCAAGTTGCCGCTCTCATCGACGGGTCCGTAGATGGCAAAACCATCGAAGGCGACTCCAATCATCGGAGATGGAACGCCGGGAGTTATGGAGAATAAACAACCAGATGGTTGGCGGTGATAATGATACCTGAACACAACAAGAATTGTTTCTTCAGAAAGGGATGTTTTCAGTATATCGTAAACTTTAACCCGTTCTCTGTGACCTGTGTATTAAGTCTTTAGGGATTTCAGAATTCAGTATGGAACGGGTTAATCAGGTTTCAAGAATCTTGTCCAGTAAGCGCTGATTCTCCAATCTCCTCTGACTTTTTATTGTCTTTTTCTCATTGTCCTTTTTCCAGTTGTGGATTTCAACAGTCCCACCATATGCATGTATTTACCAAATTGCAAATTTTGCTGTAATCATGTATGTCATATTGATAGCAGTCTGAGGCAAACATGTATAGTAAATCTAATACACAAAAAGTAAAGCAAAGAAAAGGAGCAAAATACCACTTTACTTTGCTTTGTTTCAGAATATCTGTTATCTCAAAACCAATTTTCATCGAATATGCTTTCAATTGGTCTTATGATTGTATGCTTTTGAAAATTTCAAACAAGTGGTTTCTTATTACCATACAAAAAGCTAAAGTACACATGCAGCTGAAGAATTTCGACTGGAGTTGACCGTTACCAATGAGGGGACACTTCAAGGCATTATTCGCTGACGGGTGCTATTCTAGGCCGAAAGGAAATGAAGATTAATTCAGTCGGATAACCTGTGTCTCTCAAAGCTATTAGGTCTTTAAAGCATAAATGTCAACTGTAAACGCCGTCACATTAACTTAAGTCGTATTCATTATTGCTATCAAAGAAAATGTTGTGTGATTTTCGATTTAAGCTCTGCAGAATTTTGTCACTTTTCCCAATGACAAAGGTTGTCAGAATCTATAAAAATCTCAAAGTTCGCAGAATTTTATTGAACGAAGGCTAATTCATTCCACTTTGACGGTTATCGACAAATTAACTTGTGTTGAACAATGATTTCATATGATCCACAAAATTATGTTTACTGAATTTGCAAAGAAAATTAATGTCTTTGATTGGCAAGGGCCGAGATAGCTGAGAAGTCACTAATTGCATGCTGGTTTTTCCTTTGTTAAGGACAAATCAGATTGGTTTGTAAAAACAAACAAACAAATACGAAAGAAACTAACCTACAAATCCTTACCGTCCATTCCCATCTGGATGGCCATCACAGCTATCGAATATCTCCGCGCCATCGCCTTCCACCGCGTTCTCCTGGTCGCTGTCCCACGGGTTGTAGATAACGATGCCGTTACTGGCGATGGCGATGGGACCCGGAGGTAGGCAGGTGCTATCCGATGCCACTTGTGGATTCTTCGCCACGTAGAAGTCGAAATCTTGCTCCTGAATAGCGTTCGGGTTTCCCCTGCCAGGAAAGTCGCCAGTGGCGTGGTCGGGGATGTTGTTGGATTCAATAAGCCAATCATCACCGCTTGAGGAGACCCGCACCCACCCGACAAGCTGTGTGTTCCGCTCGGGTTCCCCCGAAGTAACGAATAAGGCTGCCTGCTCATCGGTTAGGCCGTGCGACACGGTCAGATACAAGCTCAAAACCCAAATCGCTGCCCACATCATGGCTAATAGCTTAAGACAAGTGATAGATGCATAAAAGGAGTCGTGGTGAGATCACGATGAAGTTCGGAATGCTATGACCCGTCAGTCAGCCACCATAATAAATTACCTCAAATCATGATGCCCATGTAACTGTCAATCCAATACATTATAATCATTCCCAAACCAACGGGAAGATGTAAGACTCAACAGTGGGGTGGAGTTGTTTTTATTGTAACTGACTGACGAATTGTCCTGCAATCCCAGTGTGACATGAAAGGCAATTTTTAGAAAAAACGTGCCTCAATTTGTAACCTGCATCAAAATTTGATATTTCATATCAAGCAAAGCATGGCACTTGTAGGTTATATCATTCTGGTAGACTACAGGTCATCATTACCCTTAAGCTTAGACTGTGTGTCTGTTTATGAAACAGAAGCCGGCGATTTTTTGTTAAGATATACTAACCTTCTTACTTATAGCAAAACAAACAAAACAAAACACAAATAAGGAAGTGGAATCTGAGCAGACATAAAACAGGAGACATTTCACCTCTCTGACTAGAATATCCTGCTCAATTACTGACGCTTTATAGACTTCTGTACTGTGGTGACTAAATGCAAGTATTTACAATCTTGTTTGTTGTGATCGGAATAATGATACGAGATATCGTGTAAACAAGAACACGAATCTTAATATAACGATGCGTAATATTCATCTCAAAACTCTGGAATCCGAAACCGATTAAATATACACACGAACAAGAAGATTTTATACGATCAGTATTATGATTAATCAAGGCTAGGAAACTCGTCAGTCAGGGAAGGAAACTTTTGGTCGAAATGTGGTTGACACGAGAAATAAAATGTTTGACACCTTTTCGTATAGTGTAGGGTTATACCAGGTAATGAGTATGACAACAATATAACCATGGAGCTATGGTAGCTCCATGATAAAACTTTACCGTATACGTGGTTAACATGAACAAGCGAAAAAAAATACAACTCTGTAGAAACAACCTGAACAGAGTACACATTACCATGAATAAACGGAAACATAGCAGGAAACGGAAACACAGCACACACCCTCACAAAACTAATCAATAAAAAAAGACAACAACACTTATTGGTGTTTAGGAACAGCCTTGAAACGAGACAGGAAGTGTTGAGGTTGTTTTGTTTTGGTTTATTCGGTTTTTGTTTTTGTTTGTTTGTTTGTTTTTTGCTCTGTTTAGCTTGTTGGTATGCAGCCACTGTATATATAGGGTAGGGAGTGGATCGGTAGTGGTCGTGATACGCTGTGACTGTGAGAGGAATGACGAAAAATATAAAGAGCATGATTTACTTCTATAAGAAATCCACTTCAAACACAAGGTAGATATTGCAGATAATGCAGAAAGCAGCATCAGATAGCGAGAAACAAACATTAGGGAAAAACAAACAAACAAACAAACAAACAAACAATTTAGTGCACTCACCGTTGTGTCCGAAGTCAGAAATCCCAGATCGACAACACAGGTGATAATCTTGGCCCAAATGCTAGCAGTTGTGATCAGGTTAGAGTTAAATGCAGGAAAAAGAGGGCGATGTATAGAAACTGCGACCTTCACTAAGCCTACTTCGGCTTGACGTATGAATAGAAAGCAGTTCACTCTCTGGTATCATCTTTCAAACGCACTTAATAATAGGTTAAAGAAAATCTTCATGGGTCCCGGATTTAATAGGTAAAGGAATATAAAGGCAAAGCGTGGAAGGGTGAAGGACTGTTATTCTATAACCCTCCTATCACCATGACCATTGGTCAACAGTGCTACATGAGTGTCCCTGTCCAGCTTACTAGTATTTTGATATGAAACTTTTGTTTACCAGCAATACGTTAAATGTCAAACACTGATGGATCAAGGATACTAAAGTACACAGTCCTTTAGAATTGCAATATTACCCGCAACAATTTTGTAAATATCAAAACAAAACAGTGGGCACTGAAGTAAAATGCGAACGTAATGTCTATTGTGTTTCTCATGATATGACTTGTAAAAAGTAGACTTTCGTAACTTACTTTTATTATACAGGTTGAGGTGACTTTCTCAGACAAAAAAAAAAAGCAAAAAAAAAAAGAAGAAGAAGAAATGCGTCTTCATCTGTCTTTTAAAACGTCCGTAAAAATTTTGATTTTCTTAATCTTTTTATCTGCCAAACATTTTAAGTCACTGCGCAGACACAATGATATTTCGATGCTATTATATCAACTGCTACCTGTCTGATTCTTTTTACCCATCTTCCCCTTAATTGTCCCTCTCCAAGTTTACACAAACACCTTGTTGCCATCACACAACTACATACTACAATAGCACCATATTCATTCACATTCCACGCAAAGTATAATACCGTGTTCCAAACACTTTTTCCTCCGATTAGCACACATTATTCCCTTTCCTCGCCTCTACAGCAGGGCTCGACACTAACGGTGGCCCGGTGGTCCGGGGCCACCAAAACGCACGTCGGGCCACCAAAATTTCAGAAATGAAGAATTTGGTGGCCTGATCGGGCCACCAAAAAAGGTCGGCTGTTTGCCTTTGGGCCACCAAAAATAAAAGTTAGTGTGGAGCCCTGTCTATAGACTTTACTAACATTCCTCCACACTTAACACCAACACATTTCAAAATTTTCTGAGGCTCACACTCCCTTACAGAAACATATAATTATAGTTATCACACACTAGTGTCTGCTTCCCTCTGCACTAGTGTAACTTCGTGTTTTAACGCTCGACTCTCAAACAAAAATCTTTTGTGATTATTACGTCTACGAGAGTTCCAAAGATGTTATAAAGTAGATTGGTATTTGTACGTTAGCTTCTTCGATAGCATATAAACTTATGGCCGCACCTAAAGGACAAGTTCACCTTCATAGACATTTGGGTTGAGTGAATGCAGCAATATTAGTAGAGCTTATCATTGAGAGTTTGAGGAAAATCGGACAATCCGTTCGAAAGTTATGAATTTTTGAAGTTTCTGCTCACTCAAGGCTGGATGAGAAGACTACTATAGCTTGTGATGTCACATGAGTACGACAGTTTAAAGAAAGAATAAAAAAAAATTCAACATATTTTCACTTTTCTCGCATAAGAAAAGAACACTTGACTTCTCTCTTTCAGAAGGCAGGGGGAATAATATTACCTTTAACATATGTCAGTAACAAGTCGAAGAAATGTGCACTTTATTCAAAATGTAAAGTTTTGTGAAATTCTCTTTTCATTTTCTTGATATGGTTGTACGCATATGACATCACACACAGTTGTAGTCTTCTCATCCAGCAGTGACTACGCAGATACTTTAAAAATTCATAACTTTTGAACGGATTGTCCGATTTCCCCCAAACTTTCACTGATATGTTCTACTAAAGTTGCTGCATTCACTCAATCCACATGTCTATGAAGGTGGACTTGCCTATCGCAATTTGTAATGTCGCTTTTGTTCAATATTGTATTCATCAGCATCAGATAGGTATCTGGAAGAAACTAAAATTAGAATTTGTGGTATATCAGCATTTTCATGAAGAAGTTGCAGTCAGTGTAGCTGCAACAATAAAGCTCACGAGATCGACGGTACTGTTGACTGCCATAGTATAGTTATGTAAATCATTATCATTTTCTTCCTACCTGCATGTTTTGTTGGAAAGTGCTTTGACCCCGAAATTGATAAGCATCATAATATCATTTGCCTTGGGTTGCCTGTTTGTTTATACTCGTTTATATTTGTTCATAAACCTTTTTTTGGCGTTGGAAATGATTTCTCAAAAGCATATACACCAGATGCATAACCCTAGGTATGTTAGCTCCGAGGGCACGTACTCAATTCAAGGAGATGAAATCACGGCTACAGGGAAATTGAAATCCTAAACTTCAGAAAAAAAAAATGTTTCTTTAACATAGTTAGGAAAAAGGGGGAGAGAGAAAGAGAAGGAGGGCGGGAGAGAGGGAGAGGGAGAGAGGAGTAGGATGTAAAGGAGAGAGGGAAAAAGATGAGAGAGGGAAGGGAGCTTGAGAGAATAAGCGAGGAGCATAATGTAGGGATGAGAGGGAATGTTTGTGAGAGTGCAACTAACGGTATCTTTTGTTGTGTATCATCGAAGGAAATATAGAAGTATAGGAGGATATATAAATGCTTTTTACAAGCACTGTTGGTGATTGATTCCAGGACTTCAAGTGACTGATAACACGTGATCATAATAGTCATTGCGTAATCACGGCTCGATGTGTACGTTCATTTATAAGCGGATCAGCTGTGGCCAGGGGCCACTAAGAGTTGATGTTGGGCCATCAAACTTCCAAGAAGTTTGACCATCAAACTTCCAAGAAGTTTGACCTTTGGTGGCCCGATGGAGCAATGAAACCAACTATTTACTATTTGCAGATTAAAAAAAAAAAGCCTTGGAACTTCAAAATAATCTTTAAAAACCAACAACAAACGTGAAAATGTTATTCAGAATAATCAATGTTAAGTATTGTTAAATACACACCATGTGAACAATAGTTTTATCAAAATCCTTTCTAGAATAAACCGCCTGCATTTTTGGTTTGTTGAGAAAATAAGTGATATGTATATATATTTTGTTTTAATTTTGTGGCTTCATTGCCAAGTTTTTATATTTGATGGTAGGATGTTTTGTGGTTATGCATCAAAAGCGATAAGTTATACATTTTCTAATCACTTCTCCGAATGGTAAACAGTCCCTTTAATATTAAAAAAGGACTTCGTATATTTCCTTTTGTTTCGGCCTCTGCATTTCTTTTTCAGACCGTCAAAATTTTAAAGTTAAAGATTTTAGTGAATAGTTACTCCAAGGTCAGGCAACCCTAACCTGAACAGACCACCAGAGAAAAGTGTGTGAGTGTGTGAGTGTGTGAGTGTGTGAGTGTGTGTGTGTGTGAGTGTGTGAGTGTGTGAGTGTGTGAGTGTGTGAGTGTGGGAGTGTGTGTGAGTGTGTGAGTGTGTGAGTGTGTGAGTGTGAGAGTGTGTGAGTGCGTGAGTGCGTGAGTGTGGGAGTGTGGGAGTGTGTGTGAGTGTGTGAGTGTGGGAGTGTGTCAGTGTGTGAGTGTGGGAGTGTGTGTGAGTGTGTGAGTGTGGGAGTGTGTGTGTGTGTGAGTGTGGGTGTGTGTGAGTGTGTGTGTGTGTGTGTGTGTATGGGGGGGGGGGGGCTTGACATAATACACGAAGAGATGGCTCAGAGGTAAATTTCATAGCAAAAGTGAATTAAAACGAACGACATTTAAGTTGTCTCTTGTCCATAATCATGTTTATGTTTATGTTTAAAAGTGGAATGAAAATATATGAAATGAAAAAGAAATTACATGAATTGAATGAATTTATAGAAACGACCCCGTTATGAACCTAACAGAGCTTGCTAGAAAGATAAAGCTTGCCGAAACTCTGAATCTTTTGAGCAGTGCATTCAGTATTTGCAGCTGATCCTGTAAATATGTAGCCTCCACTCGAGACTCTCCTCTGAAAACAGGAATCAGTCTGACAATACTCTCTTTGCATCATGGGTAATCGATGTACTTCCGGTTAATACTTGGACATTGTGTATGAACATGATAAAAGTGGGTTGACGTCTTGCAACTCGCAGGAGGGTCACGCGTTTCAACCCCGAGTGTTGTTGTTTGACTGGATTAATAACTGAAGGGGGAAAACGGGGCTGAGATCCTTAAGCGAATCAGGTCATGGCTGATCCACTTCATTTTGTTCAAGTTCCCCTCTCAACGGATCGTTCTTCAGGGATAGGACGGAGTCAAATTACTATAACTGATGTCACAATACATATCCCAACAGATCGTCGCTGGGAGAGCTGACACCTCTTAAAAATCTGCCCTTAAAGGGAAGGTAAACCCAAAGAGCAATGTGGATTGAGTGAAAGCAGCAACATTAGTAGAACACATCAGTGAAAGTTTGAGGAAAATCGGACAATCGATGCAAAAGTTATGAATTTTTAAAGTTTGGTGTTGGAACCGCTGGATGAGGAGACTACGAGAGGATATGACGTATGAGTGGACAACAATACAAAGAAAATATAAAGGAAATTCAACAAAAATTCACTTTTCTAGAATTATGAAAGAGCAGTGGACCAACCGCTTTCAGAAAGCAGGGGGAATAATTGCTACCCTTAACATATGTCAATATCAAGTTGATGTAATTTGTAATTTTCATGAAAAATGGATTTTTGTAGTATTTTCTTTACATTTTCTTGGTATTGTTGTCCACTCATACGTCATAACCTCTAGTAGTCTCCTCATCCAGCGGTTCCAACACCAAAACTTTAAAAATTCATAACTTTTGCATCGATTGTCCGATTTTCTTCAAACTTTCACTGATGTGTTCTACTATACGTTGCTGCTTTCACTCAATCCACATTGTTCTTGGGGTTAGCTGCCGCAGGCCCAGTGCATCATCAACAAAATGACCAGTTGACGGCGTATACACTGGTATAACTTTAATCAGAACGGTCATTTTTTTTTTTTTTTTTTTTTTTTTTTTTTTTTTTTTGTGGTGGTGGTGGTGGTGGTGGTCTTCCATGGCAACCGTCGAAAATATCAACTCACTGGAAAGGACCCATTAAGCGCCCCCATTGGTGGTGGAACATACTAACGATAAGATATGATAGAAACAAAACAAAACAAAACAAAAATACGCAATAATTAGTGAATAATGTGATAACTTACTACAAGTGGTACACAATAGCTCATAATTATTCACTATAGTAGCGATATGATTACCAGTACCCTACAGTCTTTAAGTAGGCCTATAAAGTCTTTATTGTTCCTTTAAAAAAAAAAGGATGTAGTTCCGGTTTATTTAAGGCGCTGATATCACCACCTTATTTATCTGGACCAAGCATTTATGATAGTTCTTACCACACTATTTACACACAGCGTACAACTGTATATTTCTGGTTGTGAGCAAACGAACTTTTTCAACGCAAGCAGATGTCGCCGTTCACGCAAACGGGTACAAGCAGGGGCTACTACGGGTCATTCTTATCTTCAGTAATCATTGTCACAGGTCACACGCATTCAATATCTGAATTACACCGTAGGCCTAACTGTATCACGACAGATAATACGGATACACACTCACGAGAAGTAGCGCATCTGTTCGGACCGTACCAGCTTGTACCTGATACAAAATTTGAATAAGTTCTTGGAGTCTCTGAATGCACCTAATCTGTATGAAAACGATTTCAGGCTTAAGTATATGCGACCAAGACATCTGCTATAATTCGTATAATCATTCAGGTCATCTAGTAGAAGTAAAAGCAGTAAAATCAAGAACATTATGATGGTGGTATTAGCAGGTCTGTATGGTTGAACAAGTAGTAGTATTAGCAGCAGTAGAGATGACTATACGTTACTGACAGTGGTACTGCTGGTGAAGAGCAGAACCTTTAGTAACAGCTGAATAAGCGACGGTCATAAGAAAAAAATTGCACAAAAATGATAATAATTCTAATAAAAATAGTGGTGTCCAAATGATCTCAAGAATACGAATTGGTAGAAGTTTACTACTATTGTATGCAATAATACTTGTAAAGGTAGTAAGCCTCCAGTGACCAAAAGAAGTGATATAGAAAATTTTCTCACAAGCTAAGTTTTATTAGTAGTACAAAATGCCTAGATTTGAACAACACGAACCACATCTTGCTGTTTCTTTTTTTTTCCAATATTGCAACCCGATTAAATTCTTTTATTCAGTATGTAGCAAAATGATCATTACCTATGATGTAGTATAAACGTTTAACAGTAATGTTGTGTTTGTGTGTTTGTATTAGTTGCTTTTGTTTGTCATTGTTGTGAAAATGAAATCAAGTATAAGAGGACATGTGTAGTTTTCAAGGTTTCAACAAGTTTGCTACGCTCTTCTACATTAGGAAGCTTTAGATTTTAGACGCGCGGACGTTCAAAGAGAAAAAAACATGATCTGAGTGTGCGCAGTAACTTGATCCGCGCTACTGCGCACGCTCAGATCATGTTTTTTTCTCTTTGAACGTCCGCGCGTCTAAAATCTAAAGCTCCCTATTATTATTTGCGAAATTTTAGATCTGCGACGCTAAAGCTGGGATGACGCTAATTAGGCCAAGAAAGGGTATTTTGCACGTGCTTGAGACAGCTGGTTTCATGGTCCAACTCAAGAGTTTGCGTCGTCTTATAGCGTTCGCGTGGCAGATCTAACACCATCTAAAGAATAAAAGCATAACGTTCCACATTTCTCCTCTTTTTCCTTCTCTCTCTCTCTTTTTTTTTTAATTTCCAGCCCCACCAACTCGTTTTCCATCAATCTATTCAGATCATTTCATCTACGTAGTAAACCTCACCATATCTTTGCAGTGAGACAGGTTATTGAAATAAAGTGTTTTCTTTTCAATGTCTTTGTATGCACAATATGTCATGTCTGGCAAGTTTCTGCAGAGCTTCAAATAGCAGCGTTTATCTCAATGTTTAGGTTAATGAACATACACACACACACACACACACATACACAATATTATAATATAACTGTGAATCCAGCTCTGAAAAGGAGACACTGCGTGTATTAAGCATTTTCAGCAGTTAAGGATGGATTGAATGGAATTAACGTTAAGGAGACACAAATTGTCTCCCTAAGGCTGGAGCTATAATATAAACATAAATATATAATATACATACATTGTATATACCTTATATGATATATAATACATGTACATACACACACACACACATATATATATATATATATATATATATATATATATATATATATATATATATATAATAAAGTATAAAGGCCTATTATATTATCATTATACGAGCACACACACAGCTTTAAGCAATGTAAACAGACAGAAAATAGAATGCAGTGTAATACAGATACCAGGGTAGATCAACCCCCCATTTATTTCAAAATTAAAGGTCTGAGTACTTGCTGAGATGCTGATACTGATATTGAGATGGCATATCAATATAGACTTCGATCTAATACACAGTTTGTCATGGACTTCCAGCAGTAAAAAACGGAGCGGAGATACTTCGGTTGACGTTTTCAGTGATTGATTGGTTGTTGTTGAGTCACTTTGATATGGAACAAAGCGTGTATGTAACCACAGAAAACGAAATATCGTTTTAAGAAGGAGACACGCAGGGGACATTAGCGAGGTTTAGGTAATTATTATGCGACACTATTCTTACGACGAGGCTATGAGCAGAAAAAAAAATTGTTCTGCACATGCGCAAGAGAACTTCAACATAGATGAGGTGCGACATAAGCTCGCTATTCTTCACAGGACGTACGTAAAGCTATATGCAACTTTAAAATATATTGATGGAACCGATTCCGACGTTACGTATTTACAGCATAATTACAATCTTGGATAGTGGTTCAGACTAGTCTGGGGTTGACGTGACATTTATACACAACACGAAACGTAGGATGGTACTTGGCAACGGCGAGAATGTAATTGAGGAATGTTATTGAAGAATAATATGTCACTGAAGAATACTATCTCTCAGTATGTTTATGAATGTTTAGATATATTATGAAATGCAATAAAGTCCCTCATTATCGAATGAGGCCTCGACGTATCGTACAGTTATGTCGGACGTTTGGTAGACGAGTAAATGATGAGCTCCGTCGGTTGATCGGACGATCTTGGCCTCGAGAGCGATTGATTCACGGGGTGCCGGCGAAGTCGCAGACACGGTAATATTTGGGCGAACCTCTCAGCTTCCTGTCGCACCAGCAAGCAAAGCCGAATGGGTGTGTGCAAACTGTATATGAATATTACAAAGTCAGTGTGTCGTAAATAGGAAAGGGAAAAATATAAAACAGGGGAACCCTATGACTTTTTGCTGTTGCTCATATCACTGTAGCGTTATCATCATCAGTACATGCGAGATGCCCACGCCATTCATGCATGACAGATATTTTCTTCTTTGATAGTACATGAAAAAAAAAATACAGCACAGTGTGTGTTTCAATTTTTGCATGCTTCCGACAGAATTATTAACTTCCAAATGAATGAATTCAACTAAAATCTAAAGCATCGGTAGCCGTGCTTTTTTCTAGGTTTCACATGGCAAGCTTAAACAGTGGAAGAAAAGAATTTATTTAACTTTAAACTACAGGCAAAGACAAAAAAATTCTTATGAGAATATCCCTTCAAGTTTGCTTATCGAAAAATCACACCTAATCACAGCCAGCTATGTCAAAAGAAAAGACAACAACATAAACACACACACACACACACACGCAATTATCAAATGGCTATCCAGTCAACGTAAGCAGGTAAGCTATACCAAATAAACTATCCTATGCACTGATACAAACTACATCATAAAACCATCTTGGTCATGTTTCTTTGCTTGTTTCTTTGTTCCATATTTCAACCTGAGAAAATGATTCGATAGCCCATATTCAGCTGCACTACCTATGCTAGTATAGCTGGTCTTCAGTGGGGTCCAGTTTAATGTGAGGCGAGACCACTTCACCGGGTTATGCATCTTGCTCTTTTCAATGAATGAATGAATGAATGAATGAATGAACGAATGAGTGAGTGAGTGAAGCGGAATCATCCTTTTACATGCACGAGTTGTGACCCTCTCCCACACGGATTGTCCGAGGGACCAGGGAGCTTCCTCTCACCTCCCTGGAGGGACAGAGCGGTTTGCCTTTTAATAGACTGCTAGACGGGACGGTATGATTACACACAACATTGAAAATCGAACCCGGGTCCTTTGGATCTGGGGCCCGTTGCATAAAACTCCAACCGGATTTTTTTCCGGTTGAAATCACAAAATTCCGGTTGGAAGCTCCCAACCAGAGTTTTTATGCAACCGATTTTACATTCTTTGGTTAGCAACCTTAAAAAATTCAGGTTGGGCAAATCCCAACCTGAATTTTTTTTAAGGTTGCTAAAAAAGTTTTATGCAACGGGATCCTGGAGGCAGACGCGCTGCCGACTGAGGAAAATCACCGCCTTTTGCCCGTACCATCACATTTTAGGATGTGTACCGCGGGTCGTGTCAGAAATGAGATATTCAATTGAATTATGTGAATATGAGCTGAATGCCATTTTCCTTTTCATGCATGTCATTGCTTCATGTCATTTCTAAGAAGATAAATCTGCTCACCTTTGAATCTTCTCATGACGTTTGTTGCGTAATCCAATGTTTCTACGGACCTGTCGATATCTCCGTCGTCCGTGGCCTGTCTCTTGTCAAAATCATCGATATCGATGGTGGCAGCAACGACAACGGCCGCGACGGTAGCGATCAGGAGCAGGAATGTGATTTTTGACGCCATTCTCTTCAGAATCTGAAAAGAAGGAGAAGAGTTAAAAAGATAAAAAGAAAAATGAAAAAAAAAAAGCTCTGGGGACAAGCAGTGGAGCCTATAATGTTTGGGAGAAAGATTGCAGAGTAGGACGGTTTGTCCCATTATGTACAAAGTGCCTAATCATCTGAGTTAAACTATGGAGGTAGTATTTTCTGTTTCTATGGTTTGTTACACTGTTTGTTTGTTTGTTTGTTTGTTTCATTTCCATCTTAGAAGATGGCTGGATAGACCATGGGTAATCTATTCAGCTGCAATAGCTGGTCTTCCGTGGGGTCCAGTTGGATGTTGGGCGGGACCACTTCACCAGGTTAAACACCCTGCCCTTTGCGATGAATAAATGAAGAGGGATCGTTTACGTGCATGAGTTGTGACTCTCTCACAGACGGGACCTCCATTTTATGTCCTATCCGAGGGACAGAATGTTTTGCCTCTTGCGAGAGGGGACGGTATGATTACACATAGCATTGCTCAGTCTGTGGGACTCGGAAATGGAGCCCGGGTCCTTTGGATCGTGAGGCAGATGCGCTACCGACTGCATGAGCTTACTCACCGCCGCCGCCCTGGTTAAATATTACAGGTGCTGTCTTTGCCTTTCGCCCAGAGTGAGTAAAATAACACTTTGTCTCTGTGTATGTGTTTGTTTGTTTTTGCCTCAATAATCTTATTTCCCTCTGAAAGGAACCTATATGTTGGCAGGCACATTAGAGGATGGATCCTTCAACGAATTTGCACAGTTCATGCATCATGCCTATAGAGAAGACAATCTGTTCTGCTTCCGCTGGCCAGAACGGGGCATTCCCGGGCCATTCCGAAGTTTTTACCCGCCGAAGCGGCCCTAAAGACAGATCTTCAGCATGCTGTGCCGGACCTTCAGATTTGCAAGGAGGGGAGGGGGTGGATGTTGAGTGTGCCCAGATATTTATAAAAATGTAATTCCTTCCCCAATGTTCCCATTATGTCAAACAAAGTCGAAATAGGAAATGAAATCCCTGTGTAATCCTCATAAACAATAAATCTTAGACCTTGCTCAAGAACCTCACTCACATAAACAACATTTCATTCGTCTGTCGCAATGATATAGGGGAATACAAGAAATTGCATAAGATATATCCCTCTACAGGTGGTCTTTTACGCATGTGATAATGATAACAGCTTGTCGTCACGACACTCTATTTGTTTTTAGTAGTATACATGACAAAAAAAATGAAACTAGTCAATCTCACATTTGTATATTGTTAAAAATGTTCATTATCGGCATACAATACTAAACTCGTTTCTCGTCCGTCAAGTTTTCTCTTATGTCATTTGTTTTTTTTTTTTTGTGGTACATATTGAAATGTCGTTACTTTGAAATGTTAACAAATTAAAATCATTAACGTTTGAACTCCACATTATCATTGAGCAACAGGCAACAATGAAAAAAAAAAAGAAGTTGATGAATGTTAGCTTTTGTTTCGAGATTTTCATGAAAAATTTACATCTCGGAATGACATGCGTGCAATCTAGGTAAAGGCAAAAAGTTCGCAGAAAAACAAGTTATAGGGACAACTTGTTCACTTTGCTCAAGAAAAACCCTAAGCAAAAGCATTCTAAAGGTGACCATGCGCCTTCAGCAGTTTGCACTAATCTCGCCTCAAGTCTTTTCATCCGAATTGCCAAATATCAAATGCACCAAAAATTGTGCACATTGATTTACTTTGTACAAATTAAGTATGACTGTAAATACTTTGATGTATCAAGGAAACAAAACTCAGCGGGTTGAATTAAAGTGATGATATTTAAAACGGAAACTGTTTCGGACTTCTTATTGACAACATTAGAAAAATACGATAAATACTCACTGTTCTACAGCTGCTGCTGCCTTTGGTTGAAGTACGAATCAGGAGTTTTTCTCAAACTTTTTTGGCTTGAAAATGTGAGCCTCTTTAGCGTCTTCGGCCACTTCAACGTCTTGCTGGATTATTTGCAAAATTGCTCCTGGCATATCCACCAATATGCCAGTATTTATACCTTTCCGAGCACACTGAACGTTGTCATCTTGTCCATGAAATATTGAGTTTAATCATTCCCCTTCTACACGTACCCTCCCCCTCATGGATGTTAATATGTTCTGCATGGCATCTCATACTCTTAAATGGCTCTTTTTCCCAACTGACAGATTATCCGTCTGTTATCAGCATTAACGAGCCGCATAAACAGTCATCTTCCCCCGACCTGAAGATTGTTTCATCTTTTGGGTGAAACCCGAAACTTCAATTCCATGTCATTAGTTTTGTTTAGATTGAAGTCATGTCACTGAATTCGGCAGGAGAGATTGGCGTATTCATTTTGTTCTTACAGTCGAAGTATATTACACTCAAAAAATCTGGTGAAAAAAAGAAGGGTGTGTGTGTGTGTGTGTGTGTGTGTGTGTGTGTGTGTGTGTGTGTGTTTGTGTGTGTACCAGAGTTGATATCTGGGTAGAGGGAGTAACATTTCGTTGATAACGTTAAAGGCATTATTTACCACTTGCAGATGAAACAAAACCCATGCAGCTTTAGTGCTTCAAAATAGTTCTTAAATGTGAGTTAAGAATAGAAACAACCAATGATAAAATGTTACTTAGTAATCAGTATAATCAATGTTAAGTATCGTTAACTGTACAAAATGTGAAAAATAATTAGGATTAAAATATTTCTAGAAGAAATTTTCTACAACTATGGTTTATTGAGAAAATAGTGATATCTCCTTATATTTTATGTTTTATTGTGAACCACTTTCATATGGTAGGATGTTTTTGATGCAACGACCTACACATATGTATCAAAATTAATGTGATTACTCGATTTTTTGTTAATCGCTGCTCCCAATGGTAAACAGTACATTTAAGTAACTCTTGTGGCAGTTATGTAGCGAAAGGGCGATATTTTGTCAAAGTTTATAATCACTGTCAAGTGTCAAAATGTAGACTGTATAGAGTCTTCAGGAATCCATCGAATTAAAACATTACCATATTTTTATTCGTCATCTTTATGTGCTATGCCTGTACACTTTTTATGATTAATAATAATCATTTTGGTACTTCACTACAGGTATGATCACAGGACTGAATCATGACAGGAACCTGCCGATCAAATTTTACATTGATCCGTGATTTTTCTATCAGAACTCTGTTCTTTCTATTCTTGACTTTAACCGTATGTCTTTCTATCCACATTGTAATTCTTATTAAGCCTTCATTTTCTTTTCTTTCATTTCCCTGCTTATTTTTCCCTTCTCACTGGTGTCCTTGTTTTAGCAGGTGAACAATTTGTTTAAGAAACGCCACATTAATCGAAGTATGTGATTTGCCAGCCGTGTCATCATTCCCAATAAACAACAGATTATCATCACGGTGATGATCTTAGCACATGGGGATGATATGATCAGCAAATAAACAACCCACGGCAATTGCAGAAACTTGTTTAAATAATCTGATTGGAATCATTCCCAGCTCCGTTGTCATCCAAGACAGACGGCCACTAACAGATTCAAAAAGGCGAAACTAATCATCTGGTATCCGATATCCGCATTCTAGCCTCGTTTATCTATACTCTCTACGCGCCTTTATATATATAAATATATATAAATATATATATATATATATATATATATATATATATATATATATATATATATTTACCAGTAAGGTCATCATCAAATAGGGAAAATAATATCTTTTAAACGATACTCCACTCGTTACAAGAAACAAGAAATATCTTAAAGGTACTCTCAAAGTTATCACATAAGCCAGTACAATGTATTCTAATCCATTTTCTTATCTCAACTGGATAAAAATGTATATATATATATCTGCCTTACATTTAAACTCTTACTCTCCATATTATATATATATATATATATATATATATATATATATATATATGTGTGTGTGTGTGTGTGTGTGTGTGTGTGTGTGTGTGTGTCTGTGTCTGTGTGTGTGTAATAAGAACGTTAATACTACTCCGAGTTTCACGCACCGCTTGGGATGCGATCATCCGGTCATCGAGCACTCTGTACGAATTAAAATATCCCATCCAAATATGCATATATTTATGACATTTATTTATCTATTCATTTATCTACCTACAAATTGATCTATTTTTTTTTTCATTTACTTACGTATAAGGACACACAGACCAACACAGAGATAGAGGGAGAAAGGGAGAGAAGAACCTGGCGGGCAAAAAAGCGTGAAATAAGAAGGCAAATTGAAAACCAGTATGATTTCATGTCGGCACTGTTTTATTTCACTCATCACAAGAGCAATTTGCAAATGCTTATGGGTAAATATCAGCATTCATTTCAGTACATACCACTGCGTCCTTTAAAATTACTTAAACACAGCGATGTTATTAGCATTATAGAATTATGAAGGTTATGAAGGTTCGTCTGTTCCAATCATAGCAAGATAGATAGATAGTAATCAAAAGAATTATCTCACTTATGACTGTATAAAACGTTTCGGAATTTTCTGCTGGTTTGAGACCTAGTCGTCTGGACGCTGTTTCAGCTTGTACAGACGCAACTCCAATTAAAGCTTGATTCGGAGAAGAAAGTGTGATGGTGCTGCAGTAAATACCTTGCAAGTGAGCTAGGTCGCACTTGGCACTGCTTGAGACTTTACTTTTGTATTATGACGCCTGTTGCTTATTGTACCTCGTGATCGATTCCGAAATCTTTCATGAGATTTAGCGCCTGAAGATGACCTTCTGAAGAAAGTCTTGGTAGCCGGCCGGGAGCCTCCGCTGGAACAGATTCTGCGGGATCCTAGCGTCCGCCGGCGGGGTGGAACGGGCCGGGCGGGGTCTATGATGAGGAGGGGGCTCCTGTCCACCACCTCCACCGCTGCCTCCTCCGACTACGTTGCCGTCGCCGTCAGCGTCAGCAGCCTTGTAGCAGTTGTTGCCACCGACGTTGACACCCTGGGGCGTTCCCTTGTAGCAGCCGAGGATGTAAGGGAAATCGGCCGTGGTGTGATACTGGTAGACACCGTCGCTGTTGTAGCGCCCGTGACACTCGTCGAGATCGCTCGAAGTCAGCGTGTTTCCGCTCTCGTCGACGGGTCCGTAGATGGCAAAACCGTCGAAGGCGACGCCGATCATCGGCGAGGGAACGCCGGACTCGATATCAAAGAGACAGCTGGATGGCTGCCTGTGATAGTGATACCTGTAGGCACATGAAAATGAAGCACAAAAAAAAAAACAACAACAACCGGGAAGCTTAGAGAACTATTTGACTAGAACAAACTACAAGGTGAACTATACGTTACAGTGGTGATTACGATTATTGGCATTTCCGTCGATTACCAGCTCTTTATGAAGCGAGCAGTGTACGGCATCGCCAAAGTTGAATGATATGTTACCGTTCATCACAAAACCAACAACAAGTTGTATGCCAAAATATTAATCAAGTGGTTGAAATGGGTGAACCTAGTCAATTTTCAGTTTTTACTATTTTCTGAGAGAGCGATCTTTCCTTTACATGTGTACGTTTTGGATTATAAAATGAATGAGAAGTTGTGTTTTTTGCAGTTTTTCTATAGAACACCATTGTTTTTGTAGAAGTGTGATGAGGTACGTTTCAGAGGCCCTGTGTTATTTCTTAGAAAAAAAAAACCTTTACACTCTCTTCACTTTCAACTCTAATAACTTCTGAACGATAAAGCTACTGCTTTGAAAGTTTAAAACGGTAACATTTCATAATTTTCCAATTTTAGGTTTGATTTTGATGAATATCTTGCTATTCTGTTCGTCTAATCTTACTCTGCGTATAAAAAGATAGAAAAAAGATAGATGCATTTCAACGAAGGTAAATTTTGTCTAACTGGAGTGTCATAATTCGTTCCTTCACCAACCGTACCCCATGGAATAGATAAAGTAAGAATTACTGTCACTACGGGAAATGACTGGTGATGGTCTAACCGTTCTAGTTTAATGTTATTACATTATTACATTGCATCTTACATGCATTCATATCTGATGATTCTTAGCACGGGAATAAGAGCAACAACCAAAATATATTTAAGAGGGGAGAGGTTACCATAACTCATCAACCTATATCGACGCCGTTTACCTGCCGTTCTGGTCAGGATGTCCGTCGCACATGTCGAACACCTCGGCACCATCGCCCTCCACCGCGTTCTCGCCGTCGGCGTCCCACGGGTTGTAGATGACGATACCGTTGACGGAGATGGCAATGGGTCCGCCGGGAAGACAGGTGGTAGTCGATGCCACCTGCGGTTCCTGCGGCACGGTGTACTGGTTGCTCTGCTCCTCGATCGAGTTCGGGTTGTAGTTGCCCGGAAAGTTGCCGGTCTCGTGGTCGGGGATGTTGTTACTGCGGATCACCCAGTTGCTACCGCTCTCCGACACCGTGACCCAACCGACGAGGCCGGTGTTTTTCTCAGTGATGCCCGTGGTACCGAAATAATTCGTCTCATCTTGAGTGATGCCGTGTGCGAGTGCCACGCACACAGCCAACAGCAATGTCAACAGCATTCTTGTATCTGAAATCTGAAGACGGCGAAAAGATTTTCATTTACAATTTGTTCTTATTTTTAGGCTTCTTCACCCCATTGTTTATAGCAGACTCTCATATCTTTCACAAGAGGTATCAACATCGAGGATGGTGTACCAAAAAGCTCAATACACAGGGAACAAAGGATGAGTAGAAAAGCAACGCATACAATCGCACATTTTTTTAGAGATCAGAACAAATGTCGTAAACTGTAATTATACTGTACCGCAAAACAGCCTCAAATAATGTTAAGGTCCTCCAATGTAACTTTTATTGCCATTCTGGGTTTTGTTTTTATTACCGACGGAATTACACGAAATGTTTTCCTGTGCCGACTTTGGGTAAAAACGCTAGAAAAGGGAATTATCATCGAAACTATTAAAGTCAAGAAAGTGTTGTGGCCCAGTGGTTTAGATTAATGGTTCGAATCCTCTAGCAGCTGCAGTTGTGCCTCTAGGAAAGGCAGATTATTCTATAGTCCTCCGGAGGAAAAGTCGATCCTGTAGTTGTCTGCTTGAGTGAATTGCCTCCTCAACCAACGTCAACGGTCGAGGAAAAAAAAATCATAATTAAAATCTTAATTTGAGAGAGGCTCAATGGAAATATCTCAGCTAATAAACCGTTAGCTTCATGGTCACGAGAGTCAAAAATATCAACTTCTTGAAATGATCAAGAGTCATTTACAGCCGAGTTGTTGTTGATGTTATTCTTTGATACTATATGGAATGCAATTCAAAAGTACTGATGATCAGCTTTCATACGACACGCTAAGCACTAAGTAACATACCGTCGAACTGATGCTTGAGATGCTCCCGCGCAAAACTCCGCAACTTTTCGACAGACTGGCGTGTCATTCCACTGATTCGATATTTATAGTCCTCGAGGTCTGTATATACCACGATTATAAAACAGCATTGAAGATTGTTGACATCTAATGCCTGACGAGAAAAAAAAAAGTAGGATGAAGCAAATATTTCCAGGGGATAATCTGCCTGCTAAGCATCTCAACTTCTGAGTAACTCATCGTTATATCAAATCTTCTTTGTTCATCAAATGAACACAATATTGTTGTCGTTTGGTACAGTATAACAATGGAGCAGCACCAGCATCTCAGCTCATTTCTCTTATTCATGTGGATGGACTGTGAAATGTTTACCGTAACAACAATCCATTTACACACATACATACGTGCACAAGTGGGCACATGCATACGTGCATACATAATATGATATCAATGTATTATCAAACACTGTCAATATGTATGAAGTTAAAAGATATCCATTTTCATTGACTTGGTGTGCTTTATATTTGAGGATTTTTTTTTTTTAATGAAGTAATTGTGATCGGGATTTTGGTGATTATGTAAGAAATATTTGTGAAAAGGAAACAGTTATAGAAGATTGTGTATAAGAAAATGAATGAAATGGAAAGGATGAATAGATGAATATGCAAAGCTTCATAAATGATTGTGAGAGTCCTTTGCCATAAATAGATGTTGTTTCAGACCAAACTAGACTAAATATGAAAACCTGCGATGATCATGTACTTTCTAAACCTCCTTCTACCTCATCTACTAGGAAAGAATATTCTTCCATAATTTTGTTGACATCAGCAATATCATTCTGTTGATATTTTTTCAACCATAACAGCCAAATTAATATCGTAGGAGGCCAACTGGTAAGAATATTGATAATAATAAACAAGTTCTTTCAGTTGCCATTAGGTAGGTCATGTATATATGTTAATAACATGGCGTAAAAAGTCTTAAATGTCATTATTAGACTTGGGGTGCAAATTGGAATTACTGGAAGTTTATCGTGCTCTTTAGCCGTTGTCCTATCCATTTCAACCCTAACCCGTCACAATTTACAATTCTGAACAGGTGTGTGTTTCTCACGAGCGGTCGTTCGTTATATCATCATCGTTAATACGGTTATGTATCACACGAGCTACTGATGATAACGTGTTATCCTTGAGTAAATTCGCAGAGGACAGACAGAAATAGGTCAATTCTTAACATAAAGCCGACTTCGATATTATTCTTAAGTGTGCGTCATGGCATTCTCTCACGTGACACACTAGTCGGTCAGGTGGCAGCGAAAACTGTCAGATGGTGTTCCGAAAGGCATTCAGTGACATTCGCGTATGATCACGTGACTTCGAGTAGCTGTTCGGCTTTTGTCGTTGATAATAGAGATTAGTCTGTCCTCTGACACAGCTAAATGCATGCAAAGATTTGATTGCTGTCGGAGAAGAATAGAGTATAAATGATGATTGAAAGAAAGAACATGACCCGAATTTTATCCTCAGGTGTAATTTTTTTTTATATTTATTTTTTATTTTTTGGCCAGGGAAATTAAGTGCATACAATGAAAGAGGTTATCCACAGATTGAAGAGGTATGATAAGCCGATACTTAGGCCACGCTTGGCATTCCTACCTCTATATATTATGAAGGAGAGAGACAACATTCATACTGCTTTCAGAAGTAGATACGGATTCATTCCGCATGATTCGGTCGAATAGGGCTCCTCGATCAAAGCTTATTTTGACCTATAAGTATAATCAGTCATTCACAGGTTGCTTAATATCCAAAGTAAGATTAGACATATTTTTTTTCTTTTTAGCTGCATGTTATCTTATTTTGATCCAGCTGGTCCATTCACGATGAGGTGAGATTAGTTATGATAACCTTTATGCAACCCTCGCTCCCCTTGCATAATATTATACAACAACGTGGTTTTCGTTTACACAGATAAATCGGTTGAAACAAGCTAAAAGTCAGTAACATGTACAAGTAGTCGTACATTCGTGTCGTTCCTTTGAGCACACAACGAATCTAAAAAATAAAAAAAAATGTACTCTGCACACACCTCTTACTTGCTATTAACCCCTTTGTCAGCACACCTCCAAACGTTCACGCCGTGCGTAAAGCAAAAACTTGTGAGTACATGCGCGGGATTGTTGGGCTAGTACAGAAAGGCTTTGGACAGCATCCGAAACTACCAGGCTTTCTATCACAGAGCCTATCCGCGTCACGGGGTCGCTCTCATACAAAGTAATGTTCTACTCACCCGAATCAAAAGACCTCAGAATAGACCCTCAGTGGAGTATTTATACGGTTTATCACATTTGCACCCCTTAAATGGCGTCACACCCGTAAAACAAACCCTAAACATGCTAAATGGTGTCATCCGAGTCGTTGCATACCCTATATAAATGACATTTGAATAAACTGTTTTTTACACTAGTTGGAAAATTATAGGAAAAAGTTTTCATGAAATACGATAGGGAATCCAATTAAGCACATGCCAGATTGTATTCAATCCACAAAATGTTGTAAAGAATGTCTAAAACGTGATTCTAGTTTTTAAATATGATATATGACACCATAACATTGGTAAATGGTGAAAAGCACCCCATCTTTATGTCAGGAAGACAGACCCTTTTCGACGAACCCTTTCGAACCTGAACCTTTGTTAACAACACTGAGTGTATATAATTGAGTGTCATTCATTTCTATCGCATATCTAAGATATCAGATGTGCATACACCGAGCGAAGCTCATGTCGAACCCTACGTGGAATCAGTTCTTCTTGACGCCCGCTCCCTAACAGCCTGCTCTGATCTAGCTAGGAACCGGAAGCCCATTATGACATCACCATGCAGTGTAATTCATTATTCGCCGATCTTATTGTCCCATTTATACAATTCGATCGTTGTGACATCGGGTAACCCTCAAGACAGTATTATACTGACTTGTCATAGCATGGTCTTCCTGAAAATTTGATTCATAATATTTCATGAATTCCTTTTCAATTTTCTCACCGGATAATCGCATGTCCTCAGGACTTCGAAGGTTGCATTGGAATGTTATAGTTTTTTTTTATTGATATTGACTGTTAAGACCTTCTCTTTTAACAATCCACATGCTGGAGCTCTGTCAGCATTGAGCAATTTGAGATATACGCGAAAATCCAAAATGGCCGCCGGCGGCCATCTTGAAAATGCTATTTACTTTCTTTTAACCCCCCTAGTACATCAAAAATGGGCATTGAATGTTTTTAGGGATGGAGAATTCATATCTGAGGTTAGTTTCAGGATATTACTATGTTTTGATGTCTTAAAATAAAATGGCGGCCATTTTTCAAGATGGCCGCCATATAAACATACTGTAATGTAGACTACGTAGAATCGCGCAAAGACCTGACTTATCATTTAAGTTTTCCTCTTTTTTTTTTTTTTTGGACAAGGGAGGTGCATAATGTAACAAATTTATGAAGATTAAGGCCTGTAAAGCTTAGATTCATTAATAAAAATAATACAGGTTACCTGTTATAACGAAGTCGCTTATAACGAATGACCGCTTACAACAAAGCAATGCTAGCTGAAGTCCCGATTCTCTGTACAGTAAACCTATAGCACAGCGATTCGCAGCGATTCCGGGGGGGGGGGGGAAATCAAAATACCCATGAATATGAATATCCTAAGATTCCGCCCTTACATAAAGTTCCCGTCTAAGCACCAGCATAGCAAAAGCGGGGGGAGGGGGATGGGGGGTTGGATGTGGCAGTCGCCCCCTTAAGATTCTGAATAATTCTGAGTCACTTACTTATCACTTACATTCCAAAAAAATCAAAAGTTCCGTCATGAAGGGGAATATCCCTTTTAATCAACCCTTTCCTCTCTCGGTTCCCCCGATCATTTTTTTTTAAATACTTTCCCAAATATTCCATCATATGCGTATACGAAATATAGATCTCAATTTCAATTTTAAAAAGGCAAAAGCTCCCCGTATGCTTTCTCCCCATCTCCCCCCCCCCCCTCCCGTGCAAACAAGTAGACTATGGCTACACTTCGAGTTTTCCAAACATATACGTGTACACAAAAACGTTTAACTGCAATCAGAAAATACAGAATCTCCCTCATGTAGGAGGGAGAATAGGGCTTATCCCCTCCCACATCATCCTGCTATGTCTCCTTCTGCAGACCTGCACTTCTCTATTTGACAAATTTTCAGATATGCTAACAGAAGTGTGCGCCAGATTGTTGAATTTCAGTTCTAAAAATAAAAAAAAAATAAAAAAAAACTTCCCTCGAATATGGGAGAGGTATCTTGCCACCCTCCCGTTGATTGGTCCCCTTTATAGACTAAGTACAACTTTGGGGAATGGCAATTTCCGAATTTCCCACAAAAAGTGTGCTTCAGATCGCGTTATTTCAGTTTTAAAAACTCAATAGCTCCGTCGAGTGGGAGGGGGCATCCCCTTCCCACACCCTCCCCCTCTAGACTTTGTACATACACACAGGTGATGCACATGCGGAATAATAGCTAAATCCCGTGATTTTGCTAATAACACTTCCCTCAAAAAGCCCTAATTGTTTCCATAATTTTATTTTTTTTTTTGGAGGGGGAGCTAGAAAAAACTCCAAGTATTGCAACAAAAATTTGCACCAGATCGCTGAATTTCAGGTCTGAAAATGTAAAATCACCTAGCAGTGTGGAAGGAGAAATATCCCTTATGTACACCCTCGACGTGTGCATGCCTTTTCTGTTTGATTGCTTTACAAGAGACAGCGTTCATGAAATTCATTAATTAATACAAGAAGTTTACTCAAATGCTACCACTGATGTCTTTATAGGCAAGTTGTTCAATAATAATCGACATCTAAATATCCTGCTACCTTAATTAAACAAGTGCGGCCGTTTCAAGTCCATAAGACGCGCAAAAACACGCATCAAATTGCGCCATTTACAACATAAAAATGCAAAAAGTTCTCACCCTGGGAGGGGGACACACTGTCCCCCTCTTTTCGCTCGGCTCGCTCGGCTCGGTCGCTTCGCTCCCTCATAATACAGCCGCCCCTGGGGGGGGGGGGGGGGGGGGGGCTGGCATGACCTTGACCCCCCCCCAAAAAAAAACTGGAAAACGTTTTCAAGGTATCTTTTTGATACAATTTTTTTAAATACTTCTTGATTGTTTTGAAAGTGATCTCTTTTGAGTGATACCATTATATGATCAAACTGGAACCCTAATGACGGTTGAAGATTTTTTTTTACATCACCCTGCTGTTGGAGGATCTGTCCTTGCTGAAGAGTAGTGTAAAACAATTCAACAATCCTACCTGAATGAAGTGCTTGTTCCCTTGTAGTGTCACCATTGGTTATACTGCTACAGGCAGAGGTGATAAAACAGATCTTCTGCTCTAGCAAGAACCAAATATTTAAGTTTGTCTACTACTTTATTTGGTTCAGATGTATGGGTCATGTTCCTGAATATCAGTCTTTTTCCTGAAGATGCTGTTTATGAATCTATTTCATCTGTTTCTTCTGGATGGCTGGTAATATCTCTTGTCTCTTTCGTTTGGTCATTGTGACAAGAATAATGAGCCGTTACAGAACAGAAGTATTCAAAAAAATCATATCAAAAAGATACCTTGAAATTATGTGTATACCAATGTATACAGAAAAGCATCATGACTATTTTGAAATACTTCTGATAATACTACAGTCGAATCCTGTTATAACGAAATGCTTGGGATCACATAAAATACTTCGTTAAAAGCGAATTTCATCGTATGTGAATCGGTTGTATTTACAGAGAATCGGGACTCGGCTATTGCTTCGTTGAAAGCAGTCATTCGTTATAAGCGACTACGTTATAACAGGACTAACCTGTATTGTTTTTATCAATGAATCTAAGCTTTAGGCCTTAATCTTCATATTTTTTTTTACAGTTTATGCACCTCCCTTGTCCAAAAAAAGGGGAAAACTTAAATGATAAGTCAGGTCTTTGCGCAATTCTACATATAAAGTCTACACTACAGCATGTTGATGGCGGCCATCATGAAAAATGGACGCCATTTTATTTTAAGACATCAAAACATAGTAATATCCTGAAACTAACCTCAGATTTGAATTCTCCATCCCTAAAAACCTTTAATGCCCATTTTGGATGTGCTAGGGGGGTTAAAAGTAAGTAAATAGCATTTTCAAATTGCCGCCGGCGGCCATCTTGGATTTCCGCGTATATCTCAAATTGCTCAATGCTGACAGAGCTCCAGCATGTGGATTGATAAAATAGAAGGTCTAAACATTCAATATCACTTAAAAAAAAAAAAAAAACTATAACATTCCAATGCAACCTTAGCCCCAAAATCAGGGTTTGGCTGCCGGACTATCTGTGAATGTCGAGTCATTTCATAGAAATGTTTATACAGAGGAAAATAATATTCATTACAGTTTTTGTATATATTCAATGTATTATGATATGTGATAAAAAAACCTAAAATGGCATTAACATATTAACAAACACACATATAAATATAATATATATATGTATATAATATATATATATATATATATATATATATATATATATATATATATATATATATGTATATATATATATATATATACAATATATATATATTTGTATATATATATATATAAATATATATATATATATATATATATATATATATATATATATATATATATATATATATATATACAATATATATAGTGTGATGATGCTGATATTCCTACCGCACGCCTCTGTCATCTTAAGTGAAATTATAGTTGAGACAATGTAGATAACAGAAGATGTCGCATGAAACCGGCAGAGTTGTGAAGCTTTCGACCGTGGTCTTCCTCAGCTTTAATGTCTGTTTGTGAAACGAAATATATGTTTTTGAGCATAACAAATCTGAAGTCATAAACACAATATATTAAATATAAGTTGAGCATGAGTTAATAGTTACATGACATACTTGGCAATATTTTTTGGCACTTTGCAACACATTCAACAATGTATAACTGGAAATGAGTGTATAGTGAGTATATATAGCATACAAGCATATCATACAATAAAAATTATCAAACATATATCATAAATAAACTAAATAATATGATTACCTGCAAAGCAGACAGGCAACGCAAACGTCTGCTTAGCAGGTTATCATATTATTTAGTTTATTTATGATATATGTTTGATAATTTTTATTGTATGATATGCTTGTATGCTATATATACTCACTATACACTCATTTCCAGTTATACATTGTTGAATGTGTTGCAAAGTGCCAAAAAATATTGCCAAGTTTGTCATGTAACTATTAACTCATGCTCAACTTATATTTAATATATTGTGTTTATGACTTCAGATTTGTTATGCTCAAAAACATATATTTCGTTTCACAAACAGACATTAAAGCTGAGGAAGACCACGGTCGAAAGCTTCACAACTCTGCCGGTTTCATGCGACATCTTCTGTTATCTACATTGTCTCAACTATACAATATATATATATATATATATATATATATATATATATATATATATATATATATATATATATATATATATTTAGGCCTACAGGTGTGTGTGTGTGTGTGTGTGTGTGTGTGTCCCCTAATGCTAACGTACCCTATACTCGAAAAAGGTAACCTTACGAACAGAAACTTATAACCTTAAAACTTCAGAAGTGAAAAACTTACTTGATCCCCTCCCCCCACCATCATTTACATACGCACACACACACACACACACACACACACACACACACACACACACACACACACACACACACACACACACACACACACACACACACAATTAATACAAACATGTGTCCAATTGACTAATGCATACACAATGTTTAAGGAGAGCGGTCCCTAAACATGCAGCTTCGTGTATTTTGAGGCTTAACCACGCGTTTCTACACAAAGAAAAGGACTCAATGGCTTCTCCGGTTCACTAATCACTCTACATTATTTCTGCACAACAATACAGGTAGTACGTACTAAGACATTATATAACACAGCACAAACCTTCACGGAATACCGTGCTGTGGATGAGGATCTACATTTGTATACTGTATCGTATGAGAGTCTTATAAACTATTGCATACCATGCCAACTGTACGCGTCTGCACGAATGTTTCACAGAAGGATTTGCCGAAAGACTTTCTCACTGATCTGTTGGACCAGCTAGCCAAGTCTCTCAAAAGAGACACCAGTGTAAGTAGGCCCTATCACCGTACGTGCATGAAACATTATATAGATGATGACTGGCGGGGGAGGGAACATACCGAATGTTCCACCCGGAGGGTTTGAAATGCTATTGAGGGAGGTCCCGAGACGAAGTAGAGGGACTTATAGCCTCCCGAAATAGCATTTCACACCCTGAGGGTGGAATGTTTGGTACATGTTCCCGACAACAAAAGTCACCTATATGGGTTAGTCAAATACGTTAAATACGTCAACGTCAACCACCAGCACAACGCACTCGTATCGCTCGCGCAGAGCCAAATTCACTATGCGCAGGTCCTTCTGTCATTTTGTTACGTGAAAATGTTTTCCCATGGGAGAACATTACAAAAATGTTCTCCCATGGGCGAACATAACCAATGTTCCTCCATCACGTGACTGTGTTTAGCCAATCACTAACCGGTTTTGACTAACCCATTTAATATACTACAATGTATTACTACTATATCCGCCACGTGAACATGCGACCTGATACTAACCGTATTATATAGAGTTGGTACATTGGTCTTGTAGCCTTTCAAAGAATATTAACCATTTCGAGGAAAGAATGGAAGTATTCCTCTCTTTTCAAATTCGGTAGCAAGGAAATAAAATACAGAGTTCGAAGAATTTACAAAGAAAAGTCTCAGTTGTCAAGAGTGTATTATATGATTCATATGATTCATATATTATGTGTGTGTGTGGTGTGTGTTGTCAACATTATCATAGCATCATCAATTGAACTTTTTTTAAAAGTACGATACTTGAACTTATGATACACCTATCGACATCTCGAGCAATGTTTCAGTTAGAGAGCACTGGAAGTAAATGCTTTAGACAGGGAGGTGGAAGAGAGATGGAACAGGGAGGTGGAAGAGTCCACCTCCCTGCTTTAGATTACTGACACGCCGGGCTTTGGTATCAATGGGATTGCAAAATTATTCTATACTGCATACTAGTATACGACACGAATCTGTTCTTTTTCGAATTCAGCACATCACGCTACACTTCTTGTGCGACCAGCTCCTGATACGGGGAACCGCTGGGGACCCCATGTGTTATGTTGAGGTCTTCAACTCCAGCGGGCACGGCGACGCAGAGGAGATCCGAGAAAAAGTGATCGGCGTCAGCTCCTTCCTCAAGGACGCCCTCAATATTACAGACGGAGAAATGTGAGTAGCGGTCAATAAAGCCCTCACTTCGAAAAAAATAATAAATATATATATACAATATATCTAGTAGAAGAAATGACAGGTATTAGACATGAAAACGGGGGAAGGGAGTTAGGGGTAAGTTGGGTGAAGTTGAGTGAAATTTAGAAGTAAGAAAATGAATAGATGTGCTGAAAGAAGTCACTTGTATACAATGGTATATTAATTTTATTGTAATATTGGCAGTCCGAAAACACGGCACTTTGTTATACCTGTTGAAGGACAATGGTATTTCTTTTCAAGCATTCTTCTTTCGGTCCATTTCAACAGAAACAAAGACTGCTAAGATTGCGAACTTTCGTACTAATACAGACCCGGCTTAACAAAAAAAAAAAAAAAAAACGAGACATGAAACTCGTCACACTGACGAGTTAGGTGATACGCCTGGGGTCATCAGATGTCGGTCATCTGTGATCGACAAAGAAAAGAATGTGATATAGGCACCTTGAAGTTATATTGAGCGTGCATGCAAAGCGGGACATCCACGGAAACGGTAAGGCCGAATAAAAAAAATGTATAGATATTACAGGGGGAAAAAGTCAATGCCCACTCAACAATCGTGGCCGCGTGAACATGTATTGCATTGCTAGAAGGAAATGCGGCCTTGTAACGACTGAGGTCGCTGTGCCATTTCTGGCAATTTCGGAAAAATACGTCCCGTAGACATAAAACCTATAATCGGCTGATTTTGATACCTTGCCTTTAATCACAATTTTCAGTGTGGTGACGTCATCAAAGTACAAAACAATGACATGGACTTGAAAGACAATTGCTCAAAGTACAACACCTCCGTTGTCGTCATTACATACTATTTGACAGAGTCAGGATGCAACATTCTGCAGCAGTCGAAGCAATGTGGTCTCCAACACAAAACAGAGGGATATTGTGTGTGTGTGTGTGTGTGTGTGTGTATGTGTATAGGTGCGTTTATATACGAACTTAATTTCTACATGGACGAATGTGTAATACACCATTGAAGAAAAAAAAAAAGTAAAATAGCTAGGTATTTTGTTTCGTGATCTTGTGGGGTTCGAACCCGCACGAGTGCAACCTCACGTCTCTGAGACGGCGCCTTTAACCACTCGGCCATACGTCTCGACGAGAAAATATGAGGAACGTAAACTTATGTATGTGAAAGATGAATCAGGAATCGATTCGTCCACATTCCATTCTCATTTTCAGTTTTAAACTGCAAAATTGTCAACCTCTTGAGAAGATTTCAAAACACAAAATGCATGATTACTGCAGCTTATTGTCTCAGCTACAACATACTGAAATTTCAGAGGAAATGAAGCAAAATCAGCTGAGATAAAGGTGCTTAAACGTTGTCAAGTCAATGGATGGTTTTAAAAAAAATCACCTCCCATAGACATAACACGTAAACTTGTCCGATTTTGCATCTTTACTTTTAATCACAATTTCTAGTATGATGACGTCATCATATTTCAAAACCATTACATGGACTTGAAAGGCAAATGTTCAAAGTGCAACATATCTGAATTTGGGGTAATATTGAGCTTAAACAACAGAGATACGAGCAAATGAATGTCAGAAACAGTACCTCAAAAAAATCAATTCCACTTTTTTGATTTAAAATGACGATATGATGACGTCATCGCGTTTGCCTGGCAATACTGATACTTGGAATGTTATTTACAATTCATATACTTTTGTAATATGCAATATAAATATAGGGTCAACGGACGATTTAAAGAGCTATGGCGAAATAAACAAAGACATGTTTTTTCACTATATTTGCAGAAAGACGCGCACTCGGAATTTCAACTTTGACGCCAGTGCATTCCTTTGTTATAGGTCGAAATCGATCGGAAATCAATGGATATTATTACTCAAAGTATCAGGAATCCAAATCAGTCAAAAAAATTGCATTTTCATGTTGCTTACGGGCTCTGCGCGCGAAATTGCGCGGACGGACGCGCACGCGAGAAAATGTTTGAAACGCTTAAAATTGTCTGAAACTTCGAGATTTCCCATTGGGAAGTCGTTTTGAGCCTTTTAAAATTTTGACGCGCGCTTACGCGCGCGTAATGATGACCTGTGTAACTAGCGTTAAAAAGTAAGATAGAGCGTGACCTGAACTTCATGTCCACCGAAAATGATACAGAAATGACATCTAGTTATGAAGTTATGATCGATCATGTGACAAGGTCCGAAAATCACAAAATGGCGCCTAGATGACGTCATAGATATGTTACTGTCATGAAAACCTTATTGTGGCTAGATTTTGTCATGAGACATGTCGACTGAAAATGTCATGTTATTTCGTAATGTCATTCTTGAGATATTGACGACACAAAATTGTCCAGAAAGAAAGAAGAATAAAAAACGAGATATGAAACTCGTCACACTGAAGACGAGTTAGGTGATACGCTTGGGTCATCAGATGTCGGTCATCCGTAATCGACAAAGAAAAGAATGTAACATAGCACCTTGAAGTTATAATGAGATACTTAGTTGAACTTTTTGGGGGGCCTACATTTATTATTCAGATCACATTTGTGTTTCTGTCACACAAACTATGTGGAAATTCTGTGCGTGTACGACTAAGTCGATTTACGGACTTTTTGAGTACGTACAGTGGATAAACTTAGACCCTGTTTACGGTGCGGGGCTGGGCCGAGCCGCGGCCGAGCCGCGGCCGCGGCCAACCTCAATTGCGCGGCCGAGCCCCGCAATTTAGTCCATTTACACTGCCGGGCTCGGCCGCGCTTTTGATTCAAACCTTTCAATATTTTGTCGTAGTGGCGCTCTACTTGTAAACAAACGCAATTTGGTATTGTCTGGTTTTCAGATCCTTTGGCAACTGAATTCCGTGGCGACGAAGTCGCCGTTCGGGCAAAGGCCTTTGCCGAAGGAGAAAATCCTTTGCAGGACAAAACCACCTTAAACTATACTAGTTTTCGACGTCAAGTGGTTAATATCCTGAATAGCGAAATAGTACAGGCGAGTGTTTGGAAGCCACAATAAAATTGGCCGCGCATTTAGCCCAGTTTGCGTTTACACTGAGAAAAAGGCCGGGCGCGACAGCAGCTCAGCCGCGGCCGAGACCACATCGCGTAGCGTGGCCGAATGCGAGGCCATTTTGGCCCCGCATTTGGCCTTTTGCGCGTTTACACCGAAATGAAGGCGGTCTCGGCGCGGCCGAGCCGCGGCCGAACCTCGCACTGTAAACGGGATCCAAGTGATCCTCGGCACGTACAAATAAAACATGACAATTAAGTGTTTATAACCATCCTGGCTTTAACAGTGGCCTTTTAAAATATGACCTTTGACCATTATTTACATAACCAATATGACTCCCTCTAATCTTGCTATCATAGTGATCAGTTCAAAGAGCTCTTACAGCTTTATACAAGCCTGTGAGATTTACAAGCAGTAAATCCAATGAAGCCTCCGATACAAAACAAGGGATATAGAGCAAGTGAGTCTGTTTACATGAGAATGTGATTTATACCTGGACGAAAGTGATATCTCAATTAAAGAGAAAAGGGCAAAAGAAAAACGGGCCAAACGTACGGCTCCAGCGAAAGAGACATCGCCTTTAACCATGTAACTATAGGTCTCCTCCAACTAAGAGTACACTTCGAACGTAAGCTTATACGTGAATGATAATTTATGACGATCTCACATGATCGACACACATTCATAGGGGACAGTTAGAAGTGGAAGGTGTGCTTAATCGTTTCATTAATTCCTAATCAATGACAATCCTACTATAGGCATGTCATAATTTCTCATCTAAAATCAATGGCCTATTATGATAGGACTCATGCACCATTACTTGTATCGTGCATATACTTTGTTTTTTAAGCTTTGAGTGAAACGTGTCATAACATAATTCTGTAATTCCATCAGCAGTGATTGACATAATAAAGAAGAAAGATATATCACCGTATTGAACGCTTAGAACCTAACCGGGGGAGGGGGGTATTATAGCATAATACTCGGTTCTTTACTGGCCAGATGCCAACAACACCCATCACCCACGGCTACGCATAGAGAAACAGCCATGGCGAAAATAAAACTTTGCTTTCTCATAGGCACAATGACACAAAACCCCATCAAACACACTTTTATTGGCAGGGATGGACATGAAAAAGTTCATTACTAATACTAAACAGCGTATGCATTCCATTCATGTGGAGCGAGATACCTCTATAGCAACATAAAACCTGTCTTCAACTCCGTTGATCGAACAATGACAACCTGAAATTTCAAAGAGATGAGCGAGACGCTATATACACCTGGCCTAGAGTTAATTTATTCAGTTCTCATTCCTACTTCAAGTTGGGTTATGTCATTGTAATCATTCCCATCTGCAGTATAACAAAACCAAAATGAGGGAAAAGGGGAGAGAAAAACGAGAGGTGGCAAAAGAAAAAATGCATGCACAACTGCAATCCACATCATTGCGTGTGACAAGTGAAGCAAATGTATAAGTTGTTATAGCAGTGTTTTATGAGCATAAACAGGCAAATTGCTTTATAGACAGACAATGTCAAATTTAAAAACAATCAATTTAATGTCAGAGAAGATGGTAAACAAGATGCATTGAAACTGTAACTAAATCGCTGCTCTTTTACTCGGTCACGGAACGTCCAACTTTATATCCAACAAAAAAAAATGTTAGGGGAAAGAAACAAATTTAGATAAGATATAACATTCTTAAATTAAAAACAAGGAAAAGAAAATGTCCACGTCAGGATTAAAAAAAAAAAAAACTCCGCACGAACATGCATTATATTCTAGATGGGAATACGGTCTTGATGCAAAGGTCCAATGATTGTCTCATTACTTTAAAAGCAATCTATGGTTCCCTTACCATCACCAGTACCACACCACAACGACGTCTCTAAAATCAATGGTAGCACATTTATCATTGCATCGTGCATTAACTCCCTTTTCCTAAACTACCAATGGAACGTGTCATATTATTGTGTATTTCGATCAGTAGTGACTGACTTTGAAGAAGAAAGATAATGCAAAAAAATTGAACGCTTACCACATTACTTATAGGGCTATTCCAGTTTGGTACTGATCTGTTCTATTCTCCCAAATGCCAACAACATATGTCACCTATGGCTAAACTAGTGAAACAGCCATGACGAAAATAAACGACAGAGAACCCCGTCATAATCACTACGCTTGGAAAGGTGTTGCCCAAAATTCCTCATTATGAAGCAATATCAAGTCACTTCCTTCCCTGCCTGTCTTTAACTCCGTTATTTGGTCAAACAATAACAACCTGGAATTCCAAAGAGATAAGCGAGACGCCATGCACCTGGACTAGAGTTAATTAATTCAGTTCCCATTCCTGTTAGTTATGTAAACGTACACGTTCCTAAATATCCTGCTACAGTATAACAAGAACAAATGAAGAGAAAAGGAAAGAGAAAACGAATGGTGGCAAGCGGGGCACTGTTTCAAGGGGCAATTTACAACATTACGTGTGACAAAATTAATGAAGCAAACCCAACCTCCAAACTCCAATACAAAACAAGGGAAATAGAGTAGCTGTGTTCATGACATCAGTGTGAAGCTGAACTGCTGAAAAAAAAAAGAAAAAAGAAATAAAAGGAAAAAGTCCTGCGGGACTCGATTAACTTCTCTCCTTCCGGTCGGGCATTATAAACACGCAGCGTGCTAAGCGATTCTGCCACACGGAAGATCCGAAGATCCTGTGCGAAACTTAAATCTATCTATGTATGCTATACACAACACAAATTTACATTGATATTCAGTTTTTTGGCGATATACGTAAAGTGACTGATAGCGCTATTCAACTTCCCACGAGTGGCAGCGAGGATTCGATCAATATACAGTTGCAAAGATAAATCGGGAATCGTTTCGACCAGATTCCATTCTCATTTTCAGTGATCGACAACGAAAATAATGTTAAGTTGCGACTTGAAGTAATATTGAGAAATATTCGTGAAGTCCAATTCTTTATACAGTCCTACATAATTCAGATGAAATTGTTTCTGTCATGCAACCAATTGAAAATTTCGTGTGGTGTCACCGTGTCCAAGTAAGTTGATTGGAAAGGATATGTGAATGAATATTTACCAATAGGTCTTCATATTGTTAAAAAAAAAATCAAGCATGGCCATGCTGTCTTTTAAGAGTCATCTTCACTTTGTAATTTCAAGTCCAAGTTGCCAGTCAAAGCAATGTGGTCTCCAACACAAAACAAAGGGATATTGTGTGTGTGTGTGTGTGTGTGTGTGCCTGTGTGTGTGTACGTTTACATGAAAACGTGCTTTCTACATGGACGAAGGTGAATACTCCATAAAAAAAAAAAAAGATATACGTATTTTCTTTCGTGCTCTTATGGGGTTCGAACCCGTACGAGTGCAACCTCACGTCTCTTGTGACGTCGCCTTTATCCTCTCGGCCATGTACGTCTTGACGAGAAAATATGAGGAACGTAAGCTTATATGTGAAAGATGATTCAGGAATCGTTTGGTCCACATTCCATTCTCATTTTCAGTTTTTAGCTGCAAAATTATCAACCTGACGAGGAGATTTGAAAAAAATAAAATGCAAGATCACTGCAGCTTATTGTCTCAGCTACCACATACATAAGTTTCAGAGGAAATGGAGCAAAATCAGCTGAGATAAAGGTGCTTAAACGTTGTCAAGTCAATGCATGGTTAAAAAAAAATCACCTCCCATAGACATAACACGTCAACTTGTCTGATTTTGAGTCTTTACCTTTAATCACAATTTGAAGTATGATGGTAAGTCTTCTCGAACGAAGAGTGTGGAACGGAAGCTTCTACGTGAAAGATGAATCATGACGATCACCCGTGACCGACACATCTTCAAAGGGATCAGTTATTAGAAGTGGAAGCCCTCGTGCCAAGATATTGTCTCAGCAATTCCAAAGCAATGATACCCTTACATTTAGGTATACCATAATTTCCCTCTGAAATCAATGGTATTATTCATGTACAATTGCTTGCCTTGTCCATAAACTTTGCTTTACAAACTTTCAGTGCAATGTGTCATAACATAATTCTGTAACTCCATTAGCAGTGATTGGCTACATAAATAAAGATATATCAATTGAACGCTTAGCGCGTATAACTAAGGGGGATTTTAGCCTGATGCTCTGTTGTTCACTGCTCAGATACCAACAACACTCATCACCTACGGTTACGTATAGAGAAATAGCCATGGTGAAAATAAGGTTTTCCTTTTCTTTGGCAGATAGACACACAACCCCTTTAAACACACTATAATTGACATGGAGGGACAAGAAAAGGTTCATTACTACTACTAAACAGTGATGCCTTCTACTCATGTGGCACAAGATACCTCTATAGCAACATAAAACCTGTCTACAATTCCGTTCTTGGGTCAAACAATAACAACCTGGAATTTCAAAGAGATGAGCGAGACGCCATACACCTGGCCTAGAGTTAATCTATTCAGTTGCCATTCCTGCTCCAGTTGAGTTATGTAAATTATTTTCCGACCTGTCTTGTGACAGTGTAACATGAACAAACGTAGAGAAAAGGAAAGAGAAAACGAAAGGTGGCAAGCGGGGCACTGTATACCAAGGGCAATTTACAACATTACACGTATGATAAATGAAGCAAATCCAACCTCCAGCCTGCGACAAAAAAAAAAGGGGGGGGGAATTGAGTGACTGTGTGTTGCGGGGTAATGACATCGGAATGAAGCTGAACTGCAAAACGAAAAACAAAGAAAGAGAGAGAGAAAAAAATAATAGCGTCCTGCGGGTCTCGAAGGTAGTGCATAATGACCATGGAGCGCGCTAAGCGACTATAAAGCCACACGGCTGTCCCGAAGATTGGATGTGAAATTCATATCTTTATATCATTTACAACATGAAAAGGTTCATTACTACTACTAAACAGTGATGCCTTCCATTTATGTGGCACAAGATACCTCTATAGCAACATAAAACCTGTCTACAACTTCGTTATTGGGTCAAACAATAACAACCTGGAATTTCAAAGAGATGAGCGAGACGCCATACACCTGGACTAGAGTTAATCAATTCAGCTCCCATTCCTGCCAGTTATCTAAACGTACATGTTCCTACCTATCCTGTTACAATATAACAAGAGCCAATGAAGAGAAAAGGAAAGAGCAAACGAAAGGTGGCAAGCGGGACACTGTAACAAGGGGCAATTTACAACATTAAGTGTGACAAAATTAATGAAGCAAACCCAATGTCCAAACTCCAATACAAAACGAGGGAAATAGAGCAGCCGTGTTCACGGGTTACGTACACTTGATAAAATAATACGTAAAATGACATCGGAGTAAAGCTGAACTGCCGAAAAAAAAAGAGAAAAAAAGAAAGAACGGACAAAAGTCCTGCGGGAGTCGAATCTCTCGCCTTCCGGTATGGCGTTATGAACAACCAGCGCGCTAACTGATTATGCCACATGGCTGTCATGAAGATCGAGTGTGAAACTGAAACCTAAATACTATCGTGACAGTGTTGACTTGTGATGGCGCTATTCAACTTCTCACAAGTGGCAGCGTGGATTCGATCAATATACAGTTACAAAGATAAATTGGGAATCGTTCTGTACAGATTGCATTCTCATTTTCAGTTTTAAACTACAAAATCATCAACCTAATGAGGAGATTTGAAAACATAAAATGCACGATTACTAAAGCTTATTGTCTCAGCTACAACATACGTATGTTTCAGAGGAAATGGAGCAAAATCAAATGAGGTAAAGGTGCTTAAACGTTGTCAAGTCAATGCATGGTTTAAAAAAAAATCACCTCCCATAGACATAACACGTAAACTTGTCTGATTTTGAGTCTTTACCTTTAATCACAATTTCTAGTATGATGACGTCATTATATTTCAAAACCATCACATGGACTTGAGAGGCAAATGTTCAAAGTACAACATATCTGAATTTGGGATAATATTGAGCTTAAACAACAGAGATACGAGCAAATGAATGTCTGAAAGAGTACCTGAAAAAAATCAATTCCACTTTTTTTATTTAAAATGACGATATGATGACGTCATCGCGTGTTCCTGGCAATATTGATACTTGGAATGTTATTTACAATTCATATACTTTTGTAATATGCAATAGAAATATAGGGTCAACGGACGATTTAAAGAGCTATGGCGAAATAAACAAAGACATGTTTTTTCACTATATTTGCAGAAAGACGCGCACGCGGAATTTCAACTTTGACGCCAGTGCATTCCTTTGTTATAGGTCGAAATCGATCGGAAATCAATGGATATTGTTACTCCAAGTATAAGGAATCCAAATCAGTCAAAAAAATTGCATTTTCATGTTGCTTACGGGCTCTGCGCGCGAAATTGCGCGGACGGACGCGCACGCGAGAAAATGTTTGAAACGCTTAAAATTGTCTGAAACTTCGAGATTTCCCATCGGGAAGTCGTTTTGAGCCTTTTAAAATTTTGATGCGCGCTTACGCGCGCGTAATGATGACCTGTGTAACTAGCGTTAAAAAGTAAGATAGAGCGTGACCTGAACTTCATGTCCACCGAAAATGATACAGAAATGACATCTAGTTATGAAGTTATTATCGATCACGTGACAAGGTCCGAAAATCACAAAATGGCGCCTAGATGACGTCATAGATATGTTACTGTCATGAAAACCTTATTGTCGCTAGATTTTGTCATGAAACATGTTGACTGAAAATGTCATGTCATTCCGTAATGTAATTATTGAGATATTGACGACACAAAATGTGGCAGAAAGAAAGAAGAATAAAAAACGAGATATGAAACTCGTCACGCTGACGAGTTAGGTGATACGCTTGGGGTCATCAGATGTCGGTCATCTGTGATCGACAAAGAAAAGAATGTGATATAGGTACCTTGAATTTGTATTGAGCGTGCATGCAAAACCGTTTCTCTAACCACTCGGCCACGGGACATCCCCGGACATGGTAAGGCAAAAAAGAAATGTATGGATATTACAGGGGGAAAAAGTCAATGCCCACTCAACAATCGTGGCCGCGTGAACATGTATTGCATTGCTAGACGGAAATGCGGCCTTGTAACGACTGATGTCGCTATGCCATTTCTGGCAACTTGGGAAAAATACGCGCCGTAGACATAAAGCCTATAATCGGCTGGTTTTGATACCTTGCCTTTAATCACAATTTCCAGTGTGATGACGTCATCAAAGTACAAAACAATGACATGGTCTTGAAAGACAATTGTTCAAAGTACAACACCTCCGTCGTCGTCATTACAAACTATGATCGGTTTGACAAAGTCAGCCTGCAAAATTTTGCAGCAGTCGAAGCAATGTGGTCTCCAACACAAAAAAGACGGATATGGTGTGTGTCTGTGTGTCTGTGTGTGTGTATAGGTGCGTTTATATACGAACGTGATTTCTACATGGACGAATATGTAATACAAAATTGAAGAAAAAAAGTAAAATAGCTAAGTATTTTGTTTCGTGATCCAATGGGGTTCGAACCCGCAACCTCACGTCTCTGAGACGTCGCCTTTAACCACTCGGCCATACGTCTCGGCGAGAAAATATGAGGAACGTAAACTTATCTATGTGAAAGATCAATCGGGAATCGTTTTGTCCACATTCCATTCTCATTTTCAGTTTTAAACTGCAAAATTGTCAACCTGATGATGAGATTTCAAAAAATAATATGCATGATTACTGAAGCTTATTGTCTCAGCTACAACATACTTAAGTTTCAGAGGAAATGAAGCAAAATCAGCTGAGATAAAGGTGCTTAAACGTCGTTAAGTCAATGCATGGTTTAAAAAAAAATCACCTCCCATAGACATAACACGTAAACTTGTCTGATTTTGCATCTTTACCTTTCATCACAATTTAAGGTATGATGACGTCATCAAATTTCAAAACCATGACTCGGACTTAAAAAGGCAAATGTTCAAAGTACAACATATCTGAATTTGGGATAATATTGAGCTTAAACAACAGAGATACGAGCAAATGAATGTCAGAAACAGTACCTCAAAAAAATTAATTCCACTTTTTTGATTTCAGATGATGATATGATGACGTCATACTGTATTTAGGGAAATATTGATACTTGAAACGTTATTTTCAATTCATATGCTTTTGTAATATGCAATAAAAACATAGGGTAACCTGACGTTTTAAAGAGCTATGGCGAAATAAACAAAGACATGTTTTTCGCTATATTTCCACATAGACGCGCACACGAAATTTCAACTTTGACGCCAGCGCATTCCTTTGTTATAGGTCAAAATTGATCGGAAATCAGTGGATATTGTTACTTAATGTATCAGGAATCCAAATCTGTCGAAAAATGTGCATTTTCATGTTGCTTACGCGTACTGCGCGCGGAAATGCGCGGACGGACGCGAACGCGCGGAACGCTTAAAATTGTCTGAAACTTCGAGATTTCCCATTGGGAAGTCGTTTTAAGCATTTAAAAAATTTGACGCGCGCGTACACGCGCGTAATGATGTCCTAGGTAATTAGCATTACAAAGTAAGATAGAGCGTGACCTGAACTTTATGTCCACCGAAAATGATACAGAAATGTCCTTTAGTTATGAAGTTATGATCGATCATATAACATGTCCGAAAATCACAAAATGGCGCCTAGATGACGTCATAGATACGTTACTGTCATGAAAACCTTATTGTGGCTAGATATTGTCATGAGACATGTTGACTGAAAATGTCATGTTATTCCGTCATGTCAATGTTGGGATATTCACGACACAAAATGTGCCAGAAAGAAAGAAGAACGAGACATGAAAACTCGTCACATTGAGGACGAGTTAGGTGATACGCTTGTGGTCATCAGATGACGGTCATCTGTGATCGACAAAGAAAAGAATGTGATATAGGCACCTTGAAGTTATATTGAGCGTGCATGCGAAACCGTTTCTGTAACCACTCGGCCACGGGTCATCCACGGAAATGGTAAGACAAAAAAAAACAAAAACAATGTATAGATATAACAGGGGGAAAGTCAATGCCCACTCAACTAACGTGGCCTGGTGAACATCTATTGCATTGCTAGACGGAAAAGCGGCCCTGTAACGACTGAGGTCACTATGCCATTTCTGGCAACTTGGGAAAAATACGTCCCGCAGACATAAAACCTATAATCGGCTGGTTTTGATACCTTGCCTTTAATCACAATTTTCAGTGTAATGACGTCATCAAATTACAAAACAATGACATCGTCTTGAAAGACAATTGTTCAAAGTACAACACCTCAGTCGTCGTCATTACATACTATGATCGGTTTGACAAAGTCAACCTGCAAAATGATGCTGCAGTCGAAGCAATGTGGTCTCCAACACACAAAAAAGAGGGATATGGCGTGTGTGTGTGTCTGTGTGTGTGTATAGGTGCGTTTATATACGAACGTGATTTCTACATGGACGAATATGTAATACAAATTGAAGAAAAAAAAGTAAAATAAAAAAAAAATGTTTCGTGATCTTGTGGGGTTCGAACCCGCAATCTCACGTCTCTGAGACGGCGCCTTTAACCACTCGGCCATACGTCTCGACAAGAAAATATGGGGAACGTAAACTTATGTATGTGAAAGATACATGGGGAATCGTTTTGTCCACATTCCATTTTCATTTTCAGTTTTAAACTGCAAAATTGTCAATCTGATGAGGAGATTTCAAAGAATAAAATGCATGATTACTTCAGCTTATTGTCTCAGCTACAACATATTAAAGTTTCAGAGGAAATGAAGCAAAATCAGCTGAGATAAAGGTGCTTAAACGTTGTTAAGTCAATTGATGCTTTTAAAAAATATCACCTCCCATAGACAATACACGTAAACTTGTCCGATTTTGCGTCTTTACCTTTAATCACAATTTAAGGTATGATGACGTCATCAAATATCAAAAGCATGACATGGACTTAAAAGGCAAATGTTCAAAGTACAACATATCTGAATTTGGGATAATATTGAGCTTAAACAACAGAGATACGAGCAAATGAATGTCAGAAACAGTACCTTAAAAAAATTAATTCCACTTTTTTGATTTCAGATGACGATATGATGACGTCATATTGTAATTATGGAAATAATGATACTTGAAACGTTATTTTCAATTCATATGCTTTTGTAATATGCAATAAAAACATAGGGTCACCTGACGTTTTAAAGAGCTATGGCGAAATAAACAAAGACATGTTTTTTCACTATATTTGCACATAGATGCGCACGCGAAATTTCAACTTTGACGCCAGTGCATCGCTTTGTTATTTGTCAAAATCGATCAGAAATCAATGGATATTGTTACTCAAAGTATCAGGAATCCAGATCAGTCAAAAAATGTGCATTTTCATGTAACTGACGCGCTGTGCGCGCGAAAATGCGCGGACGGACGCGCACGCGCAAAATTGTTTGAAACGCTTAAAATTGTCTGAAACTTCGAGATTTCCCATTGGAAAGTTGTTTTGAGCCTTTTAAATGTTTGACGCGCGCTTACGCGTCCTAGATGACGTCCTAGGTAATTAGCATCAGAGAAAGAAAGATAGAGCGTGACCTGAACTTTATGTCCACAAAAACTGATACAGAAAGGACCTTTAGTTATGAAGTTATGATCGATCATGTAACATGGTCCGAAAATCACAAAATGGCGCCTAGATGACGTCATAGATACGTTACTGTCATGAAAACCTTATTGTGGCTAGATATTGTCATGAGACATGTTGACTGAAAATGTCATGTTACTCCGTAATGTCATTCTTGAGATATTGACGACACAAAATAGGCCAGAAAGAAAGAAGAATAAGAAAAAAGACAGATTTTGACAATCACAATAGGTGATACGCTAAAAGCGTATCACCTAATAAAAAGAAAGAAAGGAAGATTTTGACAAACACAATAGGTGATACGCTAAAAGCGTATCACCTAAAAAGAGAAATTTTGACAATCACAATAGGTGATACGCTGATAGCGTATCACCTAAAAATAAAGAGAGATTTTGACAATCACAATAGGTGATACGCTGATAGCGTATCACCTAAATACTGGCATATAGGCAAAATTCTACATGGAAAATGAAGAAATAACTTACAACACATACACAAAATGTAAGCAATATGAAAGCTGATATTGTAACTTTCTGATATCTATAATAGCAGGCTATATTGCATTAGACGAGATTTAACAGTTAGGCTTATGTGTATAATACTCAGTAAATGAAGAGTCAAATAGCAAAAAGAGCTAACTCCAGTCTTGTTGAAATATGTATGATTAAAACAACTGAGAAACAAAAAATGATAAGAAAATACGGAATAATTTTAATCATTATTTTCAAAATATTCCTATAGTTATGCTACAAGTGAGGTATTGCTGGAAGTGGTTTTATTTTGCTCTATGTGATGATTAACTTACTTTGAAATGATTAACAATGGCCCTTAGTCCACTCTGGGAGTTAACTCTTCAAATCTTGTGTACATTTTTCTCTGCATCCTTTATTTCTTACAGGATCCAAGTCTTATTTCACGTCATACCACCTCACCAGGTTGGCATAGGAACGGGGAAAATACTCACCGACTTCACGACATCATGATCGTCGCATCATCGAGGATCGTTCATTTTGTCATCAGACTGCATGGAAAGATTACTGCCATTTTGTGAGGAGAAAGGGGGCGATAATGAACCGGACAATTACCTATGTGTCTGTGCTGAAGAAACGTCGAAAGGCGACACATACGTATGAGGCTGCGTAATAACTGTGTTGCAGGGCAGGGCTTCGGAATGCAGACTTTGTTACAACCTCTCAGAGCCACTATGTTCAAACGGGTGCACGTCACGAGCTTGACACCCAAGGGTCAAACAGCCCACGAGTCGTACAGCCCAAGAGTTATAGGGTTGCCTATACATACCACGAGTTATGCAGCCTACGAGTCATAGAGCCCACGAGCTAGACGCTAAGTGAACAAGACCCGTGACCTCGGCATCAAGTAAAATAAGTCCACGAGCTATAAATGGTCCACAAGCTCGACACTAGGCAAAGGCCCATGCACACTAGGCAAACAAGGCCAACAAGCTCAACACTTTAGGCGAAAAAATGCCCAGGCCTACACATTGTCGAACTCGTGGACCTTATTTCGCCTATTATCATAGTATCCAGCTCATTGCCCTTATATGCCTAGTGTTGAGCTACCATGGCTATTGTGCTTTTTTCGCATGGATATTATGGAGCTCGTGGGCTGTATGACTCGTGGAATGTATGACTCATGGAGCTTTTTTTTTTCCAATGTCGAAATCGTAGGTTGTATGACTCGTGAGTTCATAAGCGCTCAGGATGACCCAATTTACACACCAGTATTAACCCATAAGCTGTATAACTATCCTTGGTAAAGTGAACATTTCTACTAAAATAGCAGTATCGGTTGGCATACTGTATAACCGAATGTTTTAACTTAGTAACGCAGGGTGGCGATCGTACATGTCGTGGTGCAGACCTAATAAGTAATATGTAAAAAGCCAGCTGAGAAAAGACATGGAAAGTACCAGGATTAATACAATAGAAGTGAAGAGTTTGAAGGCCATTTTAACTTTTTTTTTTAAGTAAGGTAATCATCAAAATGGAGACATATGAAATCTTTTCAATGACGCTGCACTCGTTCTCGTTATATAACAAGAACTATTTTGAAGATTGTTATGAAATTAACACATATTATTATATGATATTGATTTTTCTGCAGCTTAAATCTTAGATATCTTAAGATCAATGATTAACAAAAATGGATGGCTTTTGCATTTTAAATCTTTAGTTTTATTGTACAACAGAATGAAGCTGGACCAACTCCTGTGCATGACAGGAGAAGAAATTAAGTTGATGTAGCATTAAATTCTTTCTTTTTCACCTTCTTATTTTCTCCAAATTTTGCTGTAAGTCAAATCGACAATAATTGTAACACTTTTTATATTGTGTCATAATTTCATCATAACAGCATTGTAACTAATTCTCATTCTAGACAAATTAATCATCTGAGTGCGTGAGGCACTGTACAGCAGTAAAGCAGCGAAACTTTGCTGTACGCTTGATGAGATTTCATTCCTCATAAAGTTATATCCCATTTATTAATTATATGTCTCAAGTAAAGCACACTTAAACTTTATATTTCCTCATTTTCCTAAATTTGGGCTGTAAGTTAAATAACTCTTCTTAATGCCCTGCTTAACAGAAAGGGAACGCCATACTCGATGTTTGGTTAACGCAATCATCTTATAAACTATATTATAGTAATCAATGCAGGATTAAACTCCTAAAACCAGCTGAAAAAGTACTCGTGAATGTTGTGGGTTTTTTTTTTTGTGTGTGTGTTTTTACAAGTAATCACATGTGTTGACAACTTAAGACACGGCCCATGCTAATCATTGGTGTGTGGTTTTTTTTTTTTTTTTTTTTTTTGGTTCAATTCTAACTATCCGAGAGTATCAGCATCGTAGCTATACTCTCTTGATGCCACAAGATCGAAGATGGCAACAAAGGCTTACTGCACGCCCAGTAGGCCTAAAGGATGTCAATTTCGCACTCTTTGGGAAAACTCTATATTTTATGTTATGAGATTTAGGCCTATAATAAGATTTGAATATAAAAAAAAAAAACGTCTTTTAGATTGCTATTGTCGGTCTGTGTGCCCTGAATTACTTTTCATTATTAACACATCACATGTGTTCAAATTCATGAATTCAGTTGCAACATCACATGTGCTTTTATATAGAGTGCCAATAAATATCAAACGTTCTTTATAATTCTATGCGAATCAGCTGGTTCTGCTTCATTAGAATGTTATTGCATAAGCTAAGCAAGCTAGAATGGTTTGCGACCTGGCATTACGATTTTCCTTTTACAGTCATTGCAAAATGCTCTAGTTGTCACGGCAAGAACAGCTTTTTAAAATGGTCAAGACTGATTTTTTTTTTTTTTTAACATTGCTGTGCAAATTTGCGTACAACGTGGGTCCATTTACAGCCAACAAACTAATGTTGTCACATATTAGCTACTATAATAACCATCATATCAAACATCAAGAAACATATTATAATGCAGGAAGAGGTCTTTATGACGTCATCAATACAGAGTGAACTCGCTGGTCAGGGCAGATGTGCCAATAACAATTATGATAATAACAGTGACGATTGCTTTATTTTCCAATGTCAACTTATACTAAGGCATTGGGAAGCGCATTAGAAATAGGCCTACATCCAGAACAGAACAAAATAGATATTTACAATATTTACAACTTTCTTTACAAAACATGAATGAAAACTACAAGTTCGTGGATTATGTTTATGCACATTACATTTTGTAAACGAAAAGGGAACGTTTATCATATTTATAATTCTTGAGCCATTATCATAAACGCACTGCCTTCAAACAAAATAAATGCATAATGACATTCGTCGCCTTCCCGATTAGACTTACAGGTGAGAGGGTTTTTCCTTTCTACACTGAAAATCTTGCTTCCTACCAGTGTTACGACAGGTTCTGTATTCGATAGCCTATGGCTGCCACATCTTTAAATCCCAGTGCTTATTAATCACTAAGCGCGTAGTATGCTGTATTATGGCGTCATGGATTAGCGCGCGCGACCTTGAGCGCGTGTGATAACCATGCCGACGTACAGATTGCAATGTAAAGTAACGATCGTACCGTGTACGTGTACTACTACTGGCGGCGCCAACCATGATCTACCAGTCAGTGCTTGTTGCATGCTGAAAAAAAGTGCTCGCCGGTCCCGTATACTTGTGTACACACGTTGCACTATTTTAATCTCTTTGTATCAAGTTTAATTTCACTGTCACGTCGCCGTCAAGTTTACGTTATCCCTTTTCTACGTTGAGAATTCGCCTATCTACGTTGTAATTCGAAGAGGAGAAGCAGAGCTCGAGGATGCAAACTATAAAGGAATCCGTAACGGAGGCTTCTCAATCTCAGGACATCCGGTATGTCGCGGACCGTGATCATGGTGATCCAGCAGACAATGGGTCAAAAGACACAATAGCAGCCGGCGAGGATGGCCAACATGGAACTAAAAGTGCGTATTGTTTTCTGAATGTAACATATAGGGCTACCAGACAAATTAGTTAGACTCTAGGCAGTAGAAACCTTTGCCAGAATGAACAGTGTGGTCAATTAGGCCTTAATGTCTAGAGAAAAAAGAAAGAAAGAAAAAAGACAGATGAATCCGCCAAGCAAACTTGAAGATGATATTGACTAGACAGGGTTCTAACCAATGTGTACAGTACGTCCCCCCCCCCCCCCCAAAAAAAAAAGAATACAATCAGATTTTCGCATTGATAACACCCAATATAATTAAACTGTCTAAATGTTACTTCAGGGTCTTAAAATATAACATCTTGGCTCTATTTTGCAGAAAACCCCATCCGAATTGGTTAAGCGGTCACAGAAAAATGTGGATTGATGTAACGTTAAAGCATGTCATGAGTCTGATTCTTCCAAGTTTAACGGTTAGCACTTCGATGATCTTGTGTGTGAATACAATATACAGAACTTGGAAGGAAGAGATTCCTGACATCCTCTACAAAATTCCTCATTTCTCTGTGACCATTGAAGCAAATCGAATGGGGTTTTCTGTAAGATGTTGGCACTGAGTTATACTATAGTGTCATACCCTGAAATTGTATTTGGATTGATTCACTATTCTTAAAAGCTATCATTGTAACGTTAGAGGGTACTGTACGTGTACCTTTGTATTTTTTTGGGGGGGGGGGACATAAAATACTTATAGCTTGTACAAGCAAGTCGACAGGGCCTAAAACCAATGCATTATGTTAGAACTATAGCGTAGGACAACTAGGACTACTAGAGTACTAGACTCTAGGAGATCTCTAAGTTTAGTCTGACGTTGGAACTTACGTTTAATGACGTAGCGTGGATTATGTCTAGCAGCACGCCTACTCACTAGACCTCTGCTCTAGTTTTCTACTTTTAGCGTTGGATAGATCTCTAGAAAGACCTAACGTTAGAATATAGTTTAGGACTAGACATCTAGCAGATGTAGAAATAGAACGCAGAAACGGAGAAAGAAAAGTGACTGCGATGGAAGAATCGGCCTCTACAAAAATATCTTCCCTGACTAAGTTAGTTATATTAAGGTATGATAGAAAATAGGCTTCTCGGTCTATTTTATCTTGTTTTCAACAATCTCGCCTCTCCCATTTGCTCTAGGCCCACTCATCTTGATTCTAACAAAATGTAGCGTTTACTCGACCGGAAGAATGTCGATGTCGACTCTAACCTTAACTTTAGCTGTCTTGCTTGTCTTTAGCTATCGACTGAGATTTCCACAATCTGTAGAAACCACAAACAGCTAAACTAAATCACCAGAAGTAGATTGTCGTATCATATTGTTCTGTCACTCCCTTTTATACAAAATTTAAAGTACAGATTCTGATAATATTGGAGTCACTCAATTTCAAAGTTGCGTGTTAACTCTTGTAACATACAGTAGAAAAACCTATCTATCTCTAGATAGACTATAAATCTAGACTGTAAGACGTGCATTTTTTTATATATATATATATAAGGAGAACGAGGTCTACATCCATATAACTTAATTGTTCAATCAACACGACAAAGGGCAAGTCTATCTAGGGTCTACATGTTTTCATCTGTTTACGTCATTCTATCATTTCTGGTTTGGCTATATAGGCTCATACAGTCCATAGTCTATAGTAGATCTAAATCTATGGGACTGATTTCCATTTCTTATACTTTTGATTTCTTCTCCGATAGGGAAACATGAACGGACCGCAATGGGAGATTACATTGTTCCTAAAGGAGGCAAGCCTCTTACTCAACAAGGTATGTTCGTTTCCTATAACTAGTGGGGTAATGAGTAACGGAGAGAACAGAGAACAGAAATCGGAGAACATTTTTATGCCTCCGCCACGAAGTGTCACCGGAGGCATATAAATGAAGTCGATCTGCAAATGAAGTGGATAGAACATCCAGAACAATACTGAGTGGATTTAGGCTTACCTATAAAATGATGAACTATAATTTATTTGATATACCGGGTAGCTGTCTGCCTCAAACCATAGTCAATTGGAACAATCTACCCATAAATGTTTTTAAAAAAAACCCAACATCTACTCAAAGATTTCAAACAGCATACAAAAAATGGCAAGGACACGTTGCACAGTAGCTGCATCATCCCTGGATAACGTAAATCCTGAGACATTGTAGGGGGAAAAAAATCTTCAGGGGACGATTTACAATAATTTATGACTGTGATGACTCTTGACATTTTGACACACAATTCGTGACTTTGTCAATGCATTAGCATTGATTAGTTTCTGGTTGATATCCTACCATTCCCTTCACTTGTCCAAGCGTATACATCATCTGTTTAATCAATGACACTATACTCACAACATTAAACATATCATCCGCAGAGAGACAAAAAGTACGACTGGTGGTGATTACAACCGACAAGACACTCGTAACTGTAGCAACAAGAACCGTATATACTCTATTAGGTACCTTGAAAAGAAATGATGAACCATGATAATACTGGTCCTGCAGGCGATAATTGGAAGAAGGATTCGTAATTTCATACTATCCCTCTTCCTAGAAAATATGACCAGCTGACTTCATCACTATTTACATTGCAACATCACCTTTGGATTGAATGAGAGTTGACGATTGTTTTGAGTGTTGTAAGCTTGTAAGAAAGGATGGACATTCACTACTTTTGTATGTTTGTTCATGTCCCCCAAGCTTTTCCCAGTCCAGGTCCCGCGGACTATCTCCCTTGCCAACAACTCACGCGACCCGCCTTCCCGCACTTCTCTATCGTTGGTCGGAGCAAGGACTTCAGCGGTAACACGACTTGACACTTCTTTGTGCATTATCATGTGTACAAAAATTATTCGAAATGAGTGAATTATTGCTTATGACGCAAAACTCAACATTTAACTTTTGTAAAGACCTGAGATTAGCAAGAAATGTTCAGTGTAGTTAGACATAGTTCGCCCGTACTGTTTACGTGCCAAAATATTACACATGAACACATCCTGCTCATAGTAAGGCCAAAGATGGAGTGAAGGATCTTTGGTGAGCCTATCCCAGCTAACATTTGGACGTTTTCTGAAAGTTCTTGAAACGTTCCAAGTTCGTTATTCTGACTTTTTATCAAAACGTTTTAAGAACGTCTTTTTGTGGAAGGTTTTCGATGTATTTAAAACGTTTCAAATGGACGTTATGAAAAAACGTTTTCAAACATCTAAAAAAAAACTAAAAAAATTTCGGAATTTTCGAGGACCTGCAGGAAACGTTTGGGACGTTAAAGACGTCAGTAAAACCTTTTAAGAATATTCAATACGTTCTGTGGACATTCTGCGGACGTCTAGAAAATCTTTGAAAACCGTCTAGAACTTTCAAAAAACGTTTTAAGACGTCTAAAAAAGTCTTATGACCCGTTCCAGAACGTTTAGAGAACCTTTCATATCCGTCTAGAACGTCCAGAAAACCTTTTAAGAAAGTCTAATGTTTATTTTTTAATTGGGTATTTTAAAAAAATGTATATATATATAGATATGAGATTATGCAGGCACAATCTGGGATTGATATCCCCTAATCCTAATCCTATATAATCCTATCCTAACTTGTTCCTAATGTCATACCACCTATAACTATACTATACATCCTACTCCAAATTGATGAATTTGTATCACATTCTTTTATATACCAGCAAAATCTTGTAATGCATGAAGACATGGTTACTAAAATCAAATCACACACACCTTAATTAGGCCTATTGACATATGAAATACCTCTTTATAACACAATTTGAAATTGTGAATATCTGAACAATAACGTAGGTAAGTTTATTTTTTACCCAGAAAGTTTGAACCCAGCATAAATCTTTACATTTCAATGTCTTTTATGTATTTCCACTAGTTTTCAAATCTTATATTTTCTTATCTGAATATTCATAAATAGGCATGAATATTCATGGTAAAAGATACCAATGACGAGCACGTAGCGGACCAAATAAAAACGTTTTTTAAACGTTCATTTAAGACGAAGTCGACGTAGCAGACAAAATAGAAACGTTTTGTAATGTCCATTGACGTTTTTAAAACGTTTTCCAAAAAGCTGTGCTTTGCGGTAAATGGTAAGTCCCAACTTTGACGTTGTATGTACGTTTTAAAAACGTCCATTTTATACGAAGACGTACGAACCCCCCCCCCCCAAAAAAAAAAAAAAAAAAAAAAAAACGTTTAGGAAACGTTCTGAAAACGTTATGTGTTTGCTGGGATGCACGTAGAGCATGAGCTTTAACATTCAATATCACGAAGTGAGCTGTGTAATTCAATGATAATTGCACTTCATGTACTTATCATGTTCTCATTTACATTTAGCTAACAAACCTGCCCCGGGACCAGCGGACTACGACACCGCGGGAGATCTGATATGGACGGACAAGAGAGTGACCTTAAAGGGCAAGGGGAAAACAGAGCTGACCGAGGAGGCCAGTAAGAATGTCAGCTTGGTATTATCTCAGTCACCTCCACCTCCTCCTCCTCATACAACCACCACCACATCATCGTCATCATTAACGTTATGTTCATCCTCTTCAAACTCATCCCCACCTTCCTTCTTTTTCTCTTCCTTCTCTGCTTCCTCCTCTTCTTTCTCCTCATACTTCTTCTCAATCTCTTCATCATCATCCTCTTCCGCTTCATTTTCCACCTCATCTTCCTCATCTTCTTCTTCATCGTCATCATCATCATCATCATCATCATCATCTTCATCATCATCATCATCTTCCCACCCTCCTCCCTCTCACTTTCGACATCATCTTCTTCTCGCATTTCTCTAGCTCTCTCATTTGTGTGTCTCTTTCCTTTCCTCTTCTTCATTTGTCAGCTTCTGTCACTATGGTAACGGTAAAGCCTTGCAATAACGTCAGGGTGTGAAAAAGGAAGAGGCATTTCTATTTTCACAATTATAAGAAATGAATGATAATAAATGAGGATGTTAACACTATCAATAGTGATGTTAAAACTGAACTCGTGTTATCAGCTTTGTTGTCCTCATAGTGATAACTGTCGTTAGCATTAATTCTTCTTCTCCTTAAAATTATTTCTCTCTCCAAAACATTTTCCGTTCAACCTCCTCTCTGTCTCTGTCTCTGTCTCTGTCTCTCTCTCTCAAAAAAAAAAAAAAAAAACACTGTTCATCTGTGAATGAAAAATTATCATCGTTTTACTTTCGCAATGTCCTACTGTATTTTCGATACGACTTCGTTTCGTTCTGTTCCCAAGCTGATTCGACGAATACCATCGGACCGGCCCAGTACAACGTGCGCTACTTGAATACAGGCAAGCACGCCCCCAAGCTGAGTGTCTCTTCCAGACACCACGAGAAGGTGAACGTCGGGCATCCTAGCAACGCATTGTCAGGCAACGCACACGGTGTGTAAAACAATTATATCCCTTTTAGATTACATCTCATTCATTTTCGAAAAGTGCCCAAAGTTCACACTCTAATTCTTCCTTTTATGGTGGTTTGTTATCGTTTTAAGTAGGGACGGAGGAGGGTTCGGAGATCATTAAGACTACTAGTATAACGCTCATGATCAGATCGTAACGGCAAGCAATATCATTGATAAACGTGTTGTTTTATTTTGAATGGGTGTTGGTTTGGTTTGTATGTATGTATGTATGTATTTGTGTATTTATGGATGTATGTTCGTTTGTTTTTAAAGGTGGAGGGGGAGGGGCTCTTTTCTCACATTTGGCTTTCATTGTGTTTGTGTGGTTGTTCATCAGTGAATATAGACTTACCCCAAAAGAGGAAGGAGATAAGATGCAAGTTATAAATCAGAGCATCCATATCACTAGACAAGATCAACTGCAAGTGAATTCGAACAAGATATATGACGAATCTCGTCATCGTCTGAATATTGGTATAAAGGGATCTATCGTGGTTCTCCAAATCGCAACCCCTCGAAAAAAATCTTCGCTGTCACGTGACTCCGACGTCATTTACGTTTGGTCTTCACCAATTGGCTACAAGAAATATTAATCATTATTGTTATTTTTTCTCAAACCGGCTATAGTTTGTTTTTGCTCAACATCTATAAAAAGTCTATCAACAGCAATTATTCATCCTATGAGACAGAAAGTTCACTTAACGTACGCAAAGAATAATATATTGCGTTCTTAACTCTGGAGTGTAAGTGTTCATGTTCATTTATCAATGCGGTTTACTTCTCGCAGGTATTCCGACACCGGGCCCTAATACCTACACCCCGAAGCTCAGGGATGATGGCCCAAAGAAATCGTTCGGCATTCTCCACAGACGCGAGAAGTCGCTGGGCCTGGGCCCGGGGCCCGCCGCGTACAACGTGACAGAACCCCCGACGTCTTCGGGATATACCCTGGGGAAGAGACTTAAACCGCAGTGGCAAACAGGTGTTGTTTCAGTATTAATAAGCGTTGCTATTAATGACTAATACACTGTAATAACATTCAAAACAACATTTTTCACAAAAGTAGAAGTGCAAGTGACTGACAAGAAGTTCTAATTACAACATAGAAAATGATAATGAAAATGCTTAATGACGATGATGAGTTTTTTGTTACTAGTATTATTACTGTCAGTAATGATAATTATGATATGATAACGATGGATATGATAATAACGATAAATTATAGGTAATGATAATTATAACAATAATGGTGACAATGATAATACCAACTACATGTACAGTTATAATCTGACCAATTGTGATGATGATAATAGTCATAACATTATCATTATTATGCTATTCGTGATCATGATGATAATGATAGTAAAGATGAATGAGATGACTTTCTTGAGGTATGATGTGGTATCTTGATACCATTCTGTTACATTCTTGAAGTATAATTGATGCAATTTCTGATGGAAGATAATTCCATGTATTGATCGCCATGCTTAGCTTCAATCTATTTACTCCTTTTCTCCTTTCTTATCAGTTTCGTTTTCATCTCTCACTCGTTTTTTACTTCAAAGTTTCTGATTCTCCGTCACCGTTCGCCTATAATGTCGGCAGCAAGATTGGCAAAGGTCTCGCCATGTCCATACGAAGCAGACAACCTTACGAGCCGAGTGAGTTCATCGCAAAATAATTCAGCAATCTACCGTCGTAGAGTTTTAACGATGCTTCTGTTCTCTTCCTCATAGTTATCACCCTTTGATAATTAACGTTTCTCTTCATGTGAGTATTTTTCTTTTTTTGTTGGTTTCTTTCTGTTTTGCTCGCAGGGTACGCAACACAAATCAGAACTAAAAACAAATTAGGACTGCTAGATTTTATCTGTTCTTAAAAGCATGAAAAACACTTATTCTATTTTGGGGGAGGGGGATGAGTTACACAGGGAATTCCCCCCCCCCCCTTAAAAAAGAAGAAGAAGAAGAAGAAAGATTCAGGACCTATGACAAGCTAAAATCAACCTTTATGATCCTTTCTGTCGGTATGTTGTTGCAGTGCCATTTGCACTTGTAATTTAGAAGTGTTACAGGCGTTGCAACTCTTTCGTATGAAGGGACTAAGATCCTCTCACTTCCGTTAATTCACATATCAACATTGGTATTGACTGTTCTCTCGTTGTCAAATGTGATGGCCATACTTATACTGTCAACTGGGGCAAAAGCTTGAGCTGTACTTTTTGCTTCATATTTTGATTTCTAGACCACAAATCCCAGTAAAACTAGGACACTTCGTTTGTTTAATTCAGGGAAACGCCCGCGGTACACAAATTGTATCTAAAGTGATATGATCGTCACGGAACAAACATAGCGTAATAAGTAAAGCAAACACAATGCAAAGAGGCTGGGACTAACGAATAAAAATCCAAAATAGAAATTGCCTCGTAAGGATGACAAACAATCAAGTCGAAGTTCCCATTGAAACGTTGGGCGTGTCTACCAATTACGCGTAGGAAACGCCCCAAGCATATTAAGACCTATAGATGCGAAATCCAACCCTAACGGAACAAACACACTTTAAAATATAACTAGATACCATAGCAAAAACTAGGCTATCGGAGAGGTAGGAAAAATCGAAGGGCCTGGAGGATCTCTAGAAATCAGTCTACTGGGACTGAGAGAATGTGGTTACCTTGCTAAAAAGTACAAATCCTGCACTTCCCGCCTTGAAAATTAGTCTCCTGTCTAGAAAGAAGAAGAAGAAAGAAATAGCAACAAATATAATGATATGTCGGTTATCTGGCTGTCATCGATGATGGCGCCCTCCGGTCACTATGATGATGCCAGCAAGAGATAAGGAGAGGAAATTCCATGTCGATGAGAAATTACTTCTACGCATCACTGTCTCTTTCAACGACACAGATTTATTAACGTATCATCCTGATGGACTATATCAAAGAAGAGAGTCCTCTTCAGTCCTATGAAATACAGTGAAGTCAGTTTGTCAGTAACATCGAAGAAAAAAAACGATTATTAAAGAGTTACAGCTTGTACAGAGCTGAGTAATGTTTGAGAACTTTATATCTCATCTGTCAGTACCTGACATTGGTTTCACTGCGAATATTTGAATGTCTTTCTAAAAGTAGGTCCTGGGGCCCGTTTCATAAAACTTTTTATCAGTGACAACTGCCACATTTCTATGACAAATTTGCTCTCAGCCAATCAGATGCAAGGATTTCAGTAGCTTGTCACATCTATGACAACTTGTCACTGATGACAAATTTTATGAAACGGGTCCCTGATCTGTTTGTTTGTTGTTGTTTTAACACAAAAAAGTAACACACCATATAACCCATTTGTAAGAAAGTGCAAACCCATGAATACCTTGGGCTGAATTCAAATGATATTTTGTGCATAACCCTCATTTTACATGGAAAGCGCTTCTCAAGAAAACTTGAAAACCATGAGAATAACAAACTAAAACGTGGAGTTCAAGACAACGTTTCCAACACGACCAGTGACGACGAAAATAGCTCCCTATGATTCAAAAAGATATACAGTAGAAGACAGAAGCTATCAACGATAATCATAAATGATAATCTCGAAAATAATGACATGTGATATTTTATAGGCTACAGAGAATGCCTATCGCCTTTCTAAGAAGTTTTCGACATACAAACAGAACTCGTTTTATCTGATATTCTTTTCTTTGTGCTTGTACAGTAGCATGATTTTACTCTCCATGACCTCCTTTTATTTCGATACCAACAAGTCAGGTCCATTTTCTTTGTTTGTTTGTTTGTTTTTGTTTGTTTGTTTGTTTGTTTGTTTGTTTGTGTCTTTACCATCAATTTCTTTCCAGTGTTCATTCTATAGGTATCGCAAATGATCTTTTCGACAGCCTCCGTTTACTTCATTGCCAACTCGTGTGTTTCTGTCAGTAGCATTAGCTTGATTTCAAGATCCGATGTCCCCCTAACATAAGATATTAAGTAATTCATACAGACATAAGTTATTCTTTGGAGAGAGTTTCATTTCCCTTGGACGCCATAAACTTGTCACGTGCTGTGGTGATACCGAATGCTGCTCCTCGGATGCTAAACGGGATGGCATCTATACCAATAAGGAAAGTCAGGGGGTGTCTATTGTACCTTATTTAGCATTAAAAAAATACAAAATTTAATTAGTGTGAGCGTTGAGAGTAACGGCGTACCTGAATCTTTTACGATATGTGTTCAGCAGCTATTCTTAAATTTCTTTTCCGGCATGATAGTTTAAATTTGTTTGCTTTTAACACCCACAGAGACGTACGGTCCCAGCCCCAACTCTTACTTCCTTCGGGATCTCATCAAGAACTCGGACGCACCCACCGCGCTGATCACCTATCGCCCGTTCGAATCCGACGCCGGTGAGTACTAGAGTAGCCACCTAATCTATTTACTCTCTCATAACTAGAACTTCAGAATACAAGGAGACATCTTGTGTTTTATAGTTGTCCTTTAGCAACGAGAGATTTAATCATGAGGAGGTGCAACATATTTGACCACCCGCTTCGTAAGTCGATGTTGTATGGGTAGAATTGAGGCCAGTCTTCTTTCATAATCTATGATAGTTGCTAACCATTCTTTCTTTATTCTCTACGAAATTAAGAAAAAGGACACGACATGACAGACCTTTGAAGCCGCCTGATCATCTAGAATTACAATACATAGTAATCATGATGTCACAAGCACATCGGTTCATAATCTTTACAAGAAGTGTTCAAATCGTACATATGCATTTATTTTGAAACGTACAAGCGTATGCGTCACACTTACCCTGTCTGAGTGCGGAAATAACATTGAACACAGCAGGGACATTTATGAACAAAAAAATACCCATAAAAACTTTTGCCATCCAGAGTTAAAAGAAACTAAAAATGATCATGGTCATTCCATGCACTGTCTGTTTCTTATCTCTCTTACAGAGGGGATCGGACCTAGTTCTACTCACTACACTGTCAGCGACAAGACACTCCGGAGGGCGCCCCGCTATTCTTTCCGCGGCATCTGCAAATATCCCGTCACACAGCTCAGTGAGTTCTCCTTTAAAAATGTATTTGAAAAAGTAAAACACTCACACACAAACACACACACAAACACAATAACAATCCTGACGAAAAGGCAAATTAGAATTAATGATAATTTATTAAGCGAAGTGCATTAAAAGTAACAGCACTATTTTCAAGCAATCGTCAGGTTGGTTTGTTTGTATGAAAGACAAATTCTATTTTAATATTTATAAATCAACATTTGCTGCCCTGTTTTATCATCGACAATTCCTAAAAGAGCTAATTCGCATCCCATACTACGTCTAGCACAAAACAACAAAGACAAGAACAACTAGGAACATCATGCCGACTTTTGTCTTTGTTTTTCTTTTTTTTTGTGGAGAGTGATTCCTAAATGCTTCGATTTTGTATCATCGTCTCAATGTGCTACTAGTATATGTAACTTAATTTCTTGTTTTGATTATTCTATGAAGAAGACCTCGGGTTGTCTAATGTGAAAGTTGCAATGATAAAGTCTGACCATGTTTTTTCTTTTCGGTCCCGACCCCACCCTCCCTCCCTCCTTCCCATTAGTTTAGAGGAATTCATGCCAGACATTGCCTTTTCGAAACAACAAAATTACTCCAAGCTTTTCTCCGTTGTTGAAGATTACAACTAATCAAGGAATTCGTCTAGCGTTACAGTCAATAATGCCACTTTGGGACGAGGTTCATCGCCGTTGCTCGGTGTGAGCTTAAGGGGGCGTCCTAAACAAATCCGAAATTTGTCAGAACTTGTCCATCCCTGCAATTGCGAATCCGTTGCTTAAAATTGATTTTTTTTGATTGATTTTTACTGTCAGATATGATTGCTTGAAATTGTCATGGCAATGAGGAGAAATCTTGAATCGATGTTGAAAAAAAAAATGTAAGTTATCTTTGAAAGCTTCAGAGTAATACTTGTAGATCAAGGATGTAAAATCTGACCCAGTTACAACATGATTAATCATAATAAATAACAACATAATCCAATTTCGTGCATCATCTAGATAACAAAATGATAATGTAAGTAAATATATGAATGTACGCATATCTATATCATTTCAATCGTTAGTCTTTATATATGATATACATAATGCATCTGTGTCTTGAACTCTGCATCATATACCTTTAAAAAAAAATCTAACGTCAAAAGAAATGTAAGTATATATATATATATATATTAAACCCGACGACAACCGTCAAACATTTTATTGTTTGCAGTGTCAATATTCGTCATATTATAGCTTGTATCCAAACTGTTTTCGTTACCATGTAACGTGGAGACACATCATTGTCTTCAGTTGGGATCAAAATAGCAACGGTGGGCCACAGGCCTAAACAAATAGGGATGCGTGACGGATCCCATAACGGAATATAGACAGATTAAGATCAACGAGAATATGAATAGGTTGTTGCTCGCGGGCACCAGCAGTTGTGGGAGATTCTTAGTCTTTTTTTTTTTTTTTTTTTTTTAGGAAGACAACGTAGAGACAGAGGGAAAGAGAGAGAAAGAGAGAGGGGGAGGAGAGGGGGGAGAGAGTATAAGGAAGATGAGAATGATATTTGCGTGGAGTCGACATTTCTCGCAAACTCTATTTCAGTCACACGAAAGGGAGTATAATGCATGAACTCACGGACGTTGCCTTCCCACTTTCGCATCAGATGATATTCCACGATATTTTTCTTAGGCCCTTAACTATCTGCAAGTATCTTATCGAGAGACAGACACATGGACAAATAGACAGACAGACAGACAGACAGACAGACAGACAGACAGACAGACAGGTAGAAGGAGAAAGGGGGCGAGGCATGGGCTCGGGTGTTCCGGAAACCGTTGAGATATGACGTATAACCAAGGAGGTACTAGTTCTACCAGTATAGTATTACGTATATTAACTCTCCCCATCACAATCTCCAGACCAGTAAATATCATTGAACTTTAAAATGCAGCACGGTTCAACATGTCTTCTCTCTACCCTGAAGAGAATGTTATTATTATGATAGAATTTGCTTTAAACAAAAACAGAAACCCCAGGACAAAAATTGTTAGATATAATCATCTAAACCCTGTTGTGTCAAGTATTATACAAATTCCTTATGTGTATGATCATTATACAGAAAGCATACAATGATGGTTGATAGGAAGATTTTGGTGTTTAAAGCTTCCAAAACTACATAAAGGCTTTAAGATTAAACTAAGCGTCTGTACAACCATTGCAGTAGGAACAAAACAAAAATATATCTAATATAACAACTTAGTTATACAACGAAAACGGTTTAGTCACAGTGTATGTAAATACATGATGCGATCTAAGATATAATTATATCTTTCGCTAATCATGACACTGGAATCATTATCTTCAGACCCCGAAGATACCCCAGGACCGGGCACGTACCTAAGACCTCGCGTTTTCACTAACAACGATGCTCCTGCCTACACCATGGGCCGACGAACGACCCAAGTCAACGGTGAGTAGATATTATGTGCGACACACTTAAAAAAGAGGGTTTACTTTTAACATCTCATCTGTCACTATAAGGAAGTAATATAGAATACCGATAGAGCAAGCAACTATGAGACATAGAAACCGTCGTTCCCGTGTTTGCTTACTTATGAGAATCCAAAGTTTCCTTCAGGTCACGCAAAAGATTTCAGATCTTAAATCAAATCAAATCGAATCGTATCAATTCAAGTGGAGAAGCTCACCAAGATGCTGGAAATGGAGGATGAGGTGATAGTACAAATACCTTATCTGGAAGATGATTTCCGCCCGCCGTGGATTGCCGGTTCTCTTATGATTGGATATATGATTATTGCAACCTCTTCAATGTTGGCACTGCTCTTCAAGGGGGGGGGGGGGAGGGAGGCTGCTAAATTCAATAGGACTACCCCAACATTACCAGGAAACAGGAAGTCATTTATGAATTTTTTGCCCATCAATAAACGCATCGAGCAGGATTCGAACTCAAGTAGGATTTTGAGCTATTTCCACTAATACTCTTGTGCTCCCACACAAGTTGAAGGTTCACTGACAATAGAGATGAAGTTCCGATTTTTTTTTTTTTTTGGGGGGGGGGATCTTAAAAGAAAAAAATAATAAAAGCAAAGAAACAAACAAACAAACAAACAAACATTTTCTGTTCGCGAATGAAATTAATCTGAGCCAGGAACGAAAAACGTGAAGGAATCACTGTAACTCAATAATATATGCAATGGAACATCGACATTTGCATGCTTTTCTTAAAGCCGTTATTAATCTTTGATATAAGCATCAGCATAAAGGACGTCACCTTTGGTCTAGTTCCAGATAACGCAGCTTGCGTGTAGATGGGAGAAGAGACACGTAGAATTTCTCTTTAAACTTTCCTTCCCGAACATCAAGAGACTTCGCTCTATTGATGAAAATAACTCAATTTCCCCCATGAATTTTCCTCCGTGATCATAAATCAAAACACAGAATCTCGTTTTCATTAGGCTGAGTCATTTTATGTTTGCTTTTTATTTTCCTCTGCGTCATCCCAGTGATGTCTTTGAAATGCATGTAATGTATAGGACCCATTTCTACCGTATTATTTAAAGGTAAAACATAGTTCTTAGAAAAACTCAAATTCGTCTTCAACAATTTGGATTCTGCTCGGAACACATCGAAAGGATCTACCAAGAAACTTTCTCTTGGCTGACACTTTTGCGAGGATAATGAGCTGTTTTGGATTTTTTTTTTAAATTTGTTTTAATAATAATAATAATACATTTATAAAGCGCATAATAAGCTCATGCTTCTCTATGCGCTATACAATTCAGATACTGATTGACATACAAACAAATGACTAACAAATGTAACACTCAACATAATAAATACAATAATTAACAAAAGGAGTAATGAATGTTTATCAAGGAAGACGAAAATGGTGAGTTTTAAGACCAGATTTGAAATTGTGGTAGACTGTTCCAAAGAGTAGGTCCAGCAACTGCAAGAGATCTGCCCCCGTAATATGAAGTGTTGGTTCTGGGAATGTGAAGAAGCGCTTGGGTGCTTGAGCGAAGGTTGCGAGGAGGGTGATACTGCTTGAGCAAATCTGCCAGATATGTTGGGGAAGAACTATGTTGTGCCTTGTAGGTCAGCAATATGAGTTTGAACATTATACGTTTGTCAACAGGTAGCCAGTGTAATTTTTTGAGGGTATGGGTTATACTTTGTTGACGAGGAGTTCGAGTAACAAGCCTGGCTGCGATGTTCTGCAGCATCTGCATGCGGTGGATGTCGGTAGAAGGAAGGCCATACAACAAGCTGTTGCATGAGTCTATCCGGCTGGTGACAAATGCATGAACCAGAGTGAGTGTAGCTTTATTTGTGAGGAAACCTCTGACTTGACTGATGCATCTGATTGCTGTCATAGCCGATTTGCAGACAGTTTTATATGTTCCTTCATACTGATGTGCTGATCAAAGACGACCCCCAAATTTCTAGCATGAGGCACAGGGTTGATTTGGCCATCGCCAACACAGACATTCAAAGGGTTGGGTTGAGAACAAAACTTTGATGTGAAATGGATCACTTCCGTTTTGGCGTCATTCAGGGACAACTTGTTCTTCATTGCCCAAGCTCTGACATCAGCAATACAGGCGTTTAATCTTTCCAAAGACTCTTCACGCTCGGTGTTCTTAAACATTATGTACATTTGAGTATCATCTGCATGGAGCATTACATTCACATCATGAGCTCTTATTATGTCATTTATTGGTGCTGTATACATCGTAAAGGAAATGGGCCCGATGACGGATCCTTGAGGAACCCCTAGTTTGTCACTGCAGGTTTCCGAAAAGGCATCTTTTATCTGAACTGTATGCGTTCTGTTCTTCAAATAGGAGCAGAACCATTGAAGAACAGTTCCCCTAATTCCAAAGTAGCATTCCATTCTCTCAAGCAGAAGATCATGGTTAATCGTATCGAATGCTGCGCTAAAATCTACCAACACCAGTACCGCTTCCTGACGAGCATCTAAAGCCAGAAGAAGATCATTCTGGACCTTCAAAAGAGCTGTCTCCACACTAAAATGTTCACGATAAGCCGACTGGGTTTGAGGAAGGAGATCATTCTCACTCAAATACTCCCTGATCTGTCTAGCAGCAGCTCTCTCGACTAATTTTCCAACGTAACTGAGATTTGCAATAGGCCGGTAGCTTTATATATCATCATGGGGAAGATCATCCTTTTTTAGTCTGGGATGAATAATTGCATGTTTCAAGCATGTTGGCACAATACCGTTTTGTAAGCTGGTATTCACAATCTCAGCAAGAACTGGGGTGAGACAGTACATCACATTTTTAAGAAGAGTAGTGGGTATTGGGTCCAGATCACAATGAGCATTGGATGTTGCTTTCGTGATTTTGACTATTTCATCCTCTGCCACCATGTCAAACTCACTCAGACTAGATGAGCAATGCTCTCGGACGGGAACAGACAGGTCCTTGTAGACTGAAGTATCTAGATTCTGCCGGATGCGTTTGATTTTCTCGTCAAAGAACCTACGAAAAGACTCTGCAAGTTGAATGGGGGAATCATGACGTGGCAGGATCTGGTTTGATGCACTTGGTGATGACAAAGTCCGAACCATGCGATACAACCCTTTTTGATCACGAGGATCAATTTTCTTCAGAAAATAATCCGTTTTCGTCTGGCGAAGAAGTGCAAAATAAGCTTTACACTTCTCTCTATAGATGTCCGTATGAACTTGAAGACCAGATTTGTAGCATGCCCTTTCAGCTTTCCTGCGCTCTTGCTTTAGTCTCCTTAGAACACCAGAATACCATGGAGCGTGAGGTCTAAGGATGAATTTCTTCTCCTCACGTGGGGCATGTTGATCTAACATATGACATATATCATATTTGTATATTCAAAAAGAAGTACAAACTAGTCTCTATCGTAGTCAGCGACGTACTGTATTCCTGAAGCGCCCTCCCCGTTCAGTGGTGGGTAGTTAGAATGATACTGGTACGTGGTAAACGAATCGTGCCCGAGCAGAAGTATTGAGCTTCATACGATTCACTCTTCCGATACAAATGTAATCGATGTAAATAATTATAAAACATCACGTAACAACAACGATCGTGTATGCTCTGAGATTGTAATACTTTCGGCATACCTTTTGGGGTAACATTTCGCCATTTTCGTCGTTAACCACAACCGAAATTGTGTAATCATATCGTCATTTCACACATTTCTTATGCATAATGATTTATGTTTCCATAGGGTAAAATCGACAGTCTCTGCAGTTATTTGAAAACTGTTTTCAAATGTTTTACCTTTGATATTCAATGTATCTATTGCTTCTGTTCTTTCAAAAACTACTGCAGTTTCACAAGGTATACGTTGACTGTGAAATCGATTTACAATGCATGTCAAACTGAACATTCTGCGGCGATTTAACCTACATACTTACGGCAAGACTAGCATGTGTGCTATCAATGACAGTTGAGACAATGGTCCTGTCAGGGTTAACCCAGTAATCGTATCAGTTGACAGTTGAGGATGCGAAGACCTTTCTATAACGGTAAAAATGGCTTGTCATAGATCATGAAACAAGTGTCCCCCATACACGTAGCAGGAAGCGAAGCCGACATGGGACTTACGTTGACCCCAATTCACTTTTCTGGAGAGGATGCAGCTCATAAACCTGTCCTAGGTATTCCTTTCTGGTTCCACTACTGCTGTTATGATTCAAGTACATTACAAATAAGTGGCAAACGCGTTCGCTGGACATTTTTTTTTTTTTCTGACTGCATGCCTCATTATGTTGACCATGTGCTTACTTAATTCCTATTTTGCGTGTTTCTAGTGCTTTGCTATTTTTAAACTGGCTCATTCTGGCTATGACAGGTAGTTGCTTGCCATATATGATATCCGTTTGTATTAACAGCCACCAATGGAGCGTGATGTCTATACCCACACCCTCCGTCTTTTTCTCCATCGTGGAAATGGGCGGTTGAGGTACCGTCCCTGCGGGTCATGTGATACAGGGCGCCCACTGGCGGGAGACGCACAGTAAACCGCGAAGCTTACTTCGGTTTGGGATGGGGGGGGGGGGGGGGGGGGGGTTCCGAAACATTGCGAGTGATATCTTAATCAAGGAGATATTCTCTCCTCGTCCATTACCAGGAGTTTCCCCTCCATCCAGAGGAACATAAGATGCTGACATCTGTCAGTCATAATTTTGCTCCCTTCATGCTTTTTTATTGCCAGGATGTTGTCAAACATTATAAGAGAGCTAACCCTGGCGTTCGTCGTCTGCACGGCAGTTCGTGATTCAATCCGCGATCTCCCGCTTGACGGTAACACTAGTTTCCGTAACGTGAGAACTACCCACTCCAATCACATCCTGTGCTATGACTTGCTCACTTGGACCGGAATAACTTCATCATTGTATGGGAAATTATCAAAATGGAGAGAGGAAAAAAGTATAAAGCGCAACTTGTATTTTCAAAAACATTAGACAGGAGACTAGAAAGGATTAGATGTGACGGTTTGCCTTGGATAAGAACGTGCGGACAATTTCTTATAAGCTGTGTTAAAGTTACCCGAAGTTCCCCTTACATTTTTCTTGCTAGTTATTCTCCCTTTCCACAGAGGGTAGGTCATTGAGTGGCCACTGAGTGTCCCAAATAAGTTAGTGTATCTCTTAGCGGTCTTTCAGTGAGCGTTCAATGAACTCAGCTAGAGTCTACAGTGTTTTCTTCAATGTTCTTTCAATGAATGCTATGGTCGGTATGGTCTCCAGCTCTAATGAACTGGTTCTGTAACGAGTCTCTCAGTAGTCCCAGGGGAAATTGGGCTTTCAATGAACTTTCATCGACCACTCAACATTGAGCGCCCAATGCGCTCACCGGTTTCAATTTGTTAACAAACGCAACTATCGCTATCAAAATCATTGGTAAACCGTGCTCTGAATGAAACATTGCCGAAATACGAATGAACGATCGGCGTGACTTTTGGTGGTTTATTTCCCTTCAGTGAGTGTTTAATTCCCTTGAATGAGTGTTGAAGGATCTCCAGAGCGATCCAAAGAGACGTCTTCTTTCCCCTTTTCTCCACTTTTTTTTTTTCGGGGGGGGGGGGAGGTGGATAGTCACGGAGACTGCGAAGAGATGTTGCCAATTATTACGGCAAGTCCGTTTGCATTAAACATTTGAATAAATTTGACACTGGGCTGAGGGGGTGAGACTGGAAATCTCAGTTATTCTTATATTTGGCTATGTCTTCGAACAGATTCTGTGCCCAGCGGTCCCGGACCAAACCATTACCACATAGCAGTCCGACACCGGCCCGATGGAAAGAAGGCACCGAGTTTTACCATGGCTGCAAGATGCGATCGCAAGGACAGTAAGTACAGCTCCACTCTGCCTTATGGCTCCTCCACCGTTTTTTCTTCCTTCTTCTGTCTCATAATATTGATATCTATCTATCTATCTATCTATCTATCTATCTATCTATCTATCTATCTATCTATCTATCTATTTATCTATCTATCTATACAAATTGTCTATCTATACATCCGTCTGCAGGTATCCATCAATCTACCTTCCTGTCTATCGATTCATTCATGTGTATCCCTCTATCTATTTATCTATCTATCCATCCATCCACATACATGTATCTATTCATCTATCCATCAATCCATCCACATTATTATCTGTCCGTCTATCCATCAATCTATTGCTCTATCTATCCATCGTTGCACATGTATGTATGTATGTATGTATGTATGTATGTATGTATCTATCTATCTATCTGTCTGTCTGTCTGTCTGTCTATCTATCTATCTATCTGTCTGTCTGTCTGTCTATCTATCTATCTGTCTATCTGTCTCTCTAAACCACTCCCTTTACACATTATGTATCTCTTTCTTTACTCCCCTAGTCATTTTTTTCTCTCTCTCTCCCTTTTAAAGGGATGGCAAAATTTTTGGTTGAAATGGGATTTAAGGTTTCCAACTTTTTGTGAGATAGGAAACCACTTATGGAATATTAAAGAGCGTACATTCTAAGACGAATTCAACGTTTATTTATTGAAAATTTGTTTTGAAGTGGCTGAGATGTCCAGGAACAAAGCAGTCCTGATAAAAGTGGGACCTACCTCTTATTAGGATCTCTTTGCTTAACTTTGTTTTTTGATATCTCAGCCATTATACCAAACCAATTTTCATAAAATAAACCCTGAATTCCTCTGAGAATTGTACGCTCTTTTAATATCTTAAAAGTGGTTTATAATCATCTCGCAAAAAGTAAAAAACAAAAAACAAAACTTGAATCCCTTATTTCAACCAAAACTAAACTATATCTTTAAAGAGATCGTATAGTTTTGGCTGAGACCTAATTTCAGGTTTCTAACATTTTTTGTGAGATAATGAGAAACCTCTTATGAAATATGAAAGAGCATGTAATTCTATGAGGAATTCAACGTATATATGATGAAAATTGGTTTGAGATGGCTGAGATATCCAAAAAAGAGCGATTCTAATAAAGTGTGGGACCCACACTTTTTTTACGATCGCTTTGTTTTACTTTGTTTTTGGATGTTTCAGTCATTCCAAACCCGATTTTCATCAAATAAACTTTGAATTCCTCTTGAAATGGTATGCTCTGTACCATGTACTATACCATAAGTGATTTCTTGGTATCTCCCTAAAAGTTAAAAGCCCAATTCCCATCTCCACCAATACTATACCATCCCTTTAAAGCCAGGACTTTTTGCGACTCAAGTTCGATTCAAATTCTCGGTCGTTTCATGTAAGAACATCTTTTTTTCTTTTCCTTTATTGGTAAATGCTCCTGGCATCGACACTCATTCTTGTAATATATATCCCACAGGGCACATCAACATGACGGGAATTTATTGTGACGAAACGATGACGAAAACAATATAATGCGACATACAATTTAAATAACTTTTGCAAGGCGGTCATTTAAAGAAACCACAATCATGACAATGGCACCTCTCTTTTTTTTTTCTTTTTTTCAACATTAATGAATGAATAAAGAAAGAATAGACAATCAAGTTGCTCAATTGCACATCTAATCCGTGAAAAGAATTTTAGTCTGTTAAAACAATTCTAAAACACCAGGTACAAGTCTGATGACTTGGTATACATAGTGCGCTGCGATTACTATTAACAGTGATTTTTAGCTTGTTTCAGAGACACTGGCAGATAACGATGTGACCGAAATCATTATAATGGAATTGTTTATACCAACAACAGTTTGCCCACTACTGCCCCGAAAAGCGTCTGGTTCTTATTCAAAATTTATGCAGTGTATTTCTCATAGTTCATCATTAGTTCAAAGTTTCTCCTTTAAAGAAAAAGTAGTAAAACAAACAGTTGTACAGAATCTAATATCACATTTAAAAAGATACACATTCGCACGATCTTATCCATTCCCCCATCCCACTGCACCTCCAAAATTCCGATTATTTAATCATATCTTTAAAAGCACCTTGAGAAGTATATAAGAATCAGGCAGGCGTCATTCGGCCCTCTGAGACCATTAAAACATGAAAAAGATGACTGCGGTCGATCAAGAGCTGAGATATCACCGCCAAACCCATCTCCACGCGTTAAAGCCTGGGAACGATCTATCTCCCTATGGATCCATACGTGAACAGATGGATTGATGTAGGTTTTACGCGCTGTCAAGATCTTGTACTTAATATACATCGCACCCGATGAGAGTGAATGAACTTATGTGCACAACAACTTTAAGTTGTTGCATTGCGAGTATCATGTGTAGTGGGACTCGAACGAGCAATTATACTATACATCTAACCTTGTATTTCATATTCGTGTGGATTGGAACGTGTATGTGTGTGTTTTTTTTTTTTTCATTCATGTATACATGATCTGATGTATTTTCCGCAGCAATGAGCCAGTGCAATATAACAACTTAAGAAGAGATTCCTAAACTGTTTTTTTTTTTTTTTTTTTTTTTTTTTTTTTAGTTACGACATTGTACACACACACACAAAAAAACAACAACAACAAATAAACAGAAACGAAACAACGAAGACAAAACGACCGGACTGCTTGCTTTATGTTGGGTCGCTACTGTCCTCCAATTCCCTACGTGTAGCTATAATCGTGGATTTTGTTTTTGTTTTATGTCTATCCCAATTTGCGCCATAATTGAAGTTATGGTCTGGATCGTGGAGTAATCGTGGTGATCATATCATATCTTATTATCTTATCAGATCTTGAGGTCAGTCGTGGCAATCGCATTGATCGTAGACAATTTGTGTATCGTCAAAAACTTTTATACGATCATCGCAATTGCCACGACTAAACTCAAAATCTGATACATTGTACATGTACAATCATGGCAATCGCCACGACTGGTCTCAAGTTCTGATACCATCAACATGATTACTCCACGATTCAAACCACGATTGGCGTAGATTGTGATAGACATAATTTATACAAAAATTCCATGATCAACCAGTTATGGCCAGTCGTGGCGAATGGCACAACAGGCGGGATCGCCACATAATACACGTCAGTGTACTGAGTTGTAGAAATAATACAGACCAGAGAGTCACAACACGTGGTGTTGCGTGTTCGTATTTAGGCTACGGTCACAACTCAGAGCGGCGACCGACCGATTTGTAGCCTGCTCGGTCGCTGCTGAAATTTTGGCACCGCCCAGCAGTTTTTGGAGATGCTGAGCAGGCTGTAAAACCCTAGCGATGGCCGAGCAGTGCCCTGTCGATTTCCCGTCGGTCACCGATCGATTTTCAGAAAAATTTTGGCGAAATATGGGGTTCTGCAACCCGCAGAAGCCGAGCAGTCACCGAGCGATGCCGATGCCCCATCGGCAACTGGACGATCTCCCACCGGTCACCGGCCGATTTTTACGAAATCGCTCAGCGACCGACGGGTGATCGATAGGTCATCTACCGGTGACCCGTAGACGTACCGACGGCCACCCGCCGGTCTCTGCCGGAAATTTCTCACGAGCTACCTGTGTTTACTAATGTACCTATGTGATTTGTGATGTGTTAATTAATCAATTAAGATAAAACTCGAGGCAAAAGATCTAAGAGTTAAATTATCAACTAACAAACCTCAGCTATGTTATACCACAGATAACTAGAAATTAGGAAATAAAACAAAAGGGAGGAACACCCAAGATAGAACAAAGATTAGAATAGATTAGATTTTTCCAGAATATCTTCAAAAAATCTCCAAAATATCTTTTATATTTTACAGTATTTTTCTATTCCTATTTAATTTTACATTTTGATTTTCCCCATCTCTTGTCATTCATTTCTTCTTCAATCATTAGGCCTTAAATGAATGATAAGGTAACCAAACCATATTTTACTACGTCAACATATCAACACTAACTTTTAGCTTTCATCTCTTTTGCCCCAAAGTGGTTGCCTGTGACTTCCATGTCCCTCATGTTGGTTGACGAGATGTTGAGATGCTGAGATGTTGGTGGGGTTTCTTTGCCTTTTATTCCTCCCCCTGCTTCTTCCACATAGCGTTAGATTATCTTCTCCATCTAGTCCCTGGTTTCCTTCAGTGCTTCCGTCATTTTTATCTTAACATTTTTAGTCCCTAAGTCGCTCGACGGCGACCGCTCGATCTATTCTCTTGGTTTTCTTCTGTGCTGTTGTCATTTTTGTCTCTATTATTTTTGTTCCCTAAATCGCTCGGCAGCGACCGCTCGATTAGGTCAGTGCCTGGGCGGTTCCCGCTCGGACACCTTGTCCGACCGGTTTTGGCTAAAAACTCGCCGACCGGTCGCCGAGCAGGCTGATTTTGGGGGTTGTGACCGTAGCCTGACATGGGTCATTCAATTCCTGAGAAGAGCTCTTTTTGTCAAGCCACGACTACAGATGTCTTGTGCAGTGTAACATTGAGCAGACGAGATGAGCCACACGGGATGCCTAGCGGTTTGAAGAGTTTGCATGCTCCCAAAATTTCCCTCCCGTCTTTCCGGCGTGAAATAAATGAAGTAGACGCTGATGTTCGTCATCAGTTCCGTTGCATCCCCATTCATCTCTTAGTCGACAGGCGAATGATTTGAAATTATTTTTAGACTTCTCGAGAATTGAGGGGGAAAAAGACAAATTATACGTTACAACAGTGACGCAGGATATCGCCGAAATACATGTACTTTTTTTTTTTTTTTTTTTGTCGAGCTAGTTTCCTCTTACAATGGCTTGAGAAATTTGACGTCTTGTGTGCCGCATGTGCTGAAGTATTGTGACCACTAAACAGTCATGAAAGTGGTTTGGTCGATAAACCACAAAAGGTTCCATTAACATTTACGGTGCTGTTACATGATACGACTGTAATGTGTGCACGTTAAATTATTCTCATGAGCTATCATGTTTAATGATTTGTAAGAAAAAAAAAACATACACTCTAATGTGAGTAACGGTACTTGATCCTCTTCAAAGATTTAAAGGACAAGTCCACCTTCATGTACATGTGTATTGAGTGAATGCAGCAATATTAGTAGAACACATCAGTGAAAGTTTGAGGAAAATCCGACAATCTGTTTAAAAGTTATGAATTTTTAAAGTATCTGCACAATCACTGCTGGATGAGAAGACTACTACATTGTGTGATGTCACATGCGTACAATGATATAAGGACAATAAAGAGAGAATTTCACAAAAGTTTACTTTTTGACTTAAGTACACATTTCTTGGACTTGTTACTGATGTATGTTAAAGATAATATTATTCCCCTTGCCTTCTGAAAGAGAGAAGTCGAGTGTTCTTTTGTTATGCGAGAAAAGTGAAAATAAGTAGAATTTTCTTTATACTTTCTTTATACAGTTGTACACATGTGACATCACAAGCTACAGTAGTCTTCTCATCCAGCTGTGACTCAGTAGAAACTTCAAAAATTCATAACCTTTGAATGGATTGTCCGATTTTCCTCAAACTCTCACTGATGTGTTATACTAATATTGCTGCATTCACTCAACCCACATGTCTATGAAGGTGAACTTGTCCTTTAAGCACAGCCATTTATAGCATGCAGTGACAAGAGGCAATCGATAAAGAAGAAGAACGGAAAAGAAAAAAAAAATCTGTTTAACCTTAACCTTGCAATCACCCGTTGAAATAATTCAAGATTATAATGATTGATAAAGGGTGTATCGTCACCAAGCCTCAGCAAGATTCGTCGAGTTAAATGACCAACGAAAGTCCCAGCAGAGTTTCACGTGAGGAAATATATTATCAGTGAATTATGTGTCGCTGTCAATGATACTACGGCTGTACATGAGATGCATGTTTTTGTTTTTGTTTTTATCATCATTATTCATCAATTCGTCCATCATATCTACCGCAAAGTTTAATCGAGTGACACGTCTATCTGCAATTTCAACTCCCCCTGTTTCCATGCAGATACTTCAGTCTTATACTCATGAAAGATGCATGTGCTGTAAACAGGAATGTGGATCTTGTTAATTATTTCACATCAGAAAGAGTCATTTCGTCTTGCACGCCGCTGCACTGAAAAAAAAAATATCTGGCCATATTTTTCGATTTCATGTTATACTATATAGTATATCTTGTTAATTTATGTCTTTTGTATCTCAGAACGTAGCTTTTTCTGAACCTGAATACACACTAACAAGCACGCACTCACATGCAAAACAAACAAACGAACGAACAAACAAAAACAATAACAACGTCAAACAAACACTCAAATGGACAAACAAACAAAAACAACAACCTGTTGAGGATCTGATGGTCGTTAGGACTGCATTTCTGTCATACCTCGTAATTGGAACTTTCTCCTTATCCTCTGAAATTTTAGCTCGTAGTTTTGTATCATGTGTGTAGAACATCATGATAAACACATTAGTACATCACGTTAGGCAGTCAAGCTTGCGTATAGATACAAAGTTCCATTTTTTGGTCTTCTTTTCTTTTTTTTTTTTCTTTTTTCTTTTTTTTTTTAATGAAGTGACGATGTCTTCATACACTAACCAGTAATCATAACGTCATAGAGTCACGAGGACAATTAACAAGAACCTCTGTCGGTGACGTCGCGTTGCGTCTCGTCGCATCTTCTTTCTTTTCTTTTCTTTTCTTCCTAATTATACCCCCGCCAAACGAAGTTTGAAGGGGGTATATAGGAATCAGCGGACGGTCGGGCGGTCGGTCGGGCGGTCGGGCGGTCGGTCGGGCGGTCGGTCCGTTGCAAATCTTGCGTCGCGAACTACTTCCTCAGTTTTCAACCGATTCCCATAAAACTTGGCACAGATGTGTGCCTTGGGTTGTAGATGTGCAAGACGTATTTTTTGACAGTACCCAAAAGTACGTTGCCATGGTAACGGCATATTATGGGCAAAAATGGGTACAAATCTTGCGTCGCGAACTCCTCCCACAGTTTTTGATCAATTTTTATGAAATTAGGTACAGATGTTCATCTAAATATGTTAATGTGCAAGACACATATTTCCGCAGTGACAAAAAGTGCGTTGCCATGGTAACGGCATGTTATTGGTAAAATATAGGGCAAAATGCTTCATGGCAAAACTGCTTCATCAGTGTTCTTCCAATTCTCATGGAATTCATATTGAATGTTTGTCTTAGGATATAGGTCAGCATGACACATTTCTTGACAGTGACAAAAAGTATGTTGCCATGGTAACAGCTCACATATTATGAGCCAAAATGATGGAAAATTTTGTGTTGCAAACTACTTCCTCAGTTTTTGCCCAATTTCCATGAAACTTGGTACAGATGTGTGCCTTTGGTTGTAGATGTGCAAGACGCATTTTTTGACAGTATCTGAAAGTACGTTGCCATGGTAACGGCATATTAATGGCAGAAGATCAAGGAAAGATCTTGCGGATTTAACTACTTCCTCAGTTTTTTGACCAAAGCTTATGAAATGTGGCACACACCTTGATCTTGGTGGGAAGATGTGGAAGACATATTTTTCGGACGTGTCGGAAGCTGCGTTGCCATGGTAACGGCATATAAATGGCAGAAGATCAAGGAAAGATCTTGCTTATTGAACTACTTCCTCTGTATTCAACTGAAGCTCATGAAATGTGGCACACACATTGGTCTTGGTGGGAAGATGTGCAAGACATATTTTTTGGACGTGTCGGAAGCTGCGTTGCCATGGTAACGGCATTTAAATGGCAGAAGATCAAGGAAAGATCATTCCTTGGGTAAGACTGTCGTCACGGGGCGGGGGTATTAATCACCTTAGGTGATATTTCTAGTTTGATTTGATGTCAGTTGATACTGGTTCCTTTGATTTTTTTATTTTATATCTGTTTGTAGTTTCATTAATTCACTGTTCGTTTTCTTATGTATTTTTTTTGAGGGTCCCATATTGTACAAGCTTTGCCTTTTAGTGGGACCTTCCATTTCCATTCCCATCCTTATTTGATTTGTGCTATGCATGTATACTAAAAAAAAAATACAATTGTGTATTCTTCATTTTGTTTTTCATTATCACATGTATTTTGTTAATTTACGTTTTTGCAATTATTACACATATGTTCTACTTATACATTGTATATAATTTTCTGCTTATTTGATGGAAATAAAAATGAATTTGAATCTCTTCTTGTCCTTTCGTTGGCGCAACAAATTCTTACTATCTAACCTTGCGGTTTGGAAGATAATGAGTATCCTAATAAAGAGTGGAGAATACTAATCGTCATCACCATTATTAGCAACACCGACTACAAAAATAAAAATAAAAATAAAAAGAATAAAAAAAATAAAAACCCAAGTTGCTTCATGAAGTAGGGGGAAAAGGAGAAACTGATAAAACAAAAGAGCAGATCACACTGTATATGTCTAAATGTAAAGATTCAGATATTCGATGCGAATGGCCTATTGAACTTTTCCCCCTCCTGAATACCCGACACTGCCCGAGAAATAGTTGGTGGGATTTTCTTCCGTTTGCTTACCCACGAACGTTAGTATTTTGGAACAATTAGAAGCACGTCCCATGTTTATATAAACAAGTCGTCTCGTCTGATCAATACAAATACCTGGTATATATTTACGCTTCACGAACACGCGCATAAAAGATACTAACGGTTACATCCAAAACAGACTGCTCAAGATTGAGCCTTGCTAATCAGCTCTTTTCACCGGTCTCAAGATCCCATTCAATTCCTAGTTTTCCCCTCGAAGGATGAGAAAACTAGTTTTTCTCGATATTTGCGCCAGCCGAACATATAATACAACATATTTTTTCTTGACGAAGGGTTATCATGTAGTCCTGGGGGCGATAAGCTTTCGTACTCTCTTTGTGCAATGCACATCCCTGGTCGTGGTCGCATTGGTATCGATGGGCTGAAAACCTTCCAAATAAGCTACTTCCCTCTCTCCTTCTCCCCCTCTACCCACCTCTCTTATTCCCTCCCCCCCCCCTCCTCTCTCACTTTGCCCTTCTCGATTTTTGTTTTAGTTTTTTTTTTGTATGTTTTTACTCTTTGAAACACATTCAGGCCTTGCCTTTATTGTTCACGAATGTTTCTTGCGCTTTGGTTCCGTTCAAAGGCTGACGATTGAATCAATCGACGCGACTGAATTTTCAACTCAGTAGTCCAAGAGGGCACCATAGACCTTAAATATAAATGGATGGCTATCGGGGTAACTTATTATCTAAAATAATTGTATCGTTCATATTATAATTTGCACACTTTGGTCATCAAGATGACAATAAGTATCATGTTGACCCGCGCGAGAATACATGCATGTATGTACCTTTCAAATCAAAGCATGATATTTGACGAAGAATATTTTAAAAACTGTCATGTAATCAAACCAAGACTGAAGCAGAATCAAATGCATTGGTCCATGATATGTTTGTACGTCAGGAAATAAACTATTTCTGCTTGACTTGTTATTTTCCAGAACGCATTGATAATCCGGCTCCCACCGCTTACACGCCAAAAACCGACACAAACCAAGGACCAAAATACAGCATGACGTCTAGACCAAAAGTGAAAAAGAGTAAGTTTCACGTCCGTCGCAAATGTATCCCAGAATTATTGTTGCCATTGCCGTGATCATTGCTATTACTATATATTATAAATGGTATCATTTGTCAATATTTCTGTCATCATTACTATCATTATCAATGTTATATTAAGTACAAGTCCTACTACCACTACTAGGCCTACAGTTGAGAATACTATTGTCATTACTGTTACTATCACAAAATGTACTGTTATAGTACTTTTATAGCATGTTGACTAAATTTTCATCATCAGCATGATCATTAATGGCTGTGAAGGTCCCAGGTATATGCCTGTCTTCTTGGAGTTGCTGCATCTAGACTTACATTTGTGACTGTAATATCACATCATCGTTCCTGTATTTAAAGGGATGGTACAGTTCTAGTTGAGATGGGGCTGTAGGTTTCCAACAATTTAACCAAGATAACCGGATAATGAGAAAGCACTTATGAAATATGGAAGAGCGTACAATTTTAAGAGGACTTTGAAGTTTATTTGATGAAAATGTAATTGGTTTTGACTTGGCCAAGATATGCAAAATTAAAGAGTTTGTAATAAGAAGTGGGACTCATGTTTATTAGGACCACTTTGTTTTACTGTGTTTTTTAAACATGTATCTCAGCCATTTAAAAACCGAGTTTCATGAAATAGATTTCGAATTCCTCTTAGAATTGTATGCTCTTTAATATTTCATAAGTAGTGTGTAATTATCTTGCAAAAAGTTACAAAATTAGATTTTATTGCCTTTTATCGTGTTTATGAACAAGATGAATAAAATCAAAATCGAACAAGCAGAGTGATGGAATTTTCATACCGAGCAAACGAAACCTAAATCAAAAAAGTAGTGGAATTTAAGAGTTCCATATGTTTCCACGTTACAGTAATAATAACATCCAGTAAGTAGCATAAACCTATGTATGAGATGCAAATGATATGAGGTGATGACATCATGACGTTGTAAGTTTCTCATTAACAAATACACAAATCTTTACTCAACGTCCACTTTTTACATGAAATCTAAACAAAAAACTTGCATTCTTCGCGTCAATCATGTGCGTGTCTGCGTGTGGTGTGTGTGCCTGTGTCTGTGTGCCTGATGGATTTAATATAGCCTAAAAATGACTCCAACAGGGAATCGGGTTGCCTTATGCGAAATAGCCGACCAAAGTATGATCCTTTGATGTTTTGTTCAAACTTCGGCGAAGTAATTGTGAGCGGATGACACCATCACCTCTTGTAGGTCGTGATCATCTTGATTATGATACGTGTATGTAATTACAACTAATATCACAACTCGGCGAAAAACATGCAGAAGTCACCAAACTCAACTCGGTCGTTCATTACACTCCTCCTGTATAACCTCGTTATATACTGCTGTATTTGCACATTTATATACAAAACATTGTATTCCCGTTAAAGGTCAAAGAACTGGTTATGACACAACATCATGAGGGGAAAGGAACTGAATTTTATTTGTCGGCATGTGATCGAAAGTTAAGTGACATCAAGCTGAGCTTGATTAAGTCTATGGCCACTTTAAAAAAAAAAGACTTTGTAAGTAAAAAAAAAATATATATATATAATTATTCAAAAACGATATATATTGAGCACTTACGATTGTCATGTTCTTGCATTTATATTTTCATAAAAAATTATCATTTGTTAATGGTCAACGCGTTCACGCAAGCACTGTATTCTTATTTTGCACTCCGCCAGTAATGTGTGGTAGGATCACCTATTTAAATGTGATACACATCCATACTGCTGATAAATATATTATCAGCTACATTAAGGGGTTAAACTCTCCTCATTATTTCCTTATGCGATTGGTAACCAAGTATTTTTATCACATCCATGCATTTGCTTTCCACTTGGCGGATCTCGGTCCCGCTGAGATCTTTCAGCCAACGCCTAGCAACCGATTTCAAGGTCCTCGTGCTGGAAGCACCCTGTGCGTTGCTATCGCCAGTGCTGCTACCCAACGTATTGTTAGTAACCCACTGTTTGGTCCGCTCGAGGAGACTCAATCCTACAAACTTGTAGAGGTCTTTCGTCACTCCAAGAGGGTTGTTCGCAAAATCCTCAAACCGAAGGAGATGGTAGTGGCCCTTGAGCCAGTCGGGCATCGCGCGCGGTAACATGACATTTTCCCGCAGCCAACGGCAAATGTTCACCACAGAGTCGCGATTCTTGGGCTCAGTTGAGAGCAAGTTGAGCGGCACAAGTCGCCCTTCTTTGGAAAAGTTGATGTGCGCCTGCTGCACCTTGTTGACCAGGTACAGGTAGTTGATCCTGGATGCGATCGCTGCCCTGGGATCGCGCACCAAATGGATCACCTTCACGTTGACTCTGTCCTCAGTGATGAGTGGTCGGATCATTTCCAGGTTTGCCCGGATCAACTTGGCCGCAAGTCGCCCTTCATACTCCGAGCACGTTTCGTGGAACCACGTGTCGCTTGGAATCATGCACCCGAACGACTCGGTCCTTTCACACAGAACACGATTTCGAGATCTCCCGCCCCATTCGTTAAAGATGGTCACTGGGTCCATGAAGGTGTCGCTGAAGTTGCAGTGCGCGAAATCCCGCAGGAGCTTCGTCGAGTAGTAGTGGGTTTCACGAGAACAAGGCCCGGGGATGCGCCATAATTTCACCATCCTTTCCACCACCCACAGCGGCTCAAAGAGGAAAAACACACGCGGGTTCTGGTTAAAGATCTCGCTGAGGACGCCGGCTCCAAAACGCCATTGGGACAAAATGATGATGAATACCGGGGGAGGTGCTACATGTATATGCGATTTCTTTTCCTGTACATAAGTTTTTCCCCCATTGACAACATTAGATCTTTGCGTAGTTTTCGTGATAGTCCTGTGTTCAGTAGCGTCGTGCCCGATGTTTTTCACTGAGTCTTTCCAGTTGTTGGCTGTTGTGAAATTTTCCGAAGTGAACTTTGACACACCAGTGCCCGTTTTCCTCACCGCTTTATGTTCACTTCCGTTGCGTCCCTGCCAGTCATTACTGTCGTCACCGTCTACGTTCTCGTGCGTGCGATTGGCAAGAACCGTAGCTCCCTTCTCGACACCGCGTACCCGCGCATCTGCCTTATCTATCACCTTGTCGACGAGATGCCTTTCGTCTCGGTTCCCGTTCTGCCGGTTGAAGCGGACGTTCTTTACGACGCTGAGTTCTGAAAAGAAGTAGAGAGTCCCAAACGTCGCCAATGTAGCCAGAGCGTACATGGATCGCCTGGAAAGGAATAGTCGCTTGATTTTGGCCAGCATCATTATCCACGCGGCGACGGATCCGCCGCGTTTCTCGCAGTCACCACCGATAGTTCAGCTCCAACGCTTTGAGTGCACATTTATGAAAAATCATCTCAACGGTTGCACGCCTTTCATCAGGCATGTCCTGTTTGTTTTGTCGCAAGAAAGATGTCGTTAAGATGTCATGACGATTTGGAAACTGGTGAAATGTTCGCACACCGCCTGCTATCTTCGGTATTTCCTCCGTAAAGTGCTTCCTCTCTCGTTATTGAACGGGTCAATATAGCACCCATGCCAACTGGATTTTCACCCATGTATTCATTCTTGAGCAAACTATGCGGGTGCTCTAAAGTACTATGGAGCCGGAGAGAATTTCTTTGTCACAACGAAGCCCTTTATGTGCACAGACTCGTCCCTGCAAATAACTTTCGTTTGTCTTCGCAAGAACGACGAATAATTGCAAGCTCAGGGCAGTGGACACTGCAAGTGGACCAAATCCGAATAATAATGGAGCACTGGATTTATGAATGGGAAGGACGATTGGCTCCCTGTACCGGCCTAATTTGAGGAGCCGGAGTGGCAATCCATGTCGTAATTAACCCAGTTCATCAACGGTTCATAGCCATGAGTAGACAATACAAAGAAGAGACAAAGACTGGAGTCACTCTATATATTGACCTACATGTACATCTTCTTGACCTGTACACATATTGTCGAGAAACATGTAGATGAATTAGCAGCTCATTGTTGGTAAATCTCTCCCTCCCTCTCTTTTTCTCTCTTTATCTATTCCCTCTTTTTTCTCTACCCCTTCTCTTTTTCAATACCTCTTGCTTTGTATCACAAATCAAAGCCGACACCACCCCGTCAAACGGGCTGGGTGAGCTGAACATAGGAACCATTTTAAAATGTTGAATTAGTCCTTGTCATGGGCAAATTGCGCTAAATCCCACACACTGAAAATGATGTTTGGACTGTTTGGTGCTGCCAGGACAATAGTTCATTGAGCTTCACCAATCGTGTGAAATCACGTAGCTACATGTATGTAAAAGGGCCACGATAAGCCTCAAAACTTTCTCCTTTTTTTTAAAGGGGATTATTTTCACATCAAACGATACAAAACCTGCTTTACCTTTTACTGAAAAAAAAAACAGAATAAGATAATTCACATTCTTTTCTCCCTGATAGGAAAGTTGAATCGAACAGTTATCTTTTAGTACTGTAAGGATGTAGCGTAAAATTGACCCTTGAATGTCATATTACACACACCTACACAAGGAGTAGGAAGTATAACTGCGGGTTATCTAATTCCTCGAGGGACAATTATAAATGAGTATAGAATGACAAAGACAACTCCTGGCTTTTCGAAGACTCCTTTTGGAATATACCGGCAATTTACTTCCAATTAGAGTAAGCCCATTCATGGCGTTGGTGAGCTGACGCTTTAAGTTACTGAAAGATCGAGTGAATCGATTAACGTGCCGCTTTTGTTTTCTCCCCCTCCCTCCTCCCCTCCCCCCCTCTCTCTCTCTCTCTCTCTCTCTCTCATTCAACTGTTCTTTTATGACGATCATCTAATATCTTACGCTGAAATCCAACACATACATATACAAACATTTATTATGATAATGATGATGATTTGATGAAAAGGTCTTATTTATCCAGGGTAGCCTCTTCAGTGTTGCCACTGCTCTACCAGAGGGCCCTGCCATTATCATTATTATTACCCCAGCGTTGCCAGGTACTTAATACACCTAGGTCGAGAGGGTAAAAACATCTGGGTGGGATTCGAACTCGGGCCCTCCGATTGGGACTCGGAAGTCCTATCCACTATATATGCCACTGCGCCCCCATTATGAAGGAAAGCTACTTTTTTTTTGTATCATAGAATATAAAATGAATGAAGGAAAGTTCGAAGTTATTCATAACGGGTATAAGTAAGAGAGGGACAAGCTTTCTTTTGGTAGTTTTGTTAATCAAAACAAAAAATATGACACATGTATCTCTGCAGTGAATGGAAACATATTTTGCTTCTACGATGTGTTTGTGTTGGGACGTTTTCTTTTGTTTATGCCTTCTTCCTTTTTTCTTTTCAAAGTTTGCTTCCAAAAAAAAAGCTAACCACATGTATTTTACCTGAGAACATGAGCATCACTGTGTAACGATGAGTGATATACGATAGAGAAAGAGAGAAAACATTAATCTCAATGAGAAATGAACCAAAATTGAACAAGGCAAATATATCGGACTCACGACGGATGTCGAGACTTTTTCGACATAAGACATTAGACTTTTAATGCCACACTCTATTCCATATTCAGCCTAATCCGTACGCCATATTTGCTTGCCTGTTATACATTTTTATCAAAGTGCGTGTACTTGCATAACGTTGTTCAGGATGAAGGAACCCCCTCCCCCACAACAACAACAAAAACAACAAAACACAAGAACAGACACAACGTTTTGCTAAATACCAAAGAAATTCCTGAATCATGCCGATATGGCAAAAGGGCAGTGTATATACAAAAAAAAAAGTGAGGATGTAGCTTTTAACGTTTTGCGAAATATTCAGAAACCACTCTATGAGATGTCAGAGAGCATGCAAGCAATTCTAAGGGGTATCAAAAGTTTATTTGATGAAAGTCGGTTTTGAAATGGCTGAGATATCCAAAAACAAGGTGAAACAAAGAGATCCTAATAAAAGGCATGGCCTCTCGCCTTTTATCATTATCACCTTTTTGGATATCTCAGTCATCTGAAAACCAATTTCCACGGTTGAATCCTTTTTATAATTACATGCTCTTTTATATTTCATAAGAGGTTTCTCATTATCTCACTTAGGAATGTTGAAAACGTGAATCCCCGCCTCAACCAGTACTGTACAGTACCTTTAAAAGTAATTCCAGCAAACTTTATGGAAACAGGGGCAACAGAAATTTTGAGGACTAAAGACACTACCAAACGGTCGTCACCAAGGAAAGGAAAGCATAACAGTCCACCAAATTTCATTTTGAAACTCTCCTTTCCTTTCACTCACCCTACCGCTTGCCTACCCTTCGACCTCGCTTCCTAATCACCTGGCTCCGACTGCAATATGTTTCTCCCCGACATTATTGTCCCAACAAGTCCCCGTCCAAACTGCAAGTCTTGCCGTGAAATCCTCTTTTCTTTTTTGAGCATAATACTTACAAGCTGTACAGCATCTGCTGTCTATAACTTATCCTCGTCTTAGCTGTGATGTTTTCATCACGCTTCCCATTATCTGGCTTCCCAGGTAGGCGTTAAAAAAAAAATCATGTTGAATTTCCCTGCTAAAGTAAAAGCCTTTTCTTCAGCAGAATTATAAGGGCCCTTTCTATGCGGAGTGCAGGACATCGCTCGCATTATTATGCAGAGATGAGTCGGGTACAGTAGCCCATTACCTGTCTTTCTCTGGCTTCCAGATATTCTCTTGCGTGACAACAAAACAATGACAAACAAACCACCACTTCAGGCCTGGGGCAGGAAGAGCTAGCTAACCTAAGCACAGTGCTAAGTGAAGGTCAAAGGGAGTGACACACTTTTTTACATTCCTATTATAGCATGATTATCCCGCCACATTTGTCTGTTGCATCGTGTTGTACGATGTACTGTCATATCACGGACCTATCAGCTCTATGGTTTCAGGATTCTCAGTTCTCAGATCTCAGATTCTCAGTTCACTTGTGCACTTCGGTAGCTGTTTATGGATGGGGTTTTATGTTGCTTGTTTGTTTATTAGTTGGTTGGTGTTCTTGGGTTTGTTTGTTTGTTTGTTTGTTTGTTTTTTTTTTTGGGGGGGGGGAGGGGCTGTCTTCTGAAGTCTTGGCATTTTTGTGAGTCACATTACCCCACCACACTAAAATGTGCGGCTACTACTATCATAGCGGAAGGATCTTTAATCAGATTCTTCTTCTGTATCTTGTGTGTGCTGCCAGAAGTTTCGTTGTATCAAAGGTATATAGCCGAAGAAAAAATAAGCTCATTTTCTTGTGGGTTATTTTGGATGGTCAATGAGATATCCAGGTTACTGTTTACTAGTTTTTAGTCGTAGTTAATAGGCATTAGACAAAATTCAGTATATTCGTTAAGAGTGCACGGTAGTGCAATGCATGCCCCTCCCATGCATTCTTGCCTGGGGAACATGAGTATGATATGAATCTACTATAATTATTTCAATTATTTCAATAATCAGTATCATAAGATATGATGCATGCTCTGTCTGAGACCATTCTCGACTTTATTGTATGATCGCAATGATCGAGCCCATACAATTCTAATAACATTTTTTTGTCTAATTATGAGTTTTTCTTGCACATAGTCTATTAAAGTTAATTTCCAGGTTATGCAGAATTATTATGCATTTAATCTTATTGACAGCCTTGTGTGTTTTGTCAACACCCTTTTGCGTCAGGCACGCCTTAGCTAATCTCTTTTTAAAATCAAAACTCTCGCTATTATGTTCTACTAATTCTACAACGTACTTCTCTTCTACGGAATGGTTGTAAACTGAATTTTTTGCTAACTCCACTCTCCTCAGGTAACGACCATCCCGCTCCGAACTCGTACAACATCACCACAAACCAGACGGTGAAAGGGCGGACCACGGGTTCCAAGGCAACGCTGAAGGGGCGGAACACTCGCTACCTCTACATGGGGTACGCCTTCCAAAACTCCGTGCGATTGTTAGAATCCTAGTAACACATGCAAACCCAACAAAAGAGGGACAGCTCGAAGATATGAGGATACGATGAGTGGACGTTTTAGATTAGCGTCATCCTGAACTACACTAACGTCTTTCCCCTAGCGGTATAATCCCCTTTCGCTTTATTGTTATATTTGTTTTCTACCTGCTGAGATTCTCTTTCTCCATTCAAAGGAATTTGTTGTTGTTGTTGGGTTTTTTTTCCCTCACGTTCAGTGGCTCGTTTTGGTCTTGCCTCTCATACATCAAGTCATCAAGCGGTAGATCAAACTTTCTTGCGGATAGGGGGACAGATAAACATGTAACAAAGAATAAATGAAATATATCAGTGGGGATTATACTGACGAAAAGCATTATGCATGGAGATATATTCTAAGAATTTAAAACAGGCCACTGCGCCACAACATACGGAACAACAGAACCTCCAACGTCAATCATTAAAAACATCACCGACAAAAACAACATCATTTCGTCCTCCATTTCCCGAAGTCACATACAGTATGCCAAAACGATTAAAAACAAATATATAATAAAGTTTATCAATTATGATATGAACAACTGCCAGTGCATCTTTGTGTCATTTATAATTGTTGTGGATATTCATGGTGTGGTGATAATAGATTATGGTGAAACGTATTCGTCTCCCGTATGCATGGCGCCATGCAACATTACACTTTGCTTAAGATTTGTGGAAGGAATTTCAAGAGGGAGCAGCAGGTTATCAATGTTTCTTGAATTTGTTTCCCTTATTTCATGTAGTATGTCATAAACTGTCTACACAAATTGTCTTTGTCAGAAAAATTGCAATATAATATCCGGAGTCTGGTCAAGATAGCAAAAACATATGATGTTCTTTGAAAATAGTTCAAAGATGGCAGTGTGAATTAGGTAAGACTCTGAAATACAAGTCGGTTCTAGTGTCAGTAATGTCATCTTAATATGACCAATTTTATATCCAAGAATGTTGAGATGCAGCGTCCAGTAATGTGTAAATATTTTGTTTTGCGTGTTGCTGCAAAATGTGGGTCATTCAACACATTTGGAAATGCACGATATTTGCATCACTTTTAAATCCTTTGAAAAATATTTAAGGTCGAATTAATTTACTCTTTTCTATTCTACTAGCCAGATTCGGCATTAAGAATACGGAGTGTTTACGAATGTGAAAGGTAAGATATCACACTGCTATTCATTTATAACCAATACTGTGATATGTTTGTCAGTCCTTCAGACTGCCTTTTAAAACAATGACTGATTGTTGTCGTTGTTTAAAATCGTGCGTATGTTGTTGTCATCACTTTTATTCCTGTTAAGATATTCGAAATTTTCTCCTTCATTTAATGACATTGTGGTCCCGTCGTCAAAATCACTATATCATCGTCTCAGTTAACAGTTTTATCACTTCTATATACTGAAAAATCTTTCTCATATTAATCAGCGCTAATGACATCGGTATCATTGTCGACATCAGCATCGCTGAGATTACCATCACAATGAGTCCTGAATGACGTAATTATCATCATCATCATCATCATCAGTATCATTATCATTATCATTATTATCATCATCATCACTATTTGTCATCATCACCAACGTCATAATTATCTTATGCGCCATTGTTTCAATCACCGTCATTATCATCGGAACAATAATTCATTGTTGCTATCACCACCGTCATAGTCACTATCATCGACTACAAATTTCTCCTCCTCATCATCATCATTATCTGTATCATCACCATAGTTACCGATAATTTGTTTGTTACTGTCAACAGAACCTTCATCAGGACTCTGTCAATCCCCAGTATGACTTTCATTGCCATCCAATCCAGTTGCTAAAAATGTATCATTTATGTACACTTGTCCGGCATCGCTGTTTTTGTTTCTTTTTTTATGTGAATTTGATTTGAGAAATATTTCAACAATTCTTCTGAAAGATGTCGCTTAGCTCGTCTCTTTCTCATGTCCTTTCTTTAGCAGCAAAAGTACACGCGAGTTCGCCATATGCACGCACACTTTGTGAAAATTAGTCTAAAACTATTCAATTTTAAGTGTAGGACAATGGAGACTGAGATTTGAGGATTTGTTCACCACATCAGAACAGACAAAAAAACAACAACAACCACCACCGACAACAAGAACAAACAAAACTGAGCAGCAAAGTTAGACATACTGTAATCTTAATTAAACAGGAACATTTTGTCTCATATGACGATAAGACCAGTAAGTAAATATAATGCACAACTAGAAGAGACAGCAGTTCATGGAATAATATATTTATTTCCGATTTTCACTGAAGCCATTTTGCGTGGTATTTCGTACATTTATTACGACATGATGACGTCATAATCGTAACAGCTGACGCATATCACGAGATTCACGATATGCGAAGATTTGAACAATCGGTGTACGCGTTACATATTGACGTCTTTTATTTCATTCATGCGTACGGCTTGATGTGAATTATAAAAGTGCTGCTTTGTAGATTATGTCAAACGTACAAATGATTCGAAGGATTGATCAATTGCGCGTCTTTTATGTTTGAACATGGTGAGAAATTATCATATTTATTCTTGTTTCGTATCATTTTCCTCTCACATCAGGGAGGCACTTTTATGAACGTATTCCTTAAACTTATATTACTATGAACGACTGAAATTAGCGCAAATAAAAAGGACACTTTTATGCTTTTGTTTTCTTTTTTTCTCTTCAGCCTGTTATATAGTACGTAATTTGTTCTGAAATATGTACGCGAGACTATCTGGTCTTAAGTCATCGATTTGCATAACTTTGCCACAAAAATTGGTCACAATGTATTCCTGAATATTAATATACACATACAGACAAATGTCTGAACACACACACACATTCAAATGCACAAATACAAACAGGTATTCAGTCTCTTTATTACCATTTTTTTTCTTTGCGTATAAAATATTTCGCCAGCATGAGATTTGACTCCCCACTGTTGTGCAAGAATTGTGCGAGGACATACCGCTCCTAATTCCCTATTTCAGGATGTTACTGTCATTACGAATCACCCTCTTACTAGATATTGAAAATACAATTCGATGACCAATACCATGTCTGAACCATTCCTATATTTGCATAAATTATATGTGTTCTAATTATCTCAAATTTTCAGTAATTAATGGATTGATTTGGCAACCTTTCTTATCACAAATTGAAAGTACGACAGCACTCACACATAACTTTTATATTCACTGAATTAAATAGAACATTGTAATGAGAGACAACTTCGCCCGAGATTTGCTTCAAACACGTAATCTATTAGAATTTTTGCCAAAATCATAGTTTTGGGACGAAAGTGTCATGTGTCATTGAGAAGTTATGTAATTCCATCATGATTGGAAGGCACATTTGGAAACAAAAACAAGAAAAAAAAAATGACCATTGCAGAAAGTATGGTGGACACTGTGAGACGAAAGAGTATACCAACTGACCGATGGACATTGTGAAACAAACGACGTAGAATTAGATCTTAAAGGGGAAGGCTAGTACCTGACCAGTGGGAATCAGTGCGAATGCTGGGGGATGATTGTTCCAATCCTTGTGGGATTCATTTAAGAGTACATTGTATATCTACTGTTGTATGAAAATTATTTGCTTCAGAACGGTCTCATATTCAAGTAATGTGCAGATTAATGCCCCGTCACTGACCAGGGACGCTTACCTGGAAACATTAAACTGCACATTACTTGAATATGAGACCATTCTGAAGCAAATAGTTTTCACACAACAATAGATATATAATGTACTTTTGAATGAATCCCATAAGGATTGGAATAATCATCTCCCAGCATTTCCACTGATTCCCACTGATCAGTTACTAGCCTTCCCCTTTAAACGAATTTAGTCACAAATGTTGGTTGGAAATGAAATGAAATACTGCAGTGTGACAAGACGCGGCCAAGTAATCGAACAGTTTTGCGATTGATTTCATTGAATTCGTATTTGAATGTCCGAAGAGGAAACCTTGACTGGACGTCTCCTTGTGGTCAGAGTTACATATGAATGTCAAGCAAAGCAACAACGTGCAAATAAACAAACAAACGAACAAACGGAACTCTTGCTAGTTTGTGAGTTGAAGCATTTTTCAGTCAATAAGGCGGCAGTTAATATCGATGATCTTGAAAAATTGTAGAAAAATAGTTGTTGACAGATGACGCTCAAACCTCAAATCATTAGAACGTGAGGCACCTATCCTGGGGTTGTCACACCCCACTAAAGGTCCGTGTCCCTCTTCGAATGCGAGCTCGGTCAATATAATCCCTCTCCGAATAAAGCACTATAATGGCTACAATCATTGTTTCGAACAAGGCTCTGATTGACAAAGGTTCGTAACTAATCTGCACACCCTACGTGCCATGACGTCTAGTTCTAGCACAGAGTGCTCACTTTGGACGCTGGCATCTGACATTTTCGCGATCGCTTCATGAACTCTTTCTCCAGAGTGGACAGTTTGGACATAGACTCCGACAAGAACTGCGTGGACATGAAACGCACTCCTCCTTTGTCGACGTCGAGCAAATTCGCGCAATCGGACGGCTGGTTATTGTTTGAAAATTTGAATGGGACGGGTTCGTCGTGACTCTCTTCTTCGTCGGTCCCGATGTCGGAATCGGGCTCCAGGACGTGATAGACGGGTTTCGGTGGCGAATTGACACGCTTCAAAGAGTTCACGTGGTTGATTTGGGTCTGCGATCCCGTGTCGACTCGATCGCTGATGCACAACTGTGACGTCCACAGGGGTTGCCTGTGATCAAGATGGTCGTACTTGCGGTCGAACGTGCCGACGCCCTCACTTTGTACAGACTCGGTGTCGCTGTCGAGCGTCTCGTAAATGGGTTCCCTTCGCGTCTTCCTCGGGGGCGCGTCGTCGATTTCGACCTTGTGTTCGAGAATGACGGGGCAGATGCGTTCTGCACTCCTCGACTTTATCATGCCAACACCGACTTCAAGCCTCGGCGGATCAGTGGCTTTGCTCGTCGTCACGGCCCGCGTGTGAGCAGCATTTCTCCTGGGCGGAACGACCTGCACAACTTGAGTTCCCATCTCCGCTTTGTAAGCGACGTGTTTCCGATCAAATTTCAGGGCTGGATGAGTAGGCGGATGGACTCCGCCGTCTCGAGCGGGAAAGTCCTGACCGCACAAGTGAGTGTAGGTGTACGGTCCCGGCTTTGATTGTACGCCGCCTTGTCTGTAACCACCCGAATGACCACTAACGACCGAGGCGCTGTCCAGGGTCGAGGGCGACGTGGTCTCGAACATGGACGACGTCATGCTCGTTGCCTCGTCGACGTACTGCTCGGAGAGGGAGCCCTTGACGATGCCCGAGTCGCCGTCATCACTGCAGACGGAACTGGTAGATCGAAAACTTCCACGATTTGTGCCGCGACTCTGTTTCGTCGCGCCCCGCTGCGTCTCTGAAGTTTGAATAAAGAGATGAAATAAGTTAGTATTGTCTTTATAGACTCGTAACATAAGATGTCCGTACATAATTCTTCCACATAGTGTATCTACATTTCCATTGTTTGTATTTTTACGCGAAGGGTTGATTAAGGTCTGTTTTGGGGACATCGTAGAAGAAAGGCTTTGACCAGTGAGGTGGGAGAAACTTCATTGCCTTGGGTGAATTAGACACCCCGCTCTCAGCATACAAAATCTAACTTGATTAAACTTCCTATCTCGCTGATTTAATGTCCAGGACTGTACCGATCAATTTCAGGTGACTCCACCTGTCATAGGGAACCTCCTGGTTGACTTCGATCGAATCAATTAAGATTAAGTGCCAATCTGAACAGATCGGATGTTTTACATCAACTAGCTGCAGAATATTCATCGAAAAAAAAATCAAGATCGTATCTTTCTTCATGCAATCACACTCTAACCCTCGTCTTTCCAAAACCAGCAGGATATTTGATAAGACGCTGATGAGGAGTCTGAATTTGTTTCAATTTCACATAATCCCACTGATCGCAAACGCCATTTTAGTTCTATTTCTTACTTCTTATGTTTTCCTTCTCCCTTTTTTGTTTAAAATGTAATCGATACTGACATGGTCGGATTTATTAGCCGTGGGATGTTGCGATTAGAAATAAGGTATAATGACGGGCATGTATTGGGCGCGAACATTAAATTTCCTGCTTATTAGTCAGAGAGTGACCTAGATCAAAATCTGAGGTTGCAAAGGGGGTCTGCATTTTTTTTTTTCATCTCTCCATATGCATAGCAAAGATTTGAGAATGCATAGCAAGGATTTGAGGAGGAAATATTCATCGTTTTTCAATAATATGAGAGGACAGAATGAGAATAATCTATGGCTTCTATAATTCATTTTCTTGTTGCCGGACATTGTGGCGATTTGGATCACATTTTCATTCGATCAAGTGCCAGTGCCCTCGCCATATTGTAAATTAGATCAGTTACTCCCGCCATTTCGTATTTTTTTTTCTTCTTTCTTTCCGGCGAAGCTTGCTTCCTTGTCCGACGAATTGTGGAGCTAGATGTGAGCTGCTCATCGGTTAAATCGGTTTCATCGTCTCCTCTGAGAGCACGTCAGGTTTACGTAATATTTATTATTCTTCCCTCTCTTCATAATGCTTCATTATGCTTAATTTGTTGGCAGAGCAATAAATCAGCGTTGATTGGTTTGTCAAATCTGGCGTATATGATAGTTATAACAAAGACAAACAAAACCCCAACCTACTATTTTGCATCTCCGTTTGTCGAAGTTAACGTACAACTTGCAAGAACTCACGAGAATTACCCCTTGATTTGGCTTGCTTTATTGCATCAAAAGATTTCAATATAATGAAAGTGCTGATATTGAAGTACAGACAATGAATAGGCTAACCAGGTAGTCTGAAGGTCTAAAGATAGGTCGGGAGTCCATGAGCATGAAATAATTAGTTCGCTATTACTTGCAAGTGTGAAATTTTAGGCACGCCATTAAAGGGACATTCCAGACGATTTTCATAATTTCACATCATGTAGTACATAAATCGACAACTCCATGTATAGATTTGTGGAATTTACTGTGGTTCTTGAGCAGAAAAACAATACTTTGAAAAACCTTAAACAAATTACACTGAACAAGGATGATGACATAAGAGGTTCACATATTTCAGAAATGTAGCAGTGTAATTCCATTACAATACCGCTTGCTTGCGAGTTCACCTGTGTATAATCTATGCATGCCTTCTTCTTTTGTTTTGCTTCCTTGAGCCCCAACTCATGCATTCTTATGGTGACTCTGCCATATCATCATCCTTGTTCATTGCAATTTATTCTAAATTTTGAAAATATTCTTATTCTTCATCCCAATCATCACAAATTCTGAAACTCTGTCCTCAGTATAACTAATTTATAGTTGTTCAAATATAAAAATCTGAAAATCATCCGGAGGTCTCCTTTAAGATACCAACTTTGATTGGCTGACAGCAGCGTCGACTGTGATTTTTCTCTCACTTACGACCAAATCACAAATCATAAAGAACGTGGTTTTACAATGAGTACAAAGTTACACAACGTCAACACTAGACTAAGATGACACGAGACATGCGTGTGCGATCTACTGTGGTGTGGTATACTGCGTGAAAGAGCCGCCTGGTCAATGCTGGTAGTCTCACATTTTCCGCCATACGTATGATGATGAGGCAGCATGGAGTATATCATCAATCCATTGTGTCAAGCAAACAAGTCAAAGAAATAAAAGCAAAATTTATGTAGCAGGCATGGTGCTTGTTTGCATTGAAGCAAAAACATGGAACTTGGCATGAAGTACAATCATGAAATGCGCTGGATATAATGTACACAGGCATGAAAAACTGGTACAATGGTGTAATTTATTGCATATCCAATTTCGATCACCATCGGATAAGTGATGATGACGTGGAGAAATAGCGGATTGGACAGCATGCGTTCTTATAGTTGTATTTTTTCTTCAATCTTTGATATTTGATCTGCTGATAAAAATGAAAAGGGCTAATTCTTGTTTCAGTGTTTCTCATCCTCTCTTCCTCCCTCTCTCTCTCTCTCTCTCTTGTATATGTATAATACAACGACAGCAACAACACACACACATAGGAATGTAGGTGTGGTTGACAACCAAAATTAATTGTAACCTCTCGTGGACACAAGAATTATTATTATTATTATTATTTTGGTGTTAATAGTGTTCAAATAAATATAATGACCGATTTAGATTTTTTTTCCCTATTATAAGACATAAGAGATTGGGGATGCGATTTCAAATATGTAATATATACAACTTTGTGTAAATTTTCCTTCTCCGTTGTTAGAGTTTCTACTTCCATATTTCAATGTTTTTGATATACCACAATTTTATTCATTTTTTTCTTTTGGTTATCGTTAAAACCCTATCAAGAACGCAATTCAAACCGTACGATATGAATCGCAATCTTTCACATTTTTTTTTCCCTTGTTTTGGTTGTATCATAACGTCCAACTGTCCTCGATATCGTATTAGTTGCTGTTGTCAACTCTTAGATTTGAATTATAGTCCAGTCAAAATATGAAATGACCCCCAACTAATTGCAACAGAAACGATTCCACTTGCATTTGACCCGGAAGAGCTATTAAAATAACATATTAAAAGTTCCCTAAAATTCGAGTGGTGGATCAGTGTCTAATTTGCATAAATTCAAAATGGCCGCCATATAACCTAATTATGCCTATATCTCGGGATATTTAACCCACAGAAAGTTGATTCCGGTGTCTAAACCTTTGTTTGTTAGGTCAAGGAATACAATTATGTAATCTGTAGCAACTTTCAAGCATCCCTTTATATAGTTTTTGCATATATTTGCATATAATTACATGCAAAATGGCCGCCATATTGCCTTTGCAAGCCCGTATCTTCGTATATCATTAATGTAGTACACTCAGGAATAAGTCGCTGTATATCTAGACATAAAACCCGCAGAAAATAGATTCTGGTGTCTAAACCTGTTTTTTAGGTCAGGGAATACAATTATGATGTAAGCAGTAACTTTCAAACTTCCCTTTATACATTTTTTGCATACATTTGCATTCAATTAAATGCAAAATGGCCGCCATAATGCCACTACAGGCTTATATTTCTATCTGTAAAAAGGTACCTACATCGTAGTGATGGTGTCTGTGGTCTTAATTTTACTGCTGAGAATCACTGATGTAGAATACGTTCCACTCAGGAATAATTACCTATATTTCACTTAAAATTTGCATATATTGCTTAAAATTTGCAAATTTGCATACATAAATCTATTGAAATTACTACCGTGAATATAATTTCAGATATACGAATACGAGCTGCAGAACGTTAATTATACTGTAATGTCTACATCCAAGATTTCAAGGGAAAATTGTTCTGATACCATTCACAACCTTGATGATTATCCTTACACCTAGTGTGTATATTCTTGCATTGATTAAAAGTATTGTATTACATTGTACTCACATTTTCTTGAGATAAAGCCTCCGAACAGAAAACAAATGTAAATAGCATCGAATAGAAAATATCTTTATTTAACTGTAATCTCAACTAAGCTTCCATAGTGTGCTCAGTAGGTACACAAATATTGAAGTCTCAAATTATGTAGTAGGAATCGTTAAAATATTTCATGATTGCATGATATTTAATGTATTATATTTTGTAATTTGCCCTCATGCTTACTGCTTATACTTGTGTCTATGTTGCAATTCTTTATTTCTTCTTCTTCTTCTTCTTCTTCTTCTTTTTTTTTGCCAAAGGGGGGGGGGGAGGCATGTCATCAAGTTCATGATTATGCATAAGCTACTCTACAAAAGTTTCGTGAGTGTGGACATATCTCATATAGCTTTCAAAGTGTGCTTACCAGCCTGCTTACGGTTCACAAAAATTGGTCTTAAATCATTCAGCAGATTTTTTTTTCAAACATCTTTTTTCTTACCTGCGATGATTTGCATCCATGTTTAGTCGATACTTGTGTCTTTTGTTGCAAAACTTTTGGTAAAGGCATGTTTATCAATGAGCAACATATGGCCCTGATAATTTGTATGGAAGTGGATTTTGTCATATTTTTGCGCGGTTTCACCCAGTGACTTACTGAAAATGTAAAACATTGTGATTTACAGCCAGATACAAAAAAAAAAAGAAAAAAAAGGAAATGCCTTAACATTTCTATTACTAGCACTCTTGATTCATCAGTCGATCAATACAAACAGCATCCATCTCATCGGCTTCAAGCTCATACAACACGTTTAAATTCTTATAAGTCTTACTTTTACCTGTTTTCGTGTTGTATCTGCAGCTTTATTAAAAGAAATGTTTCCTATTGTATTGAGGCTTCGCAGTATTAACATTTTCATCAACACACAGGCTGAATTCAATTTTGCTGGCGAAAAAGGAGTCTTAAGTCAGATAAAAAACAAAATACATAACATCATTTTCTGCTCCTAACGCTTTCAAAAGGTTCCTTCCCTCTACTTCAGCAACAGCCTTTCTTCAAGTTAAACAGTGGAAGGAAAATGACATACAGTCACTGGAATTAGGACGATTTGAGGAAGATGTTTAATCAAAAATATATTCTGATCACGACAGACAAAGCTGCAGCTAATAAGGAACTCCTCAAGGAAGTCTGATGCAACTGCGAGACAGGCTGTTACCAACTGGCAGTGTATAGTTGCAGGACACACAGATTTGACTGCACACAACCCATACCAGTGGCAGATGCGGGCCATTATATCAGACACTTGTAATGTTGTATTTCTAAAATATGTGAGGAGTGAGATGATGCTGTTCTAATTGGTGACTAGGAATAAGAAGCATCCTCGAAAGACATTGACACAGTTTCCAACAAACGTGAGACTTACCACGCTTCAGTATAAAATGGAGCCGAGATCTTGTTTGCTTTAAATTAATCAACTGCAATTTCACACTATCCTAGTCCAGAATTTGTTGTATAACGCATAGAACACTGTGAGTGTAAGCGAGTTTTGTATACTTATTTTTTATCTATATTTTCAGAGATCACATTACATACCATAAGTATCTGTATTATCACAAGCTAGAAAATGAAAATGATGTACTGAAAACGAAAGAAAGTTTACCTGAAATCAAGTGACTTTGATTCATTAGATTTTAAACTCATCTTAGCCAAAGGTTCAAGACAGCAAAAAAGGTTCAAGCTAATATTGCTAATAGCCATCATTTATCTTCTGGCGTCCGTCGTCAGTCATGCATACATTTTCAAACACCATATTCAGATTCTCTTTAAAAACCCCATGAAATGACAGATTTTCAACAAACTAGGCAAGTAGCATCCCAAGGATGATAGACTTTCAAGGTGTTCAAATAGACACCATGTCCAAAAGGTCCCACAACCCCGAAATTAAGGAATCTATCATTAAAAAATATCCCCCTCACACATACACACACACACAAAAGTAGAACCAGGTGTAACAGAGCTAGGCATAATGTATACAAAGTTGAATATCTTGGAGACTGCATATAGTCTTATGTTTACTTTCGCAGTTTTATCTTCTTTTCAAAAGATTACACATTATATATATGATACTTGTAATCCGCGTGTTGGTACCAGTACAGAAAAGATGACGAAGTAGGGTGGTAATGCATTTCAGTCCAACAGTGCTATTTAGTCAGACCAAATTTTCGACGAAAATTGTCACTGTCGACCCTGAGGAAGACATATATATATATATATATATATATATATATATATATATATATATATATATATACATATATATACGTATATATATATATTACGTGTGAGCACCATGTCCCCCGCAGAATTTAGAGTTGCTGCTTTTATAAAACCAGAAGAGCATTGAGTAAATACATCAGTCACAGTGTATAAGCATACTTTCAATATACTCATACTTGGGGCTAGTGCCAAATAGAAACCAATTTTCACACGTTCCATCTTCACAAAAAGTGTGTTCAATTTGTTATCAAACTTGGCTGGTAGAATATTGGTAAAATGGGTACCATCTACCCCGACCCCCCCCCCCCCCCCCATCCCCCCCCCCCCCCCCCCCGGCCACAGGATGCCCAAAGGCACCTAAAATCTGATCTAGGTGTGGCCGCCTTGGGGCTGGGACCAAATTTTTGGGGGCCACTTTTGATTTTTGATCCTCTTTTTTGAAAACACATGTAAATTTTCAACAAACTTAGTACTGTGGGTGCATTTATCGCTAGTGTCATGAATATAATAAGAACATCATGCCTCCCTGGGCCCTGGAGGTCCCTAAAGGCTTCCAGATATGGCCCTAGATGTTCCCAAAGTCTTCCATTTTCCTCTCTCCCAAGTAATCGTCTGTAAGAATGCATGGAAGGTGAACTTGAGATACTCAGGTGAGGCTGGACCCCTGGGTCTTTTATTCAGAAAGTGAGTGAGTGACTTGGTACCCTGATATGACAAGAACATTCTCTAAACAACAATGTCCAAACTCATGAAACTTTCGTAGAGTAGCTTATGGATATAAGCTACTCTTAATTTGAATAGATTTATGTTTTAATATATGCAAAATTTTAGTGAAATATAGGTTATTATTCCTGAGTGGAACGTATTCTACAACAGTGATTTTCAGCAGTAAAATTAAGACCAGACACCATCACTGGGTACCTTTTACAGATAGAGATATGGCCTGTATAGGCATTATGGCGGCCATTTTGCATTTAATTAAATGCAAATATATGCAAAAAAAAATGTATAAAGGGAAGCTTGAAAGTTATTGCTTGTATAATGTTATCTTAATTGTATTACCTGACCTAAAAAACATAGGTTTAAACACCAGAATCCATTTTCTGCGGGTTTTATGTCCAGATATATAGCGACTTATTCCTGAGTGTACTACATTAATGGTATACGAAGATACGGGCTTGCACAGGCAATATGGCTGCCATTTTGCATGTAATTATATGCAAATGTACGCAAAAACTATATAAAGGGATGCTTGAAAGTTGCTACAGATAACATAATTGTATTTCTTGACCTAAAAAACATAGGTTTAGACACCGGAATTTACTTCCTGTGGGTAATATATCCCGAGATATAGACATAAATAGGTTGTATGGCGGCCATTTTGAATTTATGCAAATTAGACACTGATCCACCACTCGAATTTTAGGGAACTTTTAATATGTTATTTTAATAGCTCTTCCGGGTCAAATGCAAGTGGAATCGTTTCTGTTGCAATTAGTTGTGGGTTAACCCACTTTTTGTCGTATTTTGACTGGACTATTACTAGTATACGTGAGTGATGATGGCTGAAGTATAGACAGGCTGTGTGCCGAGTTCGACGCGTTACCTATAATGATGGCGCTATAGCGTCTAGCGTGAAATGTCATGTGGATACGATGATGGCATGCGCCGAAGCTTTGTGGATGAAGCATTTTCAGCCTCGCTGTTTGTGCATGTCTTGCTTCTTTTGCATGAAGAGTCGATCTTTCGCAACACTGCTCACACATGACACGTGTAAAGACTGTCCCGTGGAATGTGAGACATATCATGGTCCTACTTGGCCAGTTTAAAACAAAAGAGAAAAATATGCAAATCGTATGATATCGTCAACATTGTGCTATTTGTTCAGAGCCTGTCAAAACAATGCGGCATTTGGAAATTATTTTTTCGCTTTGAAGATCTAAATGTCTCTGCGTATTTGACATTCCCATTGCAAATTTGCAGTTCAGCACAACATAATATAGGTACGATTGTATTCTACATTTGGTTTGTTGCTTTTCCTTATCAATTTCCAGAATATAGAAAAAAAAAACAGGCAAAACAAATAAACGTTTTGGCCCCTGTCTCGTTATACATTGTGCTGCGTGTCACGTGTGATGCCGGTTTTGCGATCGGTTCGAACCGGAAACCGACTTACTGCTGGGCGAGACCGGATTGGTCACTTTGGCCGCAGCCGACTGCCCTTTCTCCACGTCATCAATCCTTATCCTGTATGGGAAGGAATCCCAACATGAACGTGAAACTGGGACCCGGTTACATAGGACTGGGATCGATTCGTTTCAACTGAAGTACCACACTACCCATCATTCAATGACACCAATAAAACCGAGTATTCACAGTAATTTGGCGTTTGTTTGGGGTTATAGTATACTAAAGAGTTTGTCCCTGGACGTAGAACCACATCGAAAATTTGCCTTGGCATCGTAACACCTGCCACAATAAATATTTCAAAATTAAAGTTTTCAAAAGGATAAATGTCTTCTTTTAATGAGATATTTTGTATTTTTTTAAACATAACCATTAAATATAAAAAAAAAATAAGTAGAAAGTGAAGCAGAACTTGATAAATAAGCACCCGGGGTGAACACACACATATACATAGGAACGTACTAACAAATTAGATAATTTTCTTTCTGAAATTCATTGAATAGTTCTAATGTCATTTAGAGAGTCTGCTTGAACCATTGGGTCCAACCCGTCATTATCATGAGTGACATTTTGAAATGAAACTCAGAGATGAACATGTTTTATAAATTCTGTTGTGATAGTTTACAACACACTAAGTGGCGGTGCACTTAAAAAGACAATGGCTAAAGGGGCATCAATTATTATGCCCAAGGTAAATACTGAGTACCCTGTAGTGAAGTACCACTTTGTGTTCAATAAAACATGAATTTGAAAAAGTGAGGAAGCACAAGTTTCATTGAACTTGGTTTCCAAGTAAGATAATTATGGAGATTTAAAATTCCGAAGTCTTCACGAAAATAATATCATGTTTATACCTGACGGTTTAGCAACAACAGCAGCGCCTCCCTTAAAGTTCTAAATGTCTAAATTCTTCAATAAATTATCTTTATATATTTTTGATTCATTCTATTCTACTTCATTTCAATAGATGCAATTATATGCCGGTTATTATCATCATCTCAATCATTTTGCATTATGATAGTGACCAACAGAACTGTTTTTGAAACCAGTTTACATTTGTAAAGATTTCTGAATTTTGGCATTATTTGATCTGAATCAATTTTCAATTGCTACGTTTTCCTTAGAGCTTAATTGTTTTCTTTGTTGAATTTGAACAAGTAGTGGCATATCACGTTAGGGACTCCACTGTACCAGTATTATGGAGGCGCAAAATTGTGTCTGCACATAAAATTGTATACAGTGTACGCTCTCGCTCTTAATTTGTCCCCAAGTATCTCACCGGAATGATGATCGCCGTAGACGCACACTCCTCCGCCCCGACGAGTCTCGCTTTCTGCTAAGATACATCATTAGTACTGCGCCTAGACCAAATACACCAAAGACACCAAGTAGCGCCCCCATAATGGTCACTATGCTGCCACTCCCGGTGTTTTTGCTGGGTTGCTGATCTGTTCCACCATTGCCATCCCCAGTAGGTCCTGCTCCTTGTCCCTGACCCGGGACCCTACCGGGAATCAAACCCGGCCTGACGTCACTCCCCGCTCCACCTGTGTGTGTTCGTCCACCAGCGCCCCCAGCGTTGCCTCCGTGGGGTCTGCCTGAGCCAGGTGCCATGGGACCAACAGGCGGTCCAAGTGGTCCACCGCCCTGTGGGCCTTGCGGTCCCTGTGGTTGCTGGGGAGGTTGCGGTCCCGCGTTTGGTCCATTGGGAGGTACTGGACCACCAGGTTGACCAGTTGGTTCGAATCCGGGCCGGGGATTGAAACCATTTCCAGCTCCTGGTCCTGGACCGTAGCCGGGGCCATAGTTTGTTCTCTCTGCAGGTGTGCCCGGGCCGAATCCTGGTCGCGGAACGAAGCCAGCACCAGGTCCAAATCCACCGACACCAAAGCCGGGACCCGGATTATTTGGTCTTTGTCCTCTGCCTCCCAAACCGGGTCTGCCTACCCCAGTGCCAGGTCCGTAAGCCGGATATCCGGGGCGATGCGGTCCCGACGGATCATAGCCATTGGGACCTTGTGGAGGATTTGGTGGGGCCACTGTGGGAACTACATTAGTAAACAGGAAAAAAAAAACAGGAAAGAAGAAATAAAGAAAGTGACTGAATTCTGTTAACACTGTTGGTCTACGAGGAAAAGATTACTTTGGAGATTGGTGATTACGATTTCCCGCTATTTGGAGTATTTCATACTCTTGAATTGTGTATTTTGACTTGTTTCACACGTTCAGAGGTGCTTGAAATGATTCCATAGTGTGTTCCATTGTGAACACACATTTTACTCTACTACCTTTGAATTCATGCATGGGGACAGCTTAGTGGTGTAAGAACAGTCAATAGTAACAAGTGATAACGTGAGATGTGACACAGGTGTACTATCGCTTCAGGTGACATATTTTCTGCATTACTCATCGGACAACAATGTGCGCTCGCACATTCACTCGCATTCTCACTCTTCAATATCTACAGTAGATCATTGTTAAAGCAGACTGTACATTTAATCACCCTGGAGATTCCAACACTTACGTTTTTCGCAGCTCTGTCCCTTTCTTTTCCAGCCACTGCAACATTTATACTCCGTTCGGTAATTCACCTTCGTCGTCCGCTTGTAAACAGGTTGAAAAGTTACTCTGTATAGAAGAGAAATGACGGATATTACACATCAGATAACATCAGTTACTACCACACATTACTATCGACATCACTACCAAGCGTTGTTTCAGTTATAATACGCAACATCGTATTGAGAACGATCCCGTTCAGTCCCAACCTTAGAGGTTAGTGTTACTACAGCAACGCATCTGTCGCCAACACTAAACACTACGACCACACCGGTTGTGTCATAATAGTATTTTTGTCACTTGCCTCCTAATACTGAAATATGGATGGTGATGAAATATAAGTGGAACACTGACATGAGCATCTCGTACTGCTACCACTTCTACTATCGTAACATTGATCACAACAAGTAATGTATTGTTATAATCATCATGGTTGTCCCGGTGTCTTTATTCTTTTTCACATGCACTTCTTGTTCTTCTCCTCTTGCTTGTTCTTCTTCTTTTCCTCCTCCTTCTTTGCTTCTTGTCTTCTCCTCTTCCTCCACCTCTTCTTTACACTCGTCATCATTCTCCTTCTTCATTTTATCCTTTTTTCTTCTACTTCTCTTTTCTTTTTCTTTTTTTTCTGCCGTTTCTCCCTCTCATCCGCCTTCTGCTTCTTCTTCCTTAAAACTTTCAACCTAAACTACAGTGTATGAGAGTTAAGGAATACGGGAAGGGAGACGGGTGGTGATAAAGGGGGGTGGGTGTGGTCATGGTGGTGGGCGTGGTCATGGAGGCGGGTGTGGAGGCATCGCACATTGGGGTACGAAGCTTACTTGTACACCTGGCATCCAGTGATGTGGTGCAGCCATGAGCACGCCCCGTTGTACGGCACAACCCTACTCTGTATCGCCGATGTCACCACGGTGTCAAGGCGGCTATACGAGAGAGAAGGTGCACAAACACGATAATAAACACAAAGTTTTAAACTGAAATATTTCATACCGCCAATGTACTTTGTGATATCATTCCTTCTTTGTTGTGACGTGACCAAGAAGAGGAGGTATTTTAATCATCCCTCTTTCTCCTCCTCCTCCTCCTCTTCCTCCTCCTTTCTCTTTGAAGAGGACTGCTTGGAATATGAAGCGAGACTATCGTTCAGTTCTAATACAGCGCACTCCCGTTATAACGGACACGGTTATAACGAAATTCTCGTTTCAACGAAGTAAACATTCAAGGCCCGCAAATAATAATCTATATAATATTATGTTATCTTTAGGTAGGCCCCGCTTTATTCGCAGTTCTGCTCTAAAGAAATTTCGATCCAACGAAAGAAAACTGCCAGTCCCGAGAACGTCGCTATAACGGGAGTAGGTTGTATAAAAAAAAAAAAAATGAGATACGGTTTATAAGCTACAATGACTTCGTGACATATCTACAAGCGAAACAGATCAACTGAGAACAAAATAAGTAATGACAAAAACTGGGCAAAAATACAATCAACATGAAACAGATCTGCAGAGTTTTATGCCACTACGTATTTCAATATACGGTGACTAATACCTAAAGAAGTCGGGACAATTTTACTCAATCACACTCGGTCATTTAATGCACGTCTGGAATCTTGAATTGAGTTAATTGGAGGGTTATGCTACTTCTGTCAACAATGTATTTTTGTCAGCAGTGATGACAAGTCAGACCACAGGGAGAGATGCAGACCCTGAGCTGAGGGGGTAGCTGTCGTTGGGGGTGATGGCACGTCTTCGTTTGAGTCACAACGAACAATGCCCACAATTACCATTATTATTCTACGACACAACAAGGATAAGTAGGTTCAGGAAGTTCAGGTACTCAGTACATGACGTCGACTCTCTCAAACTTTCGTCACCCTTCCCGCAAAGTCAAATCAAAAGAGGTGGGGCGAATGGGTATGAATCACTCCAAGGAAAAAGCAGGGCTGAAAGAGTCAAGGTCTGAAGATGGGATTTTTCTCCCTAAAGACCAAGATGTCATATTTCCAAATTAATGTTACATTTCATGATTTACGGTTTGACTAATGAGTTATGGAAACATGCCTTCACAAGGCAAAAATACATGAAGAAACATCGTTCGTGAGCATTGGCAAGTACGCAGCATGCATGCATCATATTGATAGCTTGTCTGAGATAACTCGTGAAGACCTGACCGCGTACGAGATAACCATATCCCATGCGATGTTCCAGCCGTACGTAAACAGGAAACTAGTGTCTTCTTCCCCCGTGTGATATCTGTTTTATAGAAGATGAGACTGCGCCTGTGGGGAGTTTTGCACGAGACGCTGGAGAAATGAAATGGTGTAATTGCGCCCTCTGAGGGAGATGAATCACGGGCGTGACGAAATTGAGTCTTGCTGCCCCAGCCTACCCCGTCAGGGCTGGGTTGAATCACTGACTGCTTCGCGAGGACTCAAAGGGCATTTTGCAGAGAGAACTGTGGCTAGTGGGCTTTGAAGCTGTGCTCTTTGAGTGTCTATACGGATTAGGATAAGTGAGTTTTAACGTAGCAGATCAGGAGACAAGAAAGAGTGACGAGATGACGTGGTGCGAGAGAAGGAGAGCAAGTGAATATGGGGCCTAGAAAGTGATCCCCCCCAAAAAAACAAAAAAACAAAAAAACAAAATCAAAATGTCGAGAAATGCAAAGAGAAAAATATATATAATAAAGGAGGAGAAAAAATATGAACCTGAATAATCTGTTTGCCTTGGGAGTTCACTTTGGATGGTCAAAAAAGCTTGGTGCAGTAATGAAATGTGTTCACACTTTTTTTTTTGTCACTACGACTAAAACAGCAATGACATATTTATGAGGTATTATTTGCATCTTGGATATCAACTTTATATTACTTGCGGCTGTCTGTTTCTTTCGGTTTATAGGCCATGAAATATTCACAGACCACGCCCAACATGCTTCTCCATTTTTTTTTTCTCATGGTGATACCATAATAACGTCTTTTTACATCCTCAATTTGTGTCGGCTATGTGGTCTGCAGACAGCGGTTCGGCAACGGTGTGAACTGCTAACGATTCTGAACGAACGAACGAACGAACGAACTGGTGTCATTTTGTATTGGTCTCATATTTCGATGTTTATTATACAGATTAATGAAACGATTGCGCTGAAAAAGCGGCCATATTTTGTAAATATTCCAAAACAACAACAACGACAACAACCTTGTAAAATCGGCGCATAGCAAGTATTGAGTATGTTCTCGTCTCCGGTAATCGGAACCACGATGTGTATAACACAAAATGATAAAAACATTACGAATACTTCTCCGATTTAACATTTCATTTACACCTTCAATGAGCTTTACAGTTTACGACAGTGTTTCTACATTACAAAACCACTTTGGAAGTGACTATATTCAAGAAAAAGCTCGTTTTAATTCATCAATCACCTCCCTGTCATTCATGTCAAGGTAAAGTTGGTTCAAAAAACTTTTTCTTTTTTCCACGGCTACTTGAATTTCTTTCTTCATGAAACACTATCATGTAATTTCTATACCTTTGGTCCCAGGGTTATTTGATTGACTGTATTTATTATCAGAACTATGGATGATTCCGAACGAAACGTCATAAATGATCTCTTCTCCCATAAGCATATAAAGTAATGAGAATAGTCAGTGATAGTAGATGACCGAAGATTCGAAAACGTCTTCAACAGCAAAAGAAATATCAAAATCAGTACCACACATAATCAAATATACACATTCCACACGCATGATCCCTTATTGTGCACACACACAGGGAAACATACACGCACACACACACACACACACACACACACACACACACACACACACACACACACACACACACACATAAATTATGCAATGCTTTTCCATCACCGTTCCAGGGGCCTCCAAGGAAGCACTTTAAATTGTTGTCATTTATGACTTCGTTAGCCCTATTTCCTTAACCGGTAATTGGCTATGACAATGCCGACTTTATTGTCTTAATCTTAATCGCCTGTATAATACCCACGCCGCGCTGGGTAGCACCCGACCTTTACCTTCAAAAACACTTCAGTTATAGGCGTCCTGAATGAACTTTTGAACCTTTTCCACAAAGGTTTCGTAACAAACTCGCCCCCGTAAACGTTGCATAAATTATATTGATTTTGCATGTAGATAAAAGATTTGTAAGTCAAATGGTCATTTTTTTTTTTTTTTTGGCAATGCATTTCTTGAACAAATCGTCCACCTCATCTGCGGTTGCTAAGTTAAACCTCTGTAATGATTTCCATCTGCTGTTGAGAACGCTAGTCAAGCTTTTACATCCAGGATTCTATATATTATTTCTGTCGATATACTCTAACATTCGTTGGCTATAATGGAGACAAATGTGAAATGCTCCAGCATTCATTTCTGCAACAAATATAAGTTAGAGCACTAACTAAAAAATCAATTGCTTTTGCAGATTCAACTAACTACTACTTTCAAAAGGGACTGCCATAGGAGAGTATAGACGAGGGAACATCCGGTGTGCTACACGAATCATGGTCCGTCGTCTTTCGTTTACTGAATGCAGTAGTACATTTCATAAAGTTATGCATCGAACATTTCAATTTCCTTGTCAGATCTATAGATCACCTTAAAAGTATTGTGGCACTCGCAAGTCAAGACAGAAACAACATCAATAACTACTCCTGTCTACCCCTATCTTTCTCTGAGTTTAAAAAACAATAACAACAACTTTCCTCTGTGCAGTGAATTGAAAAGAATTAGACGTAATTATCGGATGGCCACGCCTTATTTTTTCCTTTCTTTCCAAACTTGAATATCCTCATTCGGCACACAAACATACTAGGGGGCTCCCACCAAACTGAACTGATCTACAACAATTATGATAGTCACAGGGCACTTATACTGGACCACCAGCGTACTTTCAGCAAGTTGGATTACACTGTTTGGTGGCTAATTTCCCGCTTCCTACTAACCTACCTGTGTCTTCTAAATTGAGGTTTACCTCGGCTCCTAACGGACTATCTCCGAAAGGAGAGAGAAAGAGAGAGAGAGAGAGAGAGAGAGAGAGAGAGAGAGAGAGAGAGAGGGAGGGAGGGAGAGTGAGAGGGGTGGTGGTGAAGAAGAAGAAGAAGATCCGAAAAGAGATCACAAGAGAAAACTCAGCCATTTTAATTTTGTTCAAACAGCCGTTGAGCACCAAGCAGTTTGTACGGAAATTTGCAGGGGCTTATGTATAGACGAGTGGAGATGAGCGATGCAAGATCCGTCACAGGACTTCAAGAAAATAATCATTGTATGCCTTGTCTGACGAAGAAAATACTGTCGTATTATTTCCTTGTCTGAGAAAACGACAATTCTGATCTAGAGAAAAGACAGAGATATTTTCATGTAAGAGATCCGACTTTAAAGGGATACATCGTGCTCACTCTTCATCAAAGCAGATATGAAAGTGAATAAGAACTACAATAACATCGACAAAAGACGCAGCTCTGCCGCTGCATGTGTCGTAAAATAACGCTTCTTATTATACCCCAGGTCTCATTAGAATGCTTAGCTTGGATGGACTTCATTTCCGCTTGGTAAACCTATCATATCAAAATTACCGTAAACAAAACGATAAAGATACACCGTGCGACAAAAAAAAAAGAAAAAAAAAAAGATCAGAGCCATTCAGCCATTGAAACGACGGGAGACTCGAATTGTACTTATTAGGATTTTAATGATAATGTTATTACTTAAAATTGATAGTATCTTAAAGATTCAGACGGATTAAAATTGATAATGAAACGACAATGATACTTGCGATGCTTACAATTAAATCATGATTCCATGATTTGTAACGCAAAATCCTGTCTTTGAATATAAAAGTTCACCGAATTCGCGACCAATATGTAAGTCCTATAATGTGGCCTCACAATTATTATTTCCCGTTATACACAATGTGACATTTTCAATAGGCTTTATAATGAGAACTGCAGGATGTACAAGGGTGTACAATAAGTTATGAAATTTACTTTTTTTAGGCTAAAAAAAATCTACTAGTATGTCAAAATCGAGCGGTACTCGCGCCTATATGCAAGCATGTCAAGGTTCAAAATGGTTCTCTATTACTCTAACCGATAAATTTAAATCTTTGGGAGAAACTGTGATAGATGAGCGGTCACATGTGTCTTGATGATGTCACTGTCGTGACTGTGCACTTTTTTCTTTTCTTTTTTCAAGTGTAGAAGTGTCTTGATCGCTCTATTGTTTAACTAGTGAACAAGAGATGATAACTAAAAAGGACGTAGGCCCTATTAGTACCGCCCTGGCGTAAATTGCGAGCAGAAAGTTCTGAGAACTATAGTCGTTGCGATGCCACTCGAAATTCAACGATGTGTCTCCATGGTGACCATGCCGCAAAATACCTCGCACTAATGGATATCATCTTGTTCTTTTTTCTAACACGATACATAAATTCAAGAAGAGCGCTACTGTACACAAAATATGTATTCGTGATCACATGTTTACGGCAAGAGGACGCGAAAATAAGATAAATCACTGTCAGCTAAAATTTAATTACACCGTTTATAATGACAGACGTGTAGTCGTATGGTGTTGCAGTAAATGTTTATAACGTCCTGCGTTTTATTATAGATCTAATTTATTCCTATAGTTTAGTCAATCACGTGGTTTCTATATAGCACAAGCTCTCAGCTATAAATCATATTACGAAGGTATGATATTCTGATATCTTTACTCATTTTTTTTCTTCGTACCCCATGCCTTCATCATGTGGCTCATCTAATAAATTTGGAGTGCATGGGCATTCGTCCAACTCAGCAACACTAACCTCTTCCACTTTAAATGCCCCATTACTTCAATGATCCTGCATGCTAAGCACTATTTTTTTCAATAAATCGAAACTGATTATGAATACTATATATGACTGCAATACCCCCATCCCCACACATTTTTTGATATATTACTCGATGAATAGGAACACCTATGCAACACGATTCTCCAGAAAGTTATCGCTGGCACAAACAAGAATAGATTACCGACTGCAACGGCTATAGCCTGACGACTACATGTAATTCATAATATAGTGGGCATCCGCAACGTTGCAACTCGCTTATTTTTAGTCAACCAACAGGAACGGCGGGAAGGATGATTGTAAACAGGCTACTGACCTTCAAGATAAAAACAGCCATGGCTCACCCTCCCACATTTTCTTTTTGTTTTATCGGAATTATCCAGCAAATTCTCGTGGCTAGGAAAATAACAAACAGAGAGTGGGAAAAGATAGGAGAGCTATTGAGCGCACGCAACTTACGTAGCACGAAGGATATTAAAGGGGGATGCGTGGCTATGAAAGTATTTCAAAATGTGTGGGCCGTTTATGGAATTCGATAACGAAATTGAAAGATTCCTATATAGATGTGATCATATTACAGTCGACCTACTTGCCGAAACAACCCGGGCGGCTATAATCATACTGAGTCCTTGTGCGATGAATCTGGTGACTTCGGACATCGGGAATATTAATATCTAATGAAGATTTTCAAGTGATTTGGTTTTGAGCTGTTGGGTGATGATGATTGTGATATGACACTTGGATTAAAACTGAGAGAGTGTAGTCTCGATAGTGCTATCTTTATGTTTCATGCTTTTCATTCGTTTTCTCGTGGGTGTAAATATACATTTGTGTATTGTATGGTAATATGCTTATCTTAATCGATTTGTTGTGTCGATATACGGGAATCGTGTTTTTGTATATTCGGTATCTATTATACTAGGTTTATATAAAGATGATTTGCATATAAACACGTAGATATTAGACATAAAGTAGTTGTATATGCACATGTACATAAAAGTTTGTCGACCACATTCATTTACCAAAATCTCTATGCGTAATATTAGATTTGAAATCTTCAATCTAGATTTTGAAAAAGTCGCCCAAAATCGGTTCATATTTAAGTCATTTTCAATACGAAAACCCAAAAACAAACTTAAAAATTTGTTTTAATGCATTCTTTTCAATTCCTTTTGGCACTAAAACGAATGTATACAGGCTGTATGCATGCCAGCGAAATAATGATATCATTGCTTAACATTAGCCTTCACTACAAACATTATATCGTTGGAAACTGAAATCATAATATGGTAAGAGACTTGTGAATGTAAAACTTTACTCCGTTTGACAAGTAGCTTATGATGAAACCTCTAAATGATTAGATGAAGGACAGTCTTTGGCACGATGGTCGTTTGTTGATTAATCACCCAGAATTCTGTCTAGGTTGTGAGGTCATAACATTCCTCATAGGGCTATACATACACACAACCTTTGTCCCTGTTTCATGACATGTCAGGAGAATTTAAGGTTCAAACAAATTTCTTCGACTGTACGTGTACCGTAACGGGCCTGGATATGGTTTGCATGATAAAAAAAAAAAATAGAGATTTTTGCTGGAGATGCTTGTGCATTTTAATTTTGTGTGCAATGTGTGTAATGTGTGTGATGTGGTGTCGTGACCTCGGAAATGAATACCGCCAAAGATGCCAAAAATAACACGTTTGTTACCTCAAAAGGAATGAACGGGAAGAAAAAGGGGGCATGGAGAGCCCCCTCCCCTTCCACCTCAGCCCTCGGGGCCGCGCTCTTCCTGTCTAGACGAAGGGATGGGAACCCTTCTCGAAGTTTTGTGGTGGCAACAAGCTTTTGATATGACCCGTTAGATTGAGAATTTGACCATATAGATCTTTCTATGTCTTATATTCTTTCTCTCAGTGAAAACATAAGCTAACTTGCATCTCACCTTTGTTAATTTAAATATTGTTCGTTCTTCCCCGCGTGGCAAGTTCCTCGAGATACTGGCTACCAGAATTATGTCCTAATTATTGTCTAAACTCCTATTTCCGATTCCATCGGAAGTTCGATCAACTAATAGTTTGTATAGCATTTACATCTAAAAATATAAACATATGAATTTGAATTCTGTTAATGAAGAGTTGTTGAAATTGATAAGTTATCAATATTAACATGTTGATTTTAATGGTGGATTAAAAATGCAATTGACTGAGTATTTGATTAATCTCGTTTATCACTTGAATATTTGTGAAGTACATTTTATGAAATAAATCATCGATCAATAAATCAATCAATAAAAATAGGTTAGCAAGTAAGTTATAATTTCTTATTTGTCATCGATTTGTTCATGTAAGCATTTACTTGTTGTATATCATTGTTATTTTGAGTGTATGTATCAATGATTGATTTCAAGTGTTTAGATAGATCGATAAAAGGAAATATAGAAAGAATTGAAAAATGAAGAGGATAGACTATATAGTATAAAAACGTTTGTAATATACCGTGAAACAACACCCAAAACATACAAAGAAACAAATAAAATCGTAATTTGTATCTAGAAGCATACACGTTTTAACAACTCCCCCCCCCCCCTTGTATAATATTTTTGTTTTTCTTCATTTTTTTTAGTTTAAATTCGAGAGAATGGTATTTACAACTAGTCAGATTGTGGAGTTGAGGAATTGATATTTTGTTCCGTAATTTCGCTTCATTTACTAATCACATGCATGGCCTCACGGTTAGTTCAACCTTCCACCCATGACATGATCATACATAATATTGAGTCATGTAAAGGGCCTAATCAGGGCAAGTGTAGAATTTGGCAGTGCATCACAGCAGATGTAGAGAAAGTCATTGACGTAAAGTTCGCTCACTCTTCGTTGGGTGATGAATCCCAGGGGCCTGTCCACGTATATTAAATGTCATACAATTGTAGTTTAATCTGGACACCGTGACTTCATTTTAAAGACTGTGCGTGTATATGGCATCCGTTTCCTGAATACTAGAATCAATAATGATGGAATAATCAAGTAATAAAGCAAGGTAAAATGAAGAAAAACGATTACAGGGGTTTATTTAATCAAGAAAATATTTTCCCGCAATAACTCTGCGCCGTTTTTAATGAAAAAAAAATCGAAACCAACCGTATCCCTCGCCGCAGAGATAAACTCCGAAATGCCAAACCGCAAACATGAATTCTTTTCTCTCCCACTCTGTTAATTTAGGTTGCCATCTTGGAACAATGTTCCGTGGAAATTCCGCTGATTGACCACGGCCACCTTCATCTCATTAAAATCAACTTTGTCTTCTCTTTTCTTTAATCTCCCTCGAGGTTTTCGCTTTGTTTGTTATTCAGGAGTGCGATTTCATGTTACGATGATAACCTCGGTCACGATTCGAAAAGGGAAGCATTTAGATTCAGCGCATCGAAATTTCCGAAAGTTACCTCAATCAAATTTCCTCCACCACGCTATCATACCTACTAATCTGGCGCCAGTACTGAGGCTCTCCGCCGATAAAATCAAAATTTTTTAATGCCCTAGAGATCACATCTGCGCCTAAAAAATGTTCAAGCTCTGTATGACATAATATGTATAGAGAGAATAGAATGTTAATGATTATAATGTATGTCTAAAATAACGGCAGTGATTATTTCCCCGTAAAATATTATTTATATTATTATGTGTCCCATATGTTCCTTTTTATATCTTGTCATATCTCTCTCTCTCCCTGTTTGTGTGTGTGCGTAGGCGTATGTGTGTGTGTTTCCAAAGGAGCTTTGTTGTGCTTCTGAATATGACATTTATTTATTTATCCATTTCCACAAAAGCATGCTATGTCTACTTGAAAAAATAAAGTGTGAAATAGGAAAGTTATCACTTTGCACACGGCTCTATAGTTTCATGACAAAAATATCGATGCAACAACATCATCAGGTTCACAAAGTTTACATTACATACAAGATGAGGTACGTTGGAGGGGGGCAGAGATATACCTGGTTGAAATCACTGAACGTGAGTTTTCAGGAGTGAAAAATGCAAATGCTCTATATTCTTCTAGCGTAACAGTGAAAGTAATTCCACGCCTCTGTCAACAGGTCGCAACCTATATATTGCATAAGAGCGAACATATGCGATGGCGGAGTTCTTCTCTTGCTACGCCATGTATGCCAGTTACATCTACGGCGCTTCTAAATAAAGAGTAAACCACGTACAGTAAATTTTAATATTTTATCTTGCGCGCTTGTAATTTGTAGTTTGATTTCTTTCACAAAGTTCTCCTCTCACAATCACGCGAGAATCTATATGTCGGACTTCGCACTATATCACATCTTATGATAATTTTTTGAATTTCCTTCATTTCCTCCACTCAATGTGTTTTTGTTTTTCTTCTCACCAAGAACACTCAGTTGTACTTTTTATTTATTTTGTTGCATGTTTACTTGAGAAATATCCAAATATAGATGAAATGGCAAAAGATTCCCCGTTTTCACCAAGCAAACAAAAAGGGTTGGGCAATTTTTTTTTTTTTATCCTGAACATTTGAACAGGCTGCATGTAAGAGTTTTATGGTACATGCATCAATTCGATTCAAAATTACAAAAAGAGAGAGAAAAAAAACATAAAACGTACCAATATTTCCGCGTCTTAAAAGTGTCAGAACACGAGCCCATGTCACTATGTCAAATCAAACTTAAAAAAGTACGTGAGATGACATAGACTAGCGAAAGAAAAATATGATGAAAAAGGTAAGAATAAATCAAATTTCTTCCATTTCCCCTACAAACAAGAATTGTACTTTCACAAAATATAGTGATATATTGCAATCTTAATCACGGTGATGAAACTCACGCGAACTGCTGTCAGATTTCGCGCGAATTCAGCAGATGAATATGCCTATACAAGCATTGAGATTTTGATTTGAAGATGACTTGCTGAAACTTGAAGAAACATCCAATATCGCGTTGGAGCGATTATTATCTCGGTGACAGTTTAACGACTTTAATACTTCCCTTTGCTTGCTCTTCACATCATAATATATATGCAACCGGGAAATTGCACGCAGATGTAGTTTGCTTGAGCTAAGCTGCTTCTACTTTACTTCTTCTTATCTCTGTCTCGCTCTTTTCATTAAGATGAAAAAGAAAGGTGAAATTGGATCAAACTCGGGCAGAGATGATCATATCAAACTCGTTCCCAGCATGTGACTGCGCGCTATCGCTGCCGAAAATTTCGCTCTGACGCAAGCAATCTCAGCGTGAAATGGTGGAATAAGCGTAACATGGCGTGACGGAGCATTTTACATCTTCAAAAAGTGTCATCTTGAACAATCTGGGATCTTTAATAAAATCTTCCGAAAGGATTTCACGTTCAAAAAGAGACGTTTAAAGTTTGCAGCATGATATAGCTGACCATTGCTGACTGCGTGCAAACTTTCAGCAACAGACCGATGGCAGTAATAGTAACAAGAGGAGGGGGAGAGAATGTTATTGTTACAAGAATGAAATGTTCTTGTTTTCTTTGTTCATGTAGATTCCCTCACAAAGCTTTGGAAATGAGGTTAATTACCCCTGTATGACTAACTCCATTCGAATTCCAAAATGAGCTGCTTAATAAGCCCGACGAACTCGATGCCTCACGACCACTCATTCAACAACTTTACTGTACTCGCACTTGTTGTGAACAGCAGGGTCACATCTGGAACTATCTCATCCCACACAATATTCGCTGCACGATGACTCCCTCATGTGAAAACATGAACACATACACGCAGGTTTAAACTCGCATACAAACACGCACACACAACACACAAACTAAAGCCTGTGCTAATTAATTTTTTCGCTTGGTGCTAATTGATGTATGGTTTCCGCTGAATTCAACGCGACACAACGTCCTGAAGATTGCTGGGTATTGATCGACTGATGAACAAATAAATATTACCTCTACAAAACTGTTCCTGAAGCGTTGAATGTTGAATTTCATCAGTGAAGGAAAAAAAGAAGAAGCGTTGAATGTTGTAATTCATACGTGAGAGAGAAAAAAACACGGATAAACTTAGAAAGATGTTTGTAATTTATGTTTTGAAGCCATACCAAACATATTGCCAAAGGTTAATGAATTTTGAGCTCTACATAAAAATAGATATTACTCTCCCTCCACTTACATTCTGTACCTTTGCTCGTTCGTCCATCCTCACCCCTCTACCCTTTCTCCCTGCCCCAAGCTTTTACCCCCTTTTCTTCTCTGCTACCCCCTAGAATTTTCAGGTGTTCTGGAAAATAATGTCTATTGCCTTGGTCACTTGTATTGGCGTTTCGGTACAACCCTTTTGTACCGAATTTTGTACCAAATTTGTATGTGCGTATACCTGTGTGTGTTTGTGTGAGTGTGTGTGTGCTTTAGCAAAGTGTGTGTGTGTGTGTGTGTGTGTGTGTGTGTGTGTGTGTGTGTGTGTGTGTGTGTGTGTGTGTGTGTGTGTGTGTGTGTGTGTGTGTGTGTGTGTGTGTGTGTGTGTGTGTGTGTATGTGTGTGTAGTTGCGATTCATGTTCTTACTCGTTTCATCTTTTATGTCGAAGGGATTGAAGTGAAATGACGATGGATATAAATCCAATTGGATCCCATAGAAGACGAGCTATTGCAGCTGAATATGGGCAATCCAGCCATCTTCTGAGATGGAAAATGGCACAAACAAACAAACGCTACATGCAGTATTCACCAATGTAAGTTAGTACACTAGATTTGACACAGTTCGGCCAAGACAAAGAAGCAGTGTGTATGCTGAGGAGACACTAAAAATGAAGGCAGCTTAGCAGTGAATTAGTCGCTAATCGCTCTGAGTCACTGTCAATAATGACTCGCAGTGACATCATAATAGAGAACGGGAAGAAACAGACACTAAACAGTTGCCTTCATGGACGTGCGTATGGATGTAATACCATGTGTGTGTTCTTCTTTTGTACACTTTAATGTATGTACATGTTCTGTTTGTGTTTGTGTGTGGACGCTTTTTAGGTTCCCTTTGTCACTGTTTGTAGACTTTTGCCATTGTATTCACCCTGGGTTACAGAGGAGATAACGGACACAAATGTTCTTGTTTATAACGTTCCTGCATATGGACCTGCATTTTATAGAGAATAATGAAAATAAACCGGCAAACAAAACTTTGCATAGGCCTTTGTGTGTGTGCCTCGGCATGATAATTCCAAGTAACCTTATGAAATAATTTCACAGTTTCAAAAGACGACCTCATCGCTAATTCTATCTGTAAAATAAAGAAAAAAAAAACCTCGTGAATTTTCACTTCAGCTTGTGCCTGATTCTCATCCATTTACAAAAACTAAAACCTACGGAGCAAATTTTTTTCAAGGATGTTGTAGAGTGGGAATGCAATAAACTAGCTTACACAAACAGTATCTGTAGTAGATTGAGATGCGCCTTCACATAACTATGTTGGCAATTTAGGACATCTTTCAGCAGTTGTATCGTGACCCCCCCCCCCCTCAAAAAAAAAAGGAAAAGAAAAAAAAAGCGATCTAAATTGCAACTTAGTCACTTACCAATTATAGTGAAGTAGGAAATTGCATGGACATGTTTTAAAATAGAACCTTAGCCTTGAAACAAAAAGTGCGGATAATATCATCCCGGGAAATAAAGAAATTGAACTGAATTAAATTGAATAATCAGCAAACTCTATCACTTGTGTCATACAAAGAAGAAAAGAGATGGAGAAGAAGAAAAGTGAAAGAAGAAGAATAATTTACTCTATTTACACACCTAGGTTATCATGCTGTGGCAATTTTAAGGCACATGGATGTAGCAGAGCCCCTTATTAAGGAAGAAAATTTAAAAAGAATTGAAGATAAAAACGAAAAATATTTAGTATGAAATATCTAAAATGTTCACTAATCGAAGTTATGATATTCAATAAATCTTGGCTGATTTCATTGCTGTCGCACATAAATGGTATCCACACACACACACACACACACACACACGCACATGTATATAGTATGATTATATATATATATATATATATCAAAGCTATAAACCATAAAGCATGGATAAATGGATAAACTTAATTAGCAGTATTCCCGAAATGCGCCGCTCTATTTGGCAGGAAATTGGGATAAATGTTATCCGCCCTGAAACAAAAAAGAAGTACAGTCAGTCTCGCCCATGATCAAATTTCCTGCGACGTCCAACGTAATTCAACATTACGAATGCCTTCACACCCTGGAACGGCAGTACGAGAATACGTGATGCAGAGAATCCGCTCACTACGATGGTTATTATGACAGTCTATACACATAGTGGGGTTTTCCATATTTATTTGAACGTATAACTTAACAATAATAGAAATAATGATGATGATGATGAGATGATGATAATAATCATGATAATGATAATGATAATGATAATGATAATGATAATAATAGAATAATAATAATAATAATAATAATAATAATAATAATAATAATAATAATAATAATAATAATAATAATAATAATAATGTCTTCTTTATCAGGGGCAGCCTCTTAAGAACATGTCCTTTCAATACGAGACACACTATTTCTTATCATAGTATAATATACGTTATGATAATCATGGCATGAAATGATTATGGTATGTACAACTACATTTATCCAAACACTAAATTTCAAGATGTCATGTTGCACTTTATCGAACAGTACTCAGGTTCCGTTCAAGTATGTATTATGTTAATGTCCATTTTCAAAGATGCCCCTTGCGACGAAATTAATGTAGCAATCGAATTCAGATTGTATATTTTGAAATAGTGTTATAGAAATCTAAACATGGCCCTAAATAGGTATATTCATGTTATAAACGTTTGCATCAATATTGCTGGAAAATAAACAAACAAAGCAACAACGCTCTTAGATCAGAATTTCAATAGTTTTGCAACTTGTGTGTGTGTGTGTGGGGGGGGGGGGTTCTCTCACATCGAGATTTATCAATCGCGCTTGGATCTGTCAGTCAGAGCGCCGTCTCAACGTATTTCCTCCGATTGGTCTAAAAAATCTCGTCCCAATCCATGCATGCTTAATATTTCTTCGTCTCACCCAATCGGTGTCGATCCACATCACCCCTGCAGCGCTCCACCGAGTGAAAGCTGTTAGTGCCTGGTCGACACGGGTGAGGTGGACCGCTTAATAAGTTCTCCGCCTCTTTGGAGAGGATTAGATGCTCGAAACTGCGAGTATACCGCCGCTTGTAATTTAGGCTCTTGAAACAGGCGAAAACAAACTTTGTAAGTAGCCTTGTATCATGCTCCATTATTTGTTGCTATGGTTTCAGAAAGCACTCTTTTCAGAAAAAACAAACAAACAAAAAATCTCAGATTTTGTATATTTGTAGTATGATGATACCGGTACTGTTCACTCTTAGAAGTCTATCACAATGTTTTCTTTGATAGTTGAAATACTATTTTGGCATTCAAACACAAAAAGTTGAAAATGCAAGAATTGGTAAATGGCGCAAGGGGGTGAACTTTACCCCCCCCCCCCCCTTCCCCGGCCCCCTCAACCCCCGCTCTTACAGATAATTTCCTGCACGTGGGCTTAGAAGATGACATTTTGACGGAACATGACAGAACTGAATTAATCCCGATAGACGCTGAGCAACACCATCTTTCCATGTCAGAATAATGTATCAGATATACACGATGTGGAAAGCTGACAGTTGGGTTTGCTGCGTTGCAGAGACCCGTTCGTCAGTCAAAGGGATAAACAATGTGACAATTTAACAAGCACGGGACTGAAATAGTCATCTATTAATAGTTAACACGTGGAAGGGAAATGAAGCTAGATGGGTTCCTCTTGAACATAACATACAACGTTCGTATACAATGAACACGCCAGCACTCTATACATATATCTCGACTAATATACATTACATTCGAGTGACATGTAGTTCCTGACATTTTAACTCCTCAGTAGCCCTACGCTGGTAGAACTTATTCTTATATTCCGACGGAAGAACTAAAGTGACGAGATGGCTGTATCTCTACGACTGCCCTTTTATTATGCACATTTTTTAGTAGTTTTCCGCATTTTGCTTAGTTTGATATTTCCCGTTTTCTGGTAATTGTCATAATATCGTGGAATTTTGACAATTTCGGGGAGCTGTTCTTGATGTACTTTATTAAATTTACTTGCCTAGTAACCAACATTAAATACTCTTTATATATGAGTCTTAAAGAAAAGTAATGTAAAGATCTTATATCTAGTGGGATAGATTCATTGGTAATTTACATTCATTTTATCTGCTTATGTGCACATTTATTTACATTTATTTTTTTTTTCACATTCAGTTATTTTTCTATTCAAGACCCTGGCGATACACTATAATTGATATTGACTAATATACTGTATGTCACGAAATGCGTCAAACACTTTTTCCACTACAGAAACGAGGAGCGAAATAATACGAGGGAAAGTTAAATTCAATAAAGCCGACATTCGTCTAGCCGTGATTCGACAATAAGATTCTCTGTCCCACTAACACTCACAGTCTGTTGGAATACTCCCTCGCAATACGTTGACATTGCGTCTGTCTGCTCTACAAACAAACTCGACATTTGCCATTTAAAATTATTGCTAGATTTACAGTTATGAGTACTAGAACTGACAGCGACAGAAAAGTTTCGGCAGTTTTCCGAATGTCATGAATTACTTATATAATAATTTGATCGTCTTTGTTACTCCGCACTGCCATATAAAATCAAGAAACAATTCTATGTGCTTCTAGCTTTGTTTCTATGATGGTCTGAATTCATGGCTTTACTGCACGTCCGTATCCATCCATCACCCCCGCCCTCAAACGTACACTCCCGCAAACTTTTTTTTCCTTTCGAGAGCTAACTTTCCATGAGTGTAACACACACATACAAATCATCGAGTCTTCACGCTTCTCTTTCTCAAGGGAACTCCCCTGTGGCATACCAACACCTGTGGAGGGAAGAGAAAATGACAACGCCCACACCCTCTCCGCACTGACTCTTCTAGCTATGCCCGCACCCCCTTTCCTAGCAGACTCTTCCAACCACGCCCAAACCTTGCTCGACAGAAGACCCACCGACTGTCAGCATACTTACACCCCATGTTCATCTCCTTTCCGTTAGACGAGCAGACGCGATGATAACAAGGTAACAATACTTTCTCCGATAATCTACCGGTAAATCCCCCTTTGTAAGCCTCTCGAGCCCAGTGGATTTTGTTAGGATTTCCCCTCTCCGTGCGCCCCTCAAATTTTGGGATATCCCCCCTGGCTTTTTGCGCTAACATGATTGGAACGTGTCCACCTCGCCCTGACTCTTAAATTTGAAAAATAGAAGAAGAAGAAGAAGAACAGATTATGTCTTTTTTCCTTGTTTCTGCTTGAATTTTCAGATGATGGTCGTTATCGATCAATAACAGCAAAGTGAGAAGATAATATTCAGGATGATGTCGATAATGACGGGTTAAAGGAGCATGAAAGAAGGTTGTGTCTAGACTTATCACTAAATCTTTGAACTTAAAAAAAAAGAAGAAGAAGAAAAAAAAAGAAGATGTGGGCTCAATTCCTAGGGAGAAATCGTTGCCACGAAAAGTTTAAGTTAACCGAAACAAAAACTCACAAGTTAAGAGACATCTTGACAATAGGCTGGTCAGATAACGAAGAAAAACTGCACATAAACTTTTACACCCTTTCTTATTATATATCTAAAAAAAAAAAGATAAAAATGTGATCGCTGGTTGTTGATTGTTTTTTTGTATCTTTTCAAACATTAAAGTTTATGCCATCGGATGATTGAATAGTTTCTAGTTTAGTTCTTTTTATGAATAAAATGCTTACAGATAATAACACTATATTAAGAAAGAATAAATTGATAGTCGCAGTTTCTTCAAGGACCTTTTTTTCACACTTCACTGAGTTGCTATAGTTACTCAGTTACCTCACGCCTAATTCTGAATTGTATATTCCTATATATCTTTCATAAATTAGTCAAGTTGTATGTGTATCCATAATAGATATATTTGGTTTTGTTTCCTTTATTTTCAATGTTGCCACGTTAGATCAAATCAGGGGAGATTTCGATTCCATCTAGTACTTTCGTCCTGAGAGATTCGAATATCCTTTCGCAATTATTTTCTCCACCACTTTGTCATGTCAACAACTCTACGTTTTACGAGAAAAGAAAAGCTGCTTTATCTATATTAAGTCGATGAAGTGTGTCTTTGTTAGGCTGAAAATGGAAAGAACAAGAAAATAGTATCTGGCCCTGTCTGTGTAAAATTCTCGGGGAGATTAACAATATCCTCTCCAAACTTCGCAGCCTTCCTATAAACACAACGCAAACGCTTCCCGTCCATTAAAACTGCTCGCGAGACAGTTTCGATATAACGAGAAACACTGGGCGCGTGATAATGACGGCATTCCGTTTCCACCGTAGGTCAGCCATTCTCACCGAAGGGTGAACATTTTATACAAAATGTTGATTTCTTTTAATCCTAACAATGATTTTTTTTTGTGAAACAAAACATGATTTCACAGCATTAAGTCGGTATTTTGGTAAGATTACGATCGCATCAGATTTTAGCAGTAAATTTTGAAAAAACAAATCAAGTGAAAGAATTTCCAACATGTAGATTACTTCATTCCTCTTAAAGACATAGTGTTTTGTTTTGTTTTGTAGCTAATTACACTTCTTCTTTTTATATTCTAGTTTCATGGGCAAGGGCATCACATGATCGAGAACAGTCGAACAATAATTTCAATATCTGTTCAATGGATGATCGCCCATTTAAAGGTTCAGGTCGATCTGATTCACGTATTCTATTCGAGGCGAATGACACAGCGTTAAGTCAATGCGCTTGCTGCCCCTACCCCCGTTATTCTTTTCCCTTTTTAAATTCTTATTCATCCACACTGTCTTGTTCTTCATTCCAAACTCAACAGTGTACCGTCGGAAGTTGAAATTTAACGAGGGCCCCTTTGAACTATCCGCGCCGACTTCCGTTGCTACAAAGGGCAGTCTTCAACGCATACACCCCAAAATAAGGTCATAGTGTTTTCCGTGTCGGCCATCGCATACAATGACCTAGTACATGTACTTAACCCGTTCCATACTTAATGTTGCAACCCCCATAGACTTAATACACAGATCAGCAGGTTCCCATATGGAACGGGTTAATACAATGATGACCCAAGTGAAAACTAGACGTATGGGGATTGGCAAGCACAATTACACATATCTCTATTCATGATCTGCGTTAAGGTTGCATATCTATGATATTTTTATCATGCAGAACTAAAACAACGTTTTACATAATGTACTATATCAACATTTGATTACAATAATGAAACTGCTGTAACGTATTCTCAACAATGCAAGGGAATTCCAAGACTTCCACATGTGACAAGCAACGATTTGTCGACTTTGAAGTACAGAACGAAAGACGGTACAAATTAAGACTGATATCTTGTCACAAAAATTATCTTGAGTTTGACAACCTTACCTAACACATGGAGCTGACTTTGGTGTACGGAGTGCTAAATGGTGATTATATTTTTAGCAAAGCCGTTAAAAAATGAACATGTGTTTTTCAACAGCGGTTTTAGATTTGAAGGTGAAAATACGATAAAAAAAAGCAAAGCTTATTCAAGTTTTGAGATTATCAAAGCAGCGCAGCGTGATAACCTAGCTGTTAATGTTTATCAAAAATGCGAACAAGAAACTATTAACCAAAATGACCACAGCTCTGACAGAAAGCTGAAAGAGTGGTTTGAATGCTCGCACTGTCTTATCGGCGTTGCCATGGCAACGCAACCTGTCCATCAAGATGTCATCTGAAAAGACCGCCAAAATGAGAGGAAGAGCATTGCAATCGCCACTATCGAACATCGATGTTTCTTACCACGGCATGAAACACGAGCGGGTGAGAGTGAAGGCTTGTGACAGCGACAAGTTCTTGGATATGTCATACAAGAGCCACACAAGTGAAGGGTTTGTTTGCAAAAACCGATAAGTCCATTTTTGAAGATTTTGAAGTACGATCTCTATCATAAAGTACAAAATAATACCTTTTAAGTGATATATTGGTCACTACATATAAAGGTATATTTTTGAAGTTATGGTAAAAAGAAGCAACATTTTTCTTATTATTTTCTTTATTTTTCTTGACCTTTAATCGCAAATATCTCCATTTGGCAAATATGGACTTATCGGTTTTTGCAAACAAACTCTTCAAGTATTGCTCTCTTCCCCCTTCTTTCTTTCTTTCTTTCTTTCTTTCTTTCTTTCTTTCTTTCTTTCTTTCTTCTCTCCCTCCGTTTCTCTTCCTCCCATTCTCTCCTCTCTTCCTCCCTCTTTGTCTCTGCTTCAAGTTTCTTGTTATTGTTTTTTTTTTTCACGCTTGTGGATTCAACATTATAATAATGTTAATTGGCACGCCCAATTTGAGAGAACTGAGCATGTGACCCCAGCGAGTCAAGTTCGTTAGAGATTATTAAGTGAAAAGTTCTACCTATTGAAACTTTCCAAACAAGATTATACACAAGTATGTTTTTTATTTGCGGAGTTCACCTTTTAAGTCATTGAAACTCTGTGAAACGTTTCAAAGACTATAACATGTATAGTATAAAAAGTAGAGCATTAAACACGTGCTTCGTTAGTGTTTTTGCGGTTAAACCTGGTAATCAACATTTGGCTGCGACGAATGATATTTCTCGCCAATTTTTCTAGCAAGTGTCAGAACAAATGCAATCCAGCTGGGTTCTTATCTCTCTTTTTTGGACGACGTTCATGGCAAAGAGTCACCTGCAAATGGCATCGTACCGATGAACTTTTTAAAAATCACCTGCTTGTGGTAATTAATGTCGCTCTTCGAGTGTTCTTGCATGACTTCTACACTGAAGAAATTGATTTTGAATATCAAAAAAAACTACTGCAATTTGTCTGCTTGTGGAAGTTTGCTTGTGAGTGCTTTAACACCCCCCCCCCCACACACACACCCACACCCCCCACACACACACACCCACACACACACACGCCGACTCTTCTATGATATGTTGATTAGTTTTGCCTTTTTTTTTTCATATCGATAATTACCTTTACTTCAAAATATACACCATAATAGTGGTGGTAGTTGGTGGTTGGTAGTGATTATATACATTGCTTTTCTCTCTCTCTCTCTCTCCTTACAAGCGTAGGGACTTGAAAAAAGCAAATCGTATGGAATAAGATAAACTGTACCTAAGAATAAATTCTTATTTTCAAGGTAAGGATGAACATGGGGTTGATATCATTTTGATGGTGATAAATCCCTTGCAAAGAGGAGATTCAAGTATACAGAGACACAAAAATGTTCCACTACACACACACACACACACACACACACACACACACACACACACACACATATATATATATATATATATAGATATTATAGATATATATATATAAGCATATATGCATAGATATGTATGTACAGATGTGTATTTTAGAACAACAGCTAGATGGATAGAGACATACAATAGCTTGCAGCAAATACAGTGTTGTCGAAAATTTGTTTTACGCCGATTTTCGTCATCAAAAACCATTTTGAGTGATGACATATCGCAGAATCAGCTAACCCGTAAAAAGCCCCACTAAATGCCTCGTGATTACGCTGTAATCGTCGTCGTATTTATAGATACAGATATTATTCCGACACAAGCGATAAAATATTGCTCGTGCCGTGGACATAATATTATGGACGCATGGGTTAATATTCAAGTTTGTGTGTGCGCTTGTTTCCTGCTGTGTATGTGTGCGTGTGTGTCACATGAATATTATGACAATCTTCCGTTGCATAAGTTTTTCTTCTTCTCCGTTCAAATTGATGGTATTACAAGAGATATCAAGAATTTGAGATTGTATCATACAAATATTACATAACAATAGTATTTCACCTGCACAGTATGCAAAAGAGAAAAAAAATCAGGAAGTGTGATAAAGAGAAGAAAAAAGCGGAAAAATTGAAACGGGAAATTGGTGATCTGAAGAACATTGTTACTAGTATCTTGTTTTCTTCCTTCTTTTTTTTTTTCTTCACTCTTGGGCATGGAATCACTGTTTAAACTGTCATCACTTACAAAATATATCTATTATCGCAAAATGCCTTTGTCCGTCAGATTGACATATCACTATCATCATCGCCTTCGATCATCTTCTATCATGAAACTGCTGATTGGAGTTTGTTAGTTGAGTCTAGTATAAGTAATCGTTTGAAGTTCCTGAGCTCAACGAAGTTACAGGAGAAACGAGAAAACATCATTCATCTCAGTCCATGGTTCTCGTAACATTTGGTGCGCGTGCCGACAGAAGCGGGTTAAAAAAGAGAAGAGTGACATCAATTTCAACTTTTCATCGTAATTATAACTATAATTTCTTCAAGGAGTACCATTCTTCTGAATGATATCTAATTCTATTCGTCATTAAAGTTAAAAGAGTAAATAGGGAATCCAAATCGAGCATTTCCGCCTCCTGTTCTTATTTCTGGAGGAAAATGACAAGCATATCATGATACATGGAACATGGACGGCAGGATGTTACATATCGGAGGGCCACACGAGGACGCAAGGTTAGAGTTAATCTTTTTTTTTTTCATGAGATATCAAATGATATCTTGCATCGGAATAGAGATTCTTACCTGACCATGTGTGTACAAACGCCACTGCCGACTGGGTCCAACTCGTTTTGTCCCATCACGGATACATGGGTCGCCAGAAGGACCAAGACCAGGCCCCATCTCATAGTCCTCAACAAGTCGGACCCAGACAAGTGTCCCATCACCATCATCATAATTCTCATCTCTCCTATAGAAATTTCTCCAGAAATCTCATGTGTTTGTTGTTTTCCGATCCCAGGACCTTTCACACCTGCCGAAAATTTTGACAAAGATGTCCGATCCCGAAAGTCGAACAGTTTGATACTCACGATCTCTCTCCGTTCTGCATTTTTGTCTCTCGTATTTTTCCACAGCAACAGTTTCTGAGAGAATCAGCTAGGTAAGATCCTCCCTCACTCCTAAACGTTGGGCAAAAGAATTACATCAGCTGTGCAATGTTCGCAATAGAACAAAACATAACAAATAAGCAATGGAGACGCAAATGGACGCATTACTTCGGCGACTACTTCATCACGAAGTACCCATTGCTACATCTTAAACAAGTGGATTCCTTCCCTACACGTTCCTGCTCAGAGGTTAAGAGCGAAAGAAACTTTCTGAATGACAACTTTGCCCTGAAAGTGGTATCTCAGAACGGAGACTAGACCTAAACTTTCTTGGCCTTCTTGTAAAAACGAATCGTCCTCGAGAAGACAAGAAAGGATGGACTGCATGCAGCCTCGGAGATGGACCACGTGCGACGCCAAATTTATCGTTAAAGTGTTAAGAACTTAGTCCTTCAGAAGGTACCTCCTCTCGTTGACAGGGTGACGATGCTACTGTTCATTAGTCCCTTCTGCGTCAGAAGTTCCCCCTGTGCATGTAATGTTTACCTCTATACCGATTCGAGTTCGTATGTGCGCATGCGCAGTATCACGACAGCATGTGTTGGAAAACCAGGACGTTGGAATGGGGCACCTTTCATGGCTGTAGTAGGTATATAGAAGGGAAGGAGGAGGGGAAGGGGGAAGGGGGAGGGGGAAGGGGGGGGGGTGGGCAAAGGAAGGGAGCAAGTGGACAATTAACCAAGCCACATTTTGAGATCAGTGGCGACGCTTTTAGATGAGACGGCTCCCTTCTCTCTTTCTGCTAGCGAGACAATGGGCCGGATGCATAAACGCTAGCAATTGCTTGTGCTAGCCTTTTACTCGAATCCGTATGCATAAAAACAAGCAATTGCTTGCGAGCAGAAGCTCTTGCTAGCAAGTACAAGCAATTGCTTGCTGTCCGCAAGCAATTGCTTAGAGACCAAGCATTTGCTTAAAAACGTATGCATAAAACATACCTTTTGCTAGTTCTTGCTAGCAATTGCTTACAATTTTCCAAGCTCTGTAAAATGAGCTTGAGCTTTTGCTTATCTGGGACGTTCCCTTTTAAGTATCATTTTCATATTCATGGAAGAAAGACAACAATTGTGAAGGAGTGGTATAAATCTACAAGAAATTACTCTTAAGTAGAGTAAGAAATTTTTCATTTCAACAACGGGAATGTCCAGTGGTTAGCACGCAAAATTTGATGAAAAACAGGTAAGATGTCTCACTTCGGTGGAGAGCAAAGAGACGTCTCTCCACGTGCGATCTGGCAGATGCGGGCTATTGTAAGCAGTGGTGGGAATCAGCCAGTAATACGAGTGTGTGTATAGTTGTGTGTGTGTGTGCCCTTTCAAATGCATGCTGCCACACTCGCCTTTGTTCTTGTGTTCGCACAGGCGTGACGCTATTGTTCGAACCCTAAGCAATTGCTTGCTGAATGCAAGCAAAATGTATGTGCACAAGCAAAAGATTATGCATATGTATTTAAGCAATTGCTTGAGCTACACCTTTTACTAGACGAGCTTGTGCTTTTGCTTGAAGCAATTGCTTACAAGCAATTGCTTGTTTTATGCATTCGGCCCAATGCTATCTCATGGGATATCACCTATACTGAAAATAAAGTGTTGAGATATCCTGTGTCTCTACAGTAAAGGAAAATACATCCATGATGAGGCAAGGTACATGCAGACGTCAATGGGCCGGATGCATAAACGCTAGCAATTGCTTGTGCTAGCCTTTTACTCGAATCCGTATGCATAAAAACAAGCAATTGCTTGCGAGCAGAAGCTCTTGCTAGCAAGTACAAGCAATTGCTTGCTGTCCGCAAGCAATTGCTTAGAGACCAAGCATTTGCTTAAAAACGTATGCATAAAACATACCTTTTGCTAGTTCTTGCTAGCAATTGCTTACAATTTTCCAAGCTCTGTAAAATGAGCTTGAGCTTTTGCTTATCTGGGACGTTCCCTTTTAAGTATCATTTTCATATTCATGGAAGAAAGACAACAATTGTGAAGGAGTGGTATAAATCTACAAGAAATTACTCTTAAGTAGAGTAAGAAATTTTTCATTTCAACAACGGGAATGTCCAGTGGTTAGCACGCAAAATTTCATGAAAAACAGGTAAGATGTCTCACTTCGGTGGAGAGCAAAGAGACGTCTCTCCACGTGCGATCTGGCAGATGCGGGCTATTGTAAGCAGTGGTGGGAATCAGCCAGTAATACGAGTGTGTGTATAGTTGTGTGTGTGTGTGCCCTTTCAAATGCATGCTGCCACACTCGCCTTTGTTCTTGTGTTCGCACAGGCGTGACGCTATTGTTCGAACCCTAAGCAATTGCTTGCTGAATGCAAGCAAAATGTATGTGCACAAGCAAAAGATTATGCATATGTATTTAAGCAATTGCTTGAGCTACACCTTTTACTAGACGAGCTTGTGCTTTTGCTTGAAGCAATTGCTTACAAGCAATTGCTTGTTTTATGCATTCGGCCCAATCTTTCAGCCGAAAAATTCGCAACTTTCTGCATCACTAGTATGGATCATCAGTTTACAATAGGCAACCACAATCTGTCTATAAACTGAGTCATATACAACAGTTCAGTAACACAAATACTAAAGATATAGTTTTGCTTGTTTTGGTTGCTGTAATGAAGATCATCATGATAATTGCATAATTCATAAGAAAATAAAACTACAATTTCATCTTGTGATACGAAACATAAACACACATATTACAGTTAAGCATAATTGATATGCATGTTTTTTACGTTATTTGATGTATATATATATATATATATATATATATATATATATATATATGATATATATATATATATATATATATATATATATATATATATATGCATGTAATATAACAGTAGATACTTTCTTAATGGCTAGATTTTCATCACATCACAAAACATTCGAATTGGGGTTGAACAGTGTTGCAGTCACCTATTGGATTCCATAGTAAAGAAGGTAGATTTAATGTTCATTCATTCAATGAAATGATATCGTATTATTGTATCTTGCGCTCCTGGCATTGTGCACTCCATTAGTGGATAATAATCCACTCTTGGTATATTTGCATTCTGCAGAGGTGAAAGGAGAATATAGAACTGGGCTCTAGGTTGTAGTAAAGCTTGTAATTCTTGAAGTAATCTGAACTTAATATGAATGCATGACAGGGCCTATCATTTTGTTACTAGTTCACCAAGGTGACTTGATTTTAATAAAGTGATAAGGTTATATATCGAGCATGTAACGTGACGAGTGCTCTTAATATTATCACCGCAATTCAAGGTCCGACTTGCGAGTCAGGATGACCCAAATTTTGATCGAGGGCCTTGTCTGTATGATTGTATGTCGCGGACACCTCGACGCCAAGATTAGCCCGAGAGACAAGACGGGGTGGCCCCCGGCGTGTCAGCCGGACGAAGACCCGAGGAAAGCTTCCTCCCTTCCGCCTGTTGCATCCTTCTGATGAGAGCTCGTCGGCGGACGGCTTTCGGCGGGTGATGGAGGACGGAGTGCCGTGATTGGGGGCATGCAGAGTCTGCTGTGGGTGGATCAAAGAATGGTAATCTAGCGAGCTGGTCGCACCTTGAGCAGTTGAGGGAGATTTTAATCAAATGTGACAGAAAGTGTGCTGCATCTAACGGTATCTTCATTATGACTATCAATGCGGCCAAAAATCATGTCAGAAGTTGCCTTCATGAATAATAATTGATATAAACTGTCCGTGGACAAAAATAAAAGGAGACTTATATGTCAATTGTTTTATCTTTAGATCATATATATATATATATATATATATATATATATATATATATATATATATATAACACTAGTGTGTAGCCCATGACTTAAGAGAGTTTTGTCTGTTCTAAGGGCGGCGGTGGGGAAAAAGTCTTTGTACCACCATATTGTAGCTGTATCTTGCCTAGTTGAATTTTCGTGAAATGTCCTGTTTCTTAGATAAAATCAATCATATCTACTTAGGTTTCCTGTAACAAAACATTATTGCGGTGTCGTAATAACATTATATCGATTCCTTTAAACAAGGTATGGGGTGTAGTTGATAGCATTTTTTTTTTTGTATAGGCATACAGCTGTGTGTGCATGCCTATTTGCGTATTTCAATCATTATGACGAACGACAGCAGCACATGTACTTCATTTGGTATCAAATTTGTCCAGAGGCACTCCCAAAAGGTAGCAAGAATTTTACTATTCATTAGCATTACTACCTGAAGTACGACATCAAATGAAGATTGTTGAAGATTTGCTCCCTATGTTTCTCCAAAATCAACCTTTAGTGCAATCCAACGACCGCGCAAGATGGCGCGCGCAAATTGGTTTTGATTCCATGACGAAATTTCAAAAATCACAATCGAAATGCGTCCTGCACGTGCCGTAAAACGTGACGTTGAAAGGGGTCTCCGAACGCCATGCTCAATTTCGATGACGTGGCGGCTACATAAAAAACAAGACAAAACCCACTGGCAAAGTCTCATGAATGCTTATCATAAACTGAACATAGGAACCAGCCACGAGATATATTAGGAAAAAGAAATCCCACGTGCCTCGTTAGACAAACGAGATGGAGTTTTATGGATACCTCACGGCTTGATCAGATGGCATTACGGATATTCTCCGTCACGCTTTGCAGTTCCCGCTCCCTCTTACCCCGAAAAGGTTCCGTCAAAAGCCCTGCTGAAATTTAGGGGATCAGTAGAAAAATGCATTCTTTCTCCCGAACACAGCTGGGTTTAATAAAAGTGATTTCGCAATGATTTGTTGTTGTTGTTGTTGTTAGTATGGTACAGGGGAATGTGTGGTCCACAGGCGAAACTTAAATTTGATTTTTGTCTTCATTTTTTTTTTTTTTACGTGATAATCATATCAAATATAGTACATTTTTAATATTGATTGAAACAAGGAGAATAACGGTGACAGCATATTCGCAAGAAATAAGTGACAATATTGATGATGCATATCTTTTCTGGTTAAGGTGGGGAAAGTACCTTACTTCGGGATAAAATGTTTCTTAAACGCTTAGAGCAACCTGGCCACGCTATGTCAACAATGATTAATGAAGTCAAATATAAAGCACACACATACACACAAAATAACATGTTAAAGTAACGAAACACTAATGGAAGATACCTGAAGAAACAAAGCTTCATAACTTCAGTGGTTGCTATAAAAAGTGGTGTTATGGAATGTCTCCTATGCTGAATAGCCTACATGTTGTTGTAGTTGTTGTTGTTGTTGTTGTTGTTGTTATCATTATTTTTATTATTATTATTTTTTTTTTCTATAGTGACCTGAGGTATGTACCATCGGTTTAGGTGGTTGCATTGCATTACTTTTTGGGAGAAAGATTTTGTTTAGAATTAGTCATGATTAACCAACAAATGCACTTATCAACTAATCCTAGGTAAAACAAATTCTGATCGAAGTACATGTATTCTGGTTGAGAAAGAAACTGTGTTTATTCATCTTTTGTGTGTGTGTGTGTGGGTGTGTGTGTGTGTGTGTGTGTGTGTGTGTGTGCGCGTGGGGGGGGGGGTAGCTATTTTTTGTTAATCTCAGGCTGTGCCTATATCGAATCTAAAAGTTAAACAAAACTCCAATATTTCAGAGCAAAAAAACTGACCACAAAAAAAAAAATAATGTTACAGCTCTATTCAAAATGAAAAAAAAAAACAATCATGAAAAATAATGAAATCACAAGACAATACACGTTGACCCTATCAATTGATTTTAAAGGAGCGTTCTCACCTTACAACAAGTAAGATGTTGTGATTAAAAGTCACTCAGTGGAGAACATATAAAAGCAATGTTGTTGTTGATGTTGTTGTTGCTGCTGCTGCTGCTGCTGTTGTTTGATAACATACATTAGTGTCGTCGTAAACAAAGTTGGCAAAAATTCCAGAAACACCACGGTACGTAACACATCAGGGAAAGAAAAAAAGAGAGGTGTATATTAGGTGTGTAATGATGATGATGTGCGCATGTGTGAATTGGGTAGGTGAAATTGTGTGTGTATTAAAAATAAAAACGGAATATATATATATATATATATATATATATATATATATATATATATAATACATACATACCGCGTGTAGAATAGAGAGAGAGAGAGAGAGAGAGGAGGGGGGGGGGGGAGGGAGAGAATGCTTATCACGAGGCAGGAGTCGATAGTTGGAAAGTGTTCAAGCAGGAAATATGGCCCAGGTAGACGTCTATACCGGTTGGAATTTGTGAGTATCGCTGCCGAATCGCAAATGAATCACATTACGCTACTTTGTCGAGGCGCACACCTGGACGCGAGTGCCGCAGTCTGATCGAACGGGCTGCATGCGGAAATCGGGTTAAGAATGCTTTCCTCCCCTTTATTATTCGCACATTGGACACTTTTCACGAGCGATAACTTCCTCTCACGATATTAATCGATGTGGACCTTAAGGGTCTTGTTGGTGGCGATATGTCGTTCTCGATTGCTCGGCATATATTGTCATAAACCGAGGAACCACCGATTTTTCATAAACAAAACGATGCACGGTGGATATCCAACGATTAATGATTTGCACAGGTAAGAAAGTAACGGTCAGCGGTCTTTTGCAGAAGATGCCTTAACTCTGGTTTGCAAACAAACCATGTGTTTTCTTTTCTTTGATGGAGGGAAACCTTGCAGTGTTTTCTCAGTTGTTTCTTTTCATACGATTATTCAAATCGGCCAAATCTCAACAATATCAGACGTGAGGTCAAGACCAAATTTTATTGTAATTCATATCAATCACGAACCTTTTCTCGTTAAACCAGCATTCATAAAAGAAAAGAAAAAGGTGGGGAAAAATATAAAGTAGTTTGAGTAGTCAGAATTGTCGATCTAAGAGAATTTGAGGGATATTGTGAGACGTTTTTATAATCCTGCCCAAGAATTGAGCCTTTGGGAATTCTGTTACGATGTATAAAATAAATATGCAGACACTACATGTCTCAGTAAAAACGCAGAGAACAAACTCCCCCTCGAACCATGAGTGTGATTGTGTGTTTGTTTATTTGTGTGTGTGTGCGTGTGTGTTTGTATGTTGTATGTCTGTGTGTTCCAGTGAGAATACAATAGGAGTCCATTATTATTTTGTAATCGTGATTGTGAACGCATGTGTTTTAATTCTGTGGCGAATAATTCAGAAGTGTACAAGTTTATGTCACATCGACTGGGCATCAGAAAGCGTCTTCCGTGCATGCAATTAGAATTTAATGTCAATTGCATATTGAGTCGTAATATCGTGCAAAAAGACCTTGAAAATACATTGAACTTTGTTGTTTTTGGATTAGAAATGAAGTATTTACGCCAGACAGAAATATTATGGAAAGAAAATTAAGGCATATGGAGGGTTGACAATTTCTGTAATGATGATAACACTCTTCATTATTGTAGTCTTACTCACTTTGATGACGCTTATAAATTGTCATCTTTATCTCCCATTGTCATAGTTCTCATCGAAAGTTCTATCATTTTTATTATTGTGATGGCAATTATTTTATCAAATGCTATCGTCATGATGTGGTTCTGCTTTTGATCGCCACCGAACAATGTTCTCATCGAGATAGAGAAACTTTGATTCTTAATTCACCAAAATGTCCCCGCGGTTGGATTTTAGCAGATGTCATCAATATTGTTATTTCTCGCGAGACATTTTTTATAACGCATTTCCTTCTTCGTCTTATTTTCATTGTGATGAGGGACGCTGCCATGGATATGGTGACATCATTTCAAAGTTCGTATATAAAGGAACAGACAAAGAAATAGGCAAACACACAAACGTGGTGTCGATTATGTTCTTTGCCAAAATAGATAAAAGTCTGGTTTCACTCCGCTGAAAAGGGATAAATCATCGCTTGTGTGATCTGGGTTTTGGCTTATTCCTATGACTATCACGAAATATTCCCGTTATTGAAGTGCCCGTCATGTGAATGCTATATTGTTATTGGCAATATTGTGTCGCGTACATCATCCTTCCATAAAATGATTCCCACATAGAATCACAAACTGTATAAATATGTAATAATGAATACTCCCCGTTTGCTGTTATTGTGTTTTGGCTTGTGTCGCTTTCTTTGTGCGCATGTTGGTATGTGTTTGAGTTGCTCCGGTCCTGTTTACATTATGTTTTGTTTTGTTTTGTTTTGTTTTTGTTTTTGTTTTTGTTTTGCTCTGACAGGAAGATTTGACTTTGCTCCTCTGTTTCCATCAGAATCAATGATGTTACGTCACGGACGACTTCGTTGGTACTGTCCGTGTTCACTGTAAAAATGCCTTCGTCCTTACTACCCGTTGCTCTATGTCTTTGACACCGTTTGATCTACACAATGTTTGAAGTATAGAGGTGACCATGCTAGACTTCCAATCGGACACAGCAAATTAGCACCGGTGCGGACGCTGGACCGTTTAGTTTGTATTCCCTTAATTTGCGAGTCAACTCTATAGACTCTGCATGTGTTAACTGTTTTGAATTGCAGCTGCTCGTACGAGATATCATTCTTGTGATCAGTACATCGTTATAAAAAGCAGCCCTCCTTGATGAGCCAGATATTAAAACGCGTTCTCCTCACTGTCCGTGACCTAATTTGCACCTTTGCGAGCTTTTCGCCAAACCGATGAAATTGATAAAGTTAGTCTCTCGACCTTGCCCCTTTTTTCGTCTTTTGACTCTTCCTTTGCCTCTATGGAATTCCCGTTGTATGCAAAACAGCGCCTCTTGATTCGTTTATGCTCAAGAAATAAGTAATTTGTGCCATCAAACGTCAAAAAGTACAGGCATTCTTATCAAACTTACTGTCATTTAACGCCGTATCGCCGCTACTGCAATTTAATATCGTTTCCTTTTTACTTTTCTCTTTATTACTTTGTTTTGTTTTGGTTCGTGACTTACGTGAATATTCAGGGCGTCGGTTTAGAAGATTCTAGAACTATTTGTGACGGGGTGCTTACATTCAACATAAAATGTAGACTGATGAGCCAAGAAGACAAAAAACTAGCACTGTCAACTATAGCTATACATATTTATGTGCACTTTCTCTCTCCCGCCAGTAAGATTATTGTTGTTGTTATGGGGGGGGGGGGGGGGAAATAAGAATAAAGCGGCCCTATTGAAAAATAATTTGCCCCTGGCAATACTAATATCAAATCAAGCTGTATTTCATACAGATCAAACGATACGATTGTCCTCACCAAACTGCGCAGAATTCTGTTGACACTGTGGTATTTATTATTTGTACTGATTTTCATTGGATATCATTATCGGATGGAGTATTTTGGGGGAGATTTTGTTGATTTCTCCTCAGGCCTGGGAGAAATATATATGTGGCTGTATTCCCGGTAAATGTTTGCGCATGAAAAATTTTGATCTAGATGGCAAAAGTGAAAACGTTGTGACAACGAGATAAACTAATATCTTCAAATGTATCGGTGCATGATGGTCGAACTTTCTTCATTCTTGATTCTCGGGGTTTGTGTGAGCATTTCTCCGGCAATGCACAGATATATTTTGGTCAACTTTGGCCTGGGGCCTGAAAGCACTACGCCAATATGTTGACTTCTTAACATGGACGTTTTCACGGTAGTTTTCGGACACGCCCGTCTTCTCAGGGGATATTGACTAGGCGCGCTGCCAAGTTATGAGCCCATTTCCCGTCAAGTTACTCCTTAATGCCGCATTTGATGCAGACGACATGCTATGCACTACCTCGGGCCAGATTCCACGTAGCGATTGGGGTGACTTTTATCCTTAAGCATCTGTGCTCATATCTTTAAAAAGAATGCACCTGGTAATGTGTCCTCGAGAAGAGGGTACTTACAATTTCAATTAAGATAATTGTAATAGGTGCCACCACCATTACTGATTTGAGGAATATAGGACTTTAATTATTCAATCAAAATGGAAGTCAAAGAATGTGCAAGTATACGTAGACTAGTGAATTATGACACACTACACTACCATTGATTGGTCGCTATTATATTCAATAAATGTTATTGAAGAATTCCACGAAATTTCAAGCTTTTTATGAAGAGTGCACAATTCTCTCGACTTGTTACTGGCATACATAAAGGATAATTATACCTCCCCCCCCCCCCCCCCCACACACTTTTTGGAAGAGGTAAGTCAAGTGCTGTTTCATTATTATGCCAGAAAAGTGAAAAAAAAAACTTTGAATTTTCTTTATATATCTTTGAAATCGTTGACCACGCATGACGTCACAAGGTGTTATAGTCTTCTCATCCAGTGATGGTGGTATATTGAAACCTTAAAAATTCATAACTTTTGAACGGATTGTCCGATTTTTCTCAATCTTAGCTGATGTGTTCTATAAAAATATTCCTGTTATTCCGTCAGTCCAGATACATATTTAGATTAAATTTTTCTTTTTCAAATAAACAGAGTTTACTATAATCACATTCTTCAGATTTTTCTTCAAGCATTTTGGAAGTGATTCAACCCGACTTTTTCAGTGCTCACCCACAGACTCTATCTCTTCTGTGGATTTAGTTTTCTTAAAAGTTTTGACCATGTGCACGAAACGTTGAGAAAATGACACGCTAAGTGATGACTGCTTGACAATAATTATTTGAGGACATTTTAAGGGGTGGAACCTTGTTATATAGTCGTAAAGGGGAAAGGTATGATTCCTTGGGGTCATGAAGATCACTAAGAGGAATCTTCCCATTCAAAGTATACTGCTGTATTGGTTGCGCCGTTTCATGTTTTGGAGTCTATCAGGCGTATAATAATAGTCAACCCAACGGGAAGGCAAGAGTGTCATAAAAAAAGGTAGTTATGGAATTCATAACCTAGAGATATTCTAAGGAAATATCAATATCGATGGTAGTATGATGATAATTATTACATAATTTTTAAATTATTAATCCCAGACAGTATTCATAAGCAACCAAAAGTCCCTCTTACGCATCAAGGTCATTGCTAAATCATGACAATTTTACAAAGATGTGGGGTTAACATGGTTAATGGTATAAGTTCTTCTCCTTGAATTTATATGTAAAACTGAATATTCCGTAAAGATTGGAGTATTGGTGTTTAATCATTTGTTGTTGTTGAGGTTTTTTTTTTGTCTAAATAAAAGTTTTACTTTCATGGCCGTTTATTCCACTCTGCACATGGCAGTCCACTTGAGCATGGTCAGGGACTGTGTCTCTCTTTAATATCTCTCCTTATTTTTAGTATGACTTTTATCAAGTCATCTATGTTTATCAACTTCACAGGGGAAGGATACGTTGGAGACCCAGGAATCTCGTGGTATCATCCGAGGGAGCTAACACGTCCTCTGTACCCCTCCTCCTCCTCTTCTCTCCCCTTGATCCCCCGATAGTGGTCGATCTAGAGTTTATTACCCCTTGTAGGAGATTTCTGATTAGCGAGAATTCCAGGTGCACTGTTGTTTGTGTCTCCAATGGGGGAGGTTTCTATGTGCCCCGATGGCGTGTCAGGAAGGGTGTACACGCGTTTATACGCACAATTACATGCAAATGCAATCACTCACATACACACGCACATATACAGGCACGTATTATGTAAGATAAATAGTATATAATCTCGAATATTACACACTGTAGTACATTATTAGTTGACGGATGAGGACTTGCAGCATGCATTTAATGTCTAAATAATCTACATTGGTCCATGGCTCTGAATGTACTCAGTATTAGTAGAGTGCAGCCTGGCCTAACGAAATTGGTCACATGACGCCAATTCAACTAATCACAAATTCCGTTAGGAAATCATACACACACAGGTCTACATTCTCCACTTGTTTATTTTGGAGTAGAAATCTATGTATAGAAGAGACAACTTTTTAAAACAATTTGCTGCATCTCGAAAACAGTTTGTGCGTATTCTATAATATGTGGCGCCACCGTTTTGCACATGAAATATCATCATTAGTATTTTATTTGGCATTTTAAAGAAAACTACAATAATAAAGAAAAAGTAATGCAAAGGTGTTTTAAACATCAGGCGTCCCCCTGATGTATGTGTTTTCCTGCGGTGCCTGGCAGGAAAAAAAGCAATCAAGAATGATTATTGCTCTTGTCCCTTTCCAATCAACTCAAGGAAACACATCAGGAAATATCTGAAACACAGAATACATATATATATATATATATATATATATATATATATATATATATATATATATATATATATATATATATATATATATATATATATAATTATATATACATATATATTTACAATGTGACATAACAATATTACAATGTACAGTAATATAACAATTATAATGAATTAGAATCTATATAGATTGAGCTCACCAAGTCTGTAAAGCATTGTAATTGAGAAAAATGACTGGTTATTACACACACACATACACACACACACACACACACACACACACACACACACGCACACACACACACACACACACACAACACACACACACACAGAAATCTCCAGAAGTTATCAATAATATACGACTGTTTGATGAAAACAGTTAGCCGAAATAAATGAAAAAATATATCGGATTTATGACATTTTCTTTGTAATGAATTAAAACACCTTTGATTTAATGTTATATTTTGACATGAATGCACGTAAACACGTTGAGTTTTTTTTTTTTTTTTTCATTCATTCTCTTGGGACGATATTAACCATTTTCTTGGTAAAATTGGAGATGGAAGCAAACTTTGAAGAGTTAAAGGGTAGCATCCCACGACTTTGCCAAGGGCCCTTCTCAATATCTATTAGTTGATTCGATGTTGGACAAGCCGTTAAGGTGACACCACTCCTCTTGATACGATTCCGCCTCCGCAGTCGAAAGAAGTATACTTTCTTTGTAATCTGTTTGATGGTAACTTTCTTTACAATAAACAGCACAGTCACACAGTTGCGCATTTTGACGCAATTCAAAGATTTCTTGTCAGATTCAGATTATGATACGTCCTATCGGTGTCCATACCACTTTGGCATTTCTTTTTCCGTGGGGGCTGGAGTAACCCCCATTTGACAATGCCCCTCTGATGTTCCTTTCGATAAACTGTTCTCGGAAAAGTCATGTTTACATCAACCGTAAGAGTATAGTTTCGGCTATTATGCCTTTCAAAACGTCCGTTGCTAATACTGTTCGTCATCGCTTGGACAATGTTGGACACGCACCGTTGCAGGTTGATGGCGAAAATGTGTCTCGTTGTTGACGGGCTCTGCTCCTCCAAGAAGCCTTCCTCCGTCCTGACAGATTGTATCAATTATTATGGCGCCATTTTTAGCAGCGCGCTTTTTCCGCCGCGGAAGCTCTCCGAGCAAGCCCTCACCTTGACGATATTACAAGCGTGTGGTGTCCACGTCTTAGAAATCTAAGACAGGCGCCGACTCATTGGTGTACAATAAACACTCACACACACACACACACACACACACACACACACACACTCTCTCTCTCTCTCTCTCTCTCTCTCTCTCACAGACACACAGATATATATATATATATATATATATATATATATGTATATATATATATATATATATATATATATATATATATATATATATATTTAATTTCTATTGTGAATAAAAACCTTGTTGGATCTACAGATGGCGTATTTGAGACTCGTTCTTCATTAGAGGTTTGCAGGTACTATGATATATACATAAAAACTGAAATATCGAGAGGCGAATTTCTCTCAACGAATCAACTTAGAATAGCACACTATCCTGTCCTTGAAATATATTCTTGAAATCAAACGGTTACTGTGAAGGAAAGTTGTTCGTTTGTTTGTTTGTTTGTTCTTGTCGTTTTTAGATTGATGCTTTAGTCTGGGTTTTATGAAAAAAAAAGAAGTCACTTGTCAATTTGTGGTTTTTTTTTTTCATTTCGAAATAGTTCCTCCTCACATTTGTGATTGTTACACAATTGTACAAGGCAAAATAACTGTCTTGTAATGAAGGTAAAGTGTATTTGATACTTGATAGAGTATTCACTTTAGCAGCTCACTCATGAAGCTTTACTGGGATTTTAGTATATCAATTTTTTTTTTAAATCAATAATTATGTATCTATACACGATTTGTATCTATCCATCTATTTTTCGATTGAGAAAAGAATGTGCATTTCTACCCACTGGAAACTTTTTTTTTTCTTCTCACTATACTTAAAGGCTCTAACATGTCTAAGGTATCATGGTCTCACGTGAAACATGAAAAAAGCTCATCACAAAATTTGCGGATGTAAAAAAGGTCGAATTAGAAATAACGTTTAATCCTTACACATCAATACACATACACACACACACACACACACACACACACATTTCTTTTTTAATAACAACAAGAAAAATGTACAAGATTGTATAATGTACAATGATGAAGTTCTTCTCCCAACATCGTTACGCAAATTTAAAAAAAAAAATAATTTCAATGCATTTCATTTGTCAGCCACTTCGTAGGTTATTCCATTGGCAGTGGTTTAATGAACACAGACGATATTTCAGATACCCCTTTATTCCTATAAAAAAAGGTATGACCTTATAGGGGTCACTATGAAGACGTCTGATCTCGGTCGTTGCCCGGATGCGGAAATGCCACCCCGAAGGCATTCGTTTCGGAATGCCGAGTTTCTGACGACTTCGGTGAGAGAAGATTATGGTGGCGAGGAACGTTCGTCCTGATGACCCCAGTGAGGAAGGACAGTCTCTTCAAATCACACACACACACACACACACACACACATACACACACACAGGGGCATCAGCGAATCGCCTGCTTATTTCAAATAGGAAATCGCATGTCATGCGCTGTCGCAAAAATCCCGACTGCCCTTTTCCTTTTCCCCATCGTTCGCGCGAGCTCCCGAGAAGCCCCGCACCCCGTCGCCACCTGTGACCATCAGTTCGTTCAACCCTCTCTCTCGCCCCTCACTCGAAATTTGTTCGGCGACACGTACGAACGTGTGAGATCGCAGCAACGAAGGCGTCTTCTCGAAGAGTGACCGATTACCGATCGGCTACCATTTGCCAAATGAAATTTAATCAGACAGAACGAGGTCAGTGTAACTTTTTTTTTTCCAAAACAAAACCAACATCATTACAACCTGTAAACGTTGCTGTTTGCATTTTCCTTGCAGCGTTTGTAATCAACAGTATTGTTCATAAAATTTTGTAACTCCGCTCCTTTAGAAATCTTGTGGTGACGAGACGGAAACATAATGTCAATTGCACTTCAAAATCGATAGATGATTCTGGCAAATTCAGTGAAAGGAAGAAAGTAAGGATAAGATTAAATTAATTTTAAAAAAAATTTTACAGTGTATCTCTTAAAGAAACAGTCATCCCTAGCTCCCCTGCCCCCCCCCCCCCCTTTCTGGGTCGGTTTATTTTTTTTTTTTTTTCACTCCGATGTAAGGTTTTTTGTTTCCAACTTTGGTTTGGAAATTAAGAAAGTGACCTTTCACGTTAATCCAAAAAGGAAACTGCCAGATGCTTCTGTTGCTTTAGAAAACAAAGAGCAGAGTTGAATTAATAGAATGATGAAAGTTTCGTAACAGTCTATATACGGAACACGAAAAAAAGTCAAATGTCTAAATTTCATGCTGATGTTTTCACGAAATCCAGTTATCGGTCACAGTCGCAGTATGAAAATTAAATCAGGAGATTATGTCACCTTTACGTTACATAACGCGTTATCAGTTACTCCTTCAATATGCTGTCAAAGACTTTCTCTCTTTGTTAATGTATTTCTCAAAACTCGAGGACTGTCAGACAGACTGAGAGTGACAACTCCCTTCGACCTCCTACAGCCAGTCCTAAAGAGGTGGAGAGGGTTGTGTGTGAGAGCACCGAAGTATTAGTGGACCGGACTGACTTTGGACACTTAATCAGGAGATCCGAGGTTCAACTCATCGATACATACGCCCTTCTTGAACAACATGCTGTACCCATTTTTACCCCTCTTGACCCACAAGTAAGTATGGTAGCTTTGGGGTAACAACAATGACCTTATTGCCCTCTGCCATGGTGGGCATGTACTTGCGCTGAAGAAGCTACCCTGGGTAATTAAGACCATATGATATCACGTTGAACCCAATCACGTGCAAGCTTGATTTTATTTCTAACCAAGTCATTGGCTGGTCACACAGTGGTCCCTGCTGTGACGTGACGGGTGCACCTATCGTTCACGCTCAGCGTCGCGTTATCTTCTAGGTCCGAGAGCAAATATTGTTTCGACCCACATAGCAATTGATGCTTGTGCGGAGGGAAGGCTGTAACGAAAGGTGCTATCATTTGGAAAACACCGTAGAGAGTTGACGACAGGAGTCGTTAACAGGGACATGAATGAGGGAGACACGGGGATTAAGAAAAACATCACCGACTTCCATGTGGAAGTCTCCGATGGTCATCTGCAGCAACAACAACAAAGAAAGAAAAAAAAAGAGAAACATAAAAGCGTATACTGAGTGGCGAAGCAACGGTGAGGTGAAACACTCGATCATCGTTCGCTTGCGATGAAGAATCGGTAGGCTTTCGACAGGAGGCTCTGCCTAGCGTAGATTTGGTGAAAATGTGTATTCAAGTATTGGTCTCTTCGTTTCTGTATTTCTTCTTGTATGTATATAATAATACGTGTTGTATGTGTGTGAGCGTGTGTATGTGTGTGGCGGTGTTTGCAATTTTATGCGGTATTTTTCGGATTCGTGTTGCGCCAAAGCCTTTCCCCGTTAAAATCGCAAAGAGTCTACGGCCAGATCAATTTGTTAGTCTATTTCTTAGGATAGAATCATAATTACCCAAGCAGCGGTAACCATGTTTTTTTTTTTATTTGTCTCTTATTCATTAGATAGATAAGTGAAAAATGTTCGACTGATGTCATAGCTTCTAAATAGATGACATGCTCTTTTATGTTTCAATTCAATTCATTTCAATTCAACTTATTCACCATCATTTCACGAGTACCATAAAAATACACACAAAAATACATAAAAGGGTATGAGTATACTTCAGTTTGTCTCCTTCTGTGCGAATTAAATTCATATCTTTTAAGATTTATAATCTTTGTTCACATGTAGAGTAGAGGAGGAAATGCCGAAACAAAATGAGATGGTAGGAAAATAAAGGAAATCAATTTAAACATCCTTATCAGCATTTTTTTTTTTTCGTATCTGAAGTCCAAACTCCTAATCATTTCATTCTTCACTTTCAATAATGAGTATCAGCATCTGATCAGAATCGGCGGATGGCAAAACTCGCGCCCTTTTCTTGGCAGGGGTCTGCAATCGTCTGCGTAGCTAGGAAACAACCAGATTCTCGTTTCCGGCACCTGTCTATGTATAGCCACATCGTACGGTCACCCTTGAAGTATAAACTTGAACAAATTTCAAGGAAAAAAAATGAGAACAAATCAAAGTAAAAAAAAAAAGAACCAAACTACCAAACATAAGAACAAAAGGGAAGGAGAAAGCGAGAACAAGGCAAGTGCCAAAATGTGTCTCGCCCTTGTGGTGACCATCCACTCCTCAAGGGACATCTACCATCCAAGTTTGATCACAAACGGAGTTATGGATCAAAAGTTATGACCCATGATAGAAACGCGCCATAAAAACTTAACATTGGGCTCTAAAAGTTCGTTGACTCCTGCTTGTGACCTTTGACCTTGTGGTGACCATCCACTCCCCAAGGGACATCTACCATCCAAGTTTAGTCACAAATGGAGTTATGGATCAAAAGTTAACTATGACCCATAATAGAAATGCGCCATAAAAACTTAACATTGGGCTCTAAAAGTTCGTTGACCCCTGCCTGTGACCTTTGACCTTGTGGTGACCATCCAATCCCCAAGGGACATCTACCATCCAAGTTTAGTCACAAACGGACCTATGGATCAAAAGTTATGACCCATAATAGAAACGCGCCATAAAAACTTTACATTGGGCTCTAAAAGTTCGTTGACCCCTGCTTGTGACCTTTGACCTTGTGGTGATCATCCACTCCCCGGGAGACATCTACCATCCAAGTTTAGTCACAAATGGACCTGTGGATCAAAAGTTATGACCCATAATACAAACGCGCAATAAAAACTTAACATTGGGCCCTAAAGTTCATTGGCCCCTGCCTGTGAGCTTTGACCTTAAAGTGACCTTCATATATGATAAAATGTGAAACTTTGTATGACCCCTCTTCCCTCGAAGTTTGATTGCAATTGAAGCCCAGAGTAAAGAGTTATTTAAGTTTTTGTAGCGTTACGGACAGACGACGGACGGACGGACGGACGGACGACGGACGGACGATGGACAGACAGACGCCGCAGGCGATCCCTTAGTCTCCCCTCACCTCCGGTGGGCTCGACAAAAATGAAGCAAGTACAGATAACATCAAACAAATCAATGTTATTGTCTGTTATCAGTGAGTGCTGATGATCCCTGGCATGCCTGCGTGTGCACTAATGACCTATTGGCATTGGCGAAATTAACACCTTTCAGTTATTTATCTCATTTACTGCAATCAGTGAGTGCAAGCGGGACACATTAATTTTTCATTTTTACAGTTTACCAGCAATTCAAAGAATTAAGAATCGACTGCCCTTTGTCAGAGAAATGGGAAAATAAGTGAGGCAGTAAATAAGATAACGAGTATATCGGGCAGAAGATGTAACTTTTTGACCTTCTGACCCTTTACGCGATTTGGCTATGGGCATCTCTGAAATATATTGGGCAGGTCCATCGGCCAAGTCCATAGTGGTCGACAGACGGTGGCTGAGATATGTGTATTATTCTTTACTTCCTTTTCCGATGTTTCAGTTGTTTGGTTCTAAGGCGCCACATAATTTCATTTCGAGAAGAGAACCATGTTTCACGTTTTTGCTCAGGTTACTTAGGACCATGAAGCTCTTACTCATCTTCCACAACGTGTTTTTCCCACTGAACTGCTACAGCATGCCGTTAAATCCATTCTTCTGATAATGTCTGAATATTGTAGCGTCTTATTGGTCGGTTGTAGGATCCCGAACATGTCTACAACTACTCTGAACCATCAAATCAGCGACGCGTGCTGAGCTACGTCCTGAGTGGCCACGAAATCCAGAATCGTAAACGCTACAAGACACTCATAATGATCAGTTGAAGTTATCGTGACGTGGCGTTGTGTACATACGGCCATGAAGACAAATACACATCTGTGTACTGCAATGTGCTGAATGCAATTTGGCAATAGGTTTTGAAGTAGTCAAATGATAGCATTAATTCATTTCATGGGGAATTGAGGAAATTAAACAAAATGGTTGGTTAATAACAGACTAGTGTTGAATAGTAAAAAAAAAAAACAAACACTACATAATTTTATGTTATTCACTAAGAAAAAAGTAAAATCTATATTGATCGTATAAACATGATAATATATTACATGCTGCTTCTATAAAATTTTAGGTGTATATATTTATGATAAATTAACATGGCGTGAACACTTTGGTGCCGTCTGCAACAGCGTAGCTAAATGTGTTGGTGTGCTAAATTGCCTTGGACATTTTCCAAAAGTATTCTGATTAAGATATATCATACTTTGATATTTTCTCGTATTACTTACAGTTACGTATCTTGGTCTAATTGTTCAGATTGTTTTATGGAAAGGCGATCATTATGTAATACAGAAAGAGAGCAGTTCAATAAATTTAGAATGCCCCTTTTAATGCCCATACATTGCCAATTTTTCGGGAATTACAATTATTACCCATACGTAATCAATCTGTTCAACTCAGCCGAGTTGTACTGTATAAGTGGCGAGTTGTGGCGAGTTACCTTGCACTCGCAATAACTCGCGTCAAGCTCTTCATGTAACTCGGGATAACTCGCAACAACTCGACACGGCTCGGCGTACCTCGGCACAACTCTAATTGAAGTCGCGAGCAAGTCCTCATGTTTTGAACATGTTCAAATACATGTATTTTACCAACTCGTTCAACTCGCTGCAACTCGTGCTAAACTCGTAGTACACTCGCATTACTCGTAACAAGCTCGAGATGCAAACTATATAACTCGTAATAACTTGCCTCCTTCAAATTTATCCGAATGCTTGAAGATGGAGAATTATAGCGAGTTATATCTCAAGCTTGTTACGAGTAATGCAAGTGTATTACGAGTTTAGCACGAGTTGCAACGAGTTGCAATGTTACAAGCGAGTTCACGCGAGTTAAATCTCGCGCTAGCTCGCCATCACTTGAGACTACAACTCGGCTGAGTGGGAACGTACCATAAGGTTGGACATTCCGCAGTAGAGTAATCCCTATGCAATTGGGAAAGTGGGGGGGGGGGGGGGGACTACCAGAATCACCTCGTTATTTGAGACAGTGGTACAGTTCCGAGCTCTTAATGGCGGAATTTCCCTGCGAATGTATAGGCCTACGTGTGAGAGGTGGTATAATATAAATGTGTGTGTGTGTGTGTGTGTGTGTGTGTGTGTGTGTGTGTGTGTGTGTGTGTGTGTGTGTATGTATGTGCGTGCGTGACGAAGTTTAAGCGTAAACTGCAGAGGATTTTGTGTCGTCTTGTTCTTGCTGTTGTTGGTAATTGTGCAACTGGATCAGGATTCAAGGAACGGATATGGGTTGAGAGTTGAAGACAAAAAAAAAAAAAAAAAAAAATGTCATTTTGTTCATAGTCTACATGCGTATTCCACTGGAAATATAAAAGATAATGGAACCCGAGAGCCAAGACGGTTACAAGAGCACATTCATGCAATGACTCTACCCTCATCGTGCTATCAACATACTTGAAACCCAACATCAAATCACAAAGTGATTCAAGATAACCACTGAAAACAGCACACAAGATTAGATTTCTTCCAAACTTTATTGATAATGAAGGCCGGTAGAAGGCCAAAGTTTCCATGATACAAAGAAATACATCGATATAGAAACTGTATTTGTTCTATGTACAAAATAATCCCTGTACTCTATTTGTACCTATTTACAATGCCAGAACCCAGCAAGCATAAAAGGTTGTAAGTCATTCATCGTACAAGATAATCATGTTGTCTGTGCTTTATGCTTTTTCTATACTCGTCCGAAGATATAATATTGTGAATTTTCCCAGCCCTGAAAGTTTACCCGAAAGTTGATGGTGAAGCTGATACGGGAAAGGGCTGATGTCGACAAGAAATTATGAAATATGATGCAGTTCAGCGAAAATTGTCCCGCGCATGCATTGCTGATAAACCCACAGCCCTTTGAGACATTGATTCGCTTCATGATTATCTATTCAGGTAGATTGTGCGTCTTCTGACTTAGCGCAGTCAAGTCAACAATCCAGACCATCTTTTGGCAGTCTTTACGAATTTTATGAATTACCGGGCACTGATTGTGCTGGGATTCGAGCGACCGTCATATCACGGCTACACGCACTCATACGCTCCAACGGCAAATTTCGCGTGCAGTAAAGGAGTAGGTCGCGACAGCGCCTTGAGTAAAGGCTAACATCTGAGCAGAAAGAACTGTAGAGTGAAGCGGTTACTTGTCATAGGCAAAAGAAAAGAAAAAGAAAAAGAAAAACATGCGAGAAAAATACGAAAAAAAAAGGAGGAACCTAGAGGGACAGTTCCTGGATTAACGTGCACTTCCTGAAACAAGTAACCCTTGGACAACTACCCTTCAACAGCTAACCTTCTGACAACTACCCAGTGACTGACAATTCCCCCTGGAAAATACCCTTTGGGACATCATCAAGGCTAATTCTTTGCTTGAGGTATACTTGTACAAGGATGACTGTCCAAGAAATATACTCGTCTTCCGTTTTAAATGCACGACCAAGTCTGTAGTTCTGACGGTATAAGAAGATGGGGACAAGTTGTTAGGTTTCTTTGGTCTACTGCAACAGCAGTATTCATTCAGTCCACGGAGGTTGTGAGTTGATCATCATACTACCAGAAAACACTAGATGAAACAGAACAGAGATTTAATCTCAATTTAAAACATAGCGGCTGCTAGATATTCTCAAGCCTGCTTGAAAGATGAAATGGATAACCTCTGTTCAACAAGCAACAGCTCTTCCATAGAGTTCTTCCAGAGCTGGACAATATTGCCCCATTTGGGTTTCTTTTGAGGCAAGTTTCCAATTCCGTTAAAGTCAAGCAACAACTACCTGCTTACTGTGACCAAATACAGTATGTTTTGCAAAACCCTGATGTGACGTTAACCCTTTGGGTGCTTTGAGCGCTGATTAGCACAGAAAGGTGCACAGCTTCGTAAACACTGTCCAAAGTTCCTGTCACTGAAAGGGTTCAGTAAATCACCTGTCATCACTTTGGACTACTGTTCACATGTCATCCTCCCCCCCCCCCCCCCCACGACAGAAGCACTGTTTATGTACATGACTTTCACTGATATGCCATTTCACTATCAGACTGCCTTGTCGGGGTTTCTGTATTGTATTTTCATTAACATAATGCTGGCACAGTAAGCACTGGCAGAAGAATCTCCCTCTCCCCACCCCCCCCCCCCCCTCCACCATCCCCCCCCCCAAAAAAAAAAGAGCAAAAAAAAAAAAAAGAAAAAAAAAGAGAGAAAAGAAAAGAAGAGAGAGTGAGGGGGAGGAAAAGGAGAGATAAATAGAACAGAAAACTTGATGTCTTTACACTCTAAGCAGACTCTTATCGTATGTCACATTGGATACAGGGTTTGTACTGTTGTTTAGCATGCTCTAATTAAAATAAAAAACAAATAAACTTATATCCTCTACACAGAGATCATCTGCTCGTGTGGCACTGAAGAATACAAAACAGACTGAAAACATTCTCTCTTATGCAGATGAAGAAGTCTTCAAGCAATGACTATATCGAGACTGAGATACAGAGTGGAAGCCAAACAACAAAAACAACAAAATAATGAAACACAATCGGCATGTGTGTGTGTGTGTGTGTGTGTGTGACATTGTGCAAGTAAAAAATCCTGCCTACAATGGAAAAAAAAAAAAAAAAAAAAACATTCAATTTCTGGAAGTTATTTGCACAAATAAGCTTACTGACATTCAAAAAATATATATAACAAAATAACCAATACAGCCTTATATGATGGAACAATTCATGACAAATGCACAATATGGCATTTGAGCCGTTACATACTACCACCATCACAGTATAAGGGCAGACTCTGTGTAAACATGGACTTAAAATATACAATATCTTGTACGCTTATATGAGTATTCCCACTGCATCGCTGTACACAGTCATATAGAGATGGATAATTTCTTTGCATACATGTACACAAAATATTTCCCTGAATACACAGAAAATTTTCTTCAATCATTCATCAGCAACAGCATAAGAATTCAACATATTTTTGGACTTCTAGATATGTATATTGTCATAAAGATCACTTTAAAATACAAATGAAGTTGTATACTGGTACACACATAAATCTTGCACTTAACACTGTGATATGGTGACGCCTGTGCTTCACACAATGCATTGTACAGTTTTACTGTTTACATTGCTTTGGGTTCTCTTCGCGGGAGGCATGAATAACTTTGGGCATTAGAGGTAAAACGTAGTTCTCAGAAAGGCTCAAAATGCATCATTCACCACTTGGAATATGCTTGCAATGTATCAAATTTCACATTTTCATCATTACAAAACTGAAATTATGTTATCACAGTATTATTTCACACATTTCTTACATGTGTCTCCATTTAAGCGTAAAATTCAACAGTTTCGGCAGGCGTATGAGAACTATGTTTTACCGTTGAATGTCATGTCCTCCCAGAGGAGTGCATTTAAAAGGAAGATGAAGAAGATTCCAGAATTAAGAGCTGCAGATTTGATTAGCATGCAGAAACCTACAATCCCTGCCTAATTTTAAAAGGGTATGAAAGGAATTAATTTCTTATAAATATGAAACATTACCATGAGAACTTTACCAGAAGTCACCAAGCTTAAACAGCACTCCCCCCCCCCCCCCCTTATGTACCAAAGAGACACCATCGCTCAACTGGGATGAATGTTATGACATGTAAATATGCCGCTAAGAAAGACGAGCACACAACCAAAAATTGGCTAATGTAGCACATACATACGAGTCAGTATCTCGTAGGAGTGGAACAAGAGCCATTGCTCCATACAGACGGAAAATGCACTTTATTTTTATTTGTAGCAGCAATTAGATAGATAGATGATAACTTCTGACACATCACTTTTCCACCTTCCACAGAACTATCAATTGTCTTCCAATATCTGACATGACCTGGATCGTTAGTCAACATAATACGGCGAGAAAACTAATAAAGTTCAATGCAGATGAAGAAGTAATGACCTGAGGTAAGTAAAGAGATGCCACTTAAACTTCATAAACTCCCCTTCCCCCAGCTAAACCCCCCATCATCCCTTCGGACAATACAAAGAGACCACAAATTCATCCAAGAAGTCTACACTATTTTGCAGGTTTACATTGCAGATATCATCAGAAAGCCACACCCACCAAGAGACCATTAATACCACATACACTCATGGTTTGGTGGCATGTCAACACACATGTTGAGTTGAGGCAAAAAAAGTAGCTGTACAAAAATTAAATTAAATATGCACATATACTTTCAATACTTTTACTTGAAACTGTGAACAAAAATAAGGTCTCTTGATCCCAAATACACAAAGTATGCACTCACACACAGGTCTCCATGGTTACTGTAACGATAAAGGTACCTCCCATACTGCATGGACGTACAAAAAATGCTTCAAGTAAATCTGTTCATCAAAAGCTGTTATCCTTAACTACTCTGAAACATAAATCAAAGACATGCACATGCTTCCATATTCCTAGCAGTTCCAAAAACCATACCGTCTTTTTTTTTTTAAATTAAAAAAAAAACACATTCTGATAAATATATGCATCATTACTAGTCATCGCCCTCACTCTGACATATCAGACATGTCACTGATCCATCAGACATTAGCCTATAAAAGGTGATACTTCAATCACAGTGATTCCACATGGTCCTTTCCTGCAGTGCTTGCTTACGAAACAAAAACTTTGGCAGCAAATTGCCACATGATGATCAACACATATTGCATCTCTTAAATGCAAACATGGTCAAACTCCTCACAACAATGTATTAAGAATGTTACGATGAGCATTCACCATCTAAACACATTGCAGAGAAGTACACTGTATTTGTTAATACAAAATCATAACATATAAAGCAGACAGCACAAGAAAAAGGAAGAGACCCTTCCAAACTCTGACCAGGTCAGAGGCTCATTTTGCGTCATTTAAATTCCTCTTTGAATAAATTGTCAAGGCAGCCATTTTTGTCAGAAGAAAATTTTTTTGTGGATTGAAAGCAAAGAAAACTCATTCTTTCACAGAAGTTGAGTTCTACTATATATGGCCATAGTCAGAATAGAAGGAGTAACAGCCCTCCTACTTATGTAGTCACAACTAGAGTCAAATAAATGGTAATTGAGATGGTGACTTTAAATTAAAAGATTACAACCAAGAATACCACATTAAATAACAAGGTGTGGGACTAGGACCCGCATCATGAACATTGTACACTACTTCGAGGGACACTGCTTTGCATGTCACATCTTTCCATGACTTTCTGCATTGTTTGTGGGTCATGGGGGGGGGGGGGGAGGGGGGAGATCAGAGACATTCATTGTTTTCCAAGATTACGATTGACCACGTAAATCTGTATGGCTGCTACCCAAAGTGAGATGAACAAGGAGGCATGTACAATTGTATCTACAGGAGGCCCCTGCACAGCTCTGGAAGAGTCATATCATAACAGTAAAGTAAAAATGTGTATATTATTGTGCATGTGTGAGTGTGTGATTCTGTGTGACTTCCCATGCATTAACAAACTAGAGAAGCACTCTGAGAGCGCAGACCTCTGCCAAGCAGCTCATTTCCACCACTGATCTTGTTCTTCCATAGAGATCAGTGATTTCCATCCATACGTATGCATGCTGAAAATCACGCCTCGCCCTAGCAGAAATTAGAGCATGCACTTTAGTGTGCCTATGTAAACCTTAAAAAATGCGCAGCTTGAACTCTAAGTTCATTGACCCTACCTGCCAAAATATTGAAAATCCTTTATAAAATCCATAAAAATTCCTGGATCCCTACCAAAATTTAATCATCTGTTCCTTGTGTCATTCTCAACCTTTCCTGTAAGTTTCATCCAAATCCATTCACAACTTTTCTGCGTTATTTTGCACACAGACAAACAAACCAACCAACGCCGATGAAATCATAACCTTCTCCTTTGGCGGATGTAGCAAGCTCTTTGGCTCATCATGTTCACAAACTGTAGGTTGTTTTTTTTTTTCAATCAGGAATGATATATTTCATTCAAGCATGTCCAATTAAGGGCAATCCAAGGTCGACTACTGTATCATCCATGTTTACACTGTACCTTACAACGGGTTCAAGAAAACTGAATTAAATATATCCCGCTTTTACACCTACTATGCTAGATGCCTGTAACCTGAAACTAAAATATGATATTTTAGGGCTACATTTGCAAAAATAGGAAAGTTTCATTACTCTACGATGCATTACTTTTAGCAAATGTTTACAGGACATATAAGTTAGATGAAGCTCATTCCTTTTCTGCATATTAGGTATGTTCCTACAACATCAAAATGGTTGATAGGTAACAATATCTATGTATATGCTACAGCATCCTGCTGCGTTTACATATGAATTACAGAGACACAAGCTTTTCTCATAAGCCTCAAAGTCTCAGTGTGAACACATCCTGCCTGCAATATGATCAAGCCTAGAGTTTACTGTCTCAGGGGATAGATAGTCACATGGTCAATACATTCCTCACCGTCCTGTACGTCAGATGAAAATATTGCTTCCCTGCATTCAAGCCTCCATAATTCACACATTACTTAAGGTAGGAGGAAAGAGTACGGAAGGTTTCTGTTTTAATCAGAAGCCGAGAGAGAGGAATACATGGTATGGGGTCACCTCACCGGCACTAAAGTATTTATTCCCTTGTACACGTAGCACCAAAACAGAGACACACACATGTAAAAAATGATAAATATTTCTCATCAAACATGGATGAATCATGTCAGCAAAACTGAAGTTTTCAGATTTAGTCTATCAAACAGAACCATGGAAAAAAAAATTATTAAACAGATACTTTTCTGCATTGTTTTGCCAAGCATCAAAGTTAAGAGAAAGCTCTTCTTGTTTGTCATACGAGAAATCAGGGGATGTAAAGGAGTCAGATGATCAACATCTGATCATGGCTTTCAAATCATTCCATGGACTTTTCACGCTCCACGTCCAGTGTTGAGAGACCCCCCCTCCGGTACGCGGATCGTCGTGGCAACCGACTTCTTGCGACGCTGTCTTCCCGTCCCATTCACAGAGTATGGAAGTCCTTCAAGAGAGTCTGGCGTCTCTTTTCTCCAACATCCATCTGATTCTCCAGATCCTGCAGGTCACACGGAAAGAGAGAAAAATATTCTTAGGAATACAAAATAGCATTGTTTGGTACAGTTGTATGTTCTAGAGAGCTAGAGAACTTTTACAAGCAAGGCATAGAAATTTCTAAACATGTACAGGACGATCCTGTTACAATAAACAGGATCAAGAAGAAATTTCCTCGCAACGAAGTAAAATTTAAGGTCCCAAAATGATCAACATTGAAGTCTATGGTTCAAAATTCCCTTCAATTTTAACAACATTTTGATATTACAAAAGAAAACTGCCAGGCCTGAGGACTTGGTTATAGCAGGGATTGCCTGTATGTAGTTTTCTCACCTGTGACAAGTATAGTCTATCCAATGTCAAGTAAGAATTGATAAACTGCTTTCCTAGGAGAGCAAAGCCATTATTTAAAAACTAACATGATTTCTCTGGGGCATTGTTCTGGTCAAATACTGTATACGCCATATATCTAGTGAGTCTAATCTTTCGCTAATCAGGACTTCTCAACAATATTTTGCGAGCAGTTAAGGATTACAACAATGAATGAATAATATGCATGCAAATCGCACTCATATCGGATATCTTTTCTTGTGTTGTTAAATTCACAAAAAGCACCCAATTTGAGCAATTCATGAAAGTAAAAACCTTGCGAAATACATGGCTTATACAGTTACTGATTACACTTGTTTCAATGCTAAAAGTACGCTGTAAGTTCCAGTTCAACATCTATTCTGACGAATTATCTCTTCACAAGTCCAATGATACTTCCAATCAAATCTCCCTTTTTATATATATGTCATTCTTAAAACTCCTTATGATATCAAATGTCAAATGTAATAAAGGGTCAAAAAGTACAGAGGAGAGGAAAATATCACATCGTTGGAGATCAGTTCCGATCCATGACTCTCATTTTTTTTAGATGAAAAATGAAATCGAAATGTGATAAGTACCAAAGAAGTTCATCTCAGGAAGGAATTCATTAGGGAAAAAGATTGTAGAAAGTACAGTGTCCCATGACCATTTCTGATGCCTGCCTAGTATATTTCCTCTTTGGTCTCCATCTCTCCCCTTTTCTCTCTCTGCATCATTTTTTTTTTCACTCATTCTGCTCCTTCATTTTGTTGTTGTTGTTTAGTGGTGGTGGTTTCCCAGTCCACTGGCACCAGTTTTCCCTTAACTAATGCCAGATGGCGATTGTCCCCTACACAATCTGAGGTCCAGATCAGCCTTGTTGGGTAGCACGTGGTAATTGAGAACAGGCCGCTTTAGCCTTCTATCTCGCAGCGATAAGGGAGTGAAGGAGGAAGGGACTGGAGCCGAGAGTGTCGTTCTTTAATAATAAACTATAAAATTAGGAAGAGAAGGGGGAGATAAAAGGCCGCCGTGTCCTTCGCTGAAAGAAGCAGACCATGTCGGTCTTTTCATTTTTCATTTTCTATTTTTTGACGTACGCAACACTGCGTGCTGATCTCATATCCACGGCAACCGGTCTCTTCTCTATTGTAAATCAAAAGTCTTACAAAAGTAGAGCACCGATTGCTAGCCTTCACTGATGGCGATGCCTTGGTCACGGGCTAGATGTTGCTCAAGGACCTCGGCCTCTGCACATTGCAATGGGTATGCGATATTCAGTGCCTGTGGGTCATTCGGGTATCTCCACAGTACTATCACAGGATGTTGCATTTATGCTCTCTACCTTCATATTATAATCAATGAGCCTGTGTGGTGAAATTGGTTCCATGACATTTGTTCCTGCAACATTTTCTCCCATGAAATATCTGCACACTAAGCTAAACATAAATTTTACTCGTGTAACCCTAACCGTAATCCTAATCCTTACATCAATCTAAACCTTGACTCCTATCAAAGATTTTGCTATGAAAACTTGAATTGCACAGAAAAAAAACACAAAAACAAAAACAGGAAAAAAAAAACCACCCCAGAACATTAATAAGAATAATAATAATTTAAAAAAAAAGACATTGTTAAGGTACTCATAACAGGCAGGATATCTACTTATTAAGTACATGTAGATCACATTGCAAGTCAACTGTGCACAGTATATCTTTACATCATCTGATGCTGAAAATGTTTTGTCTTCCAACTTAATATGACCCTTTAAACAGTATGCATATATAGAGGTGCCCTGTTCACTACGAATCACAACTCACACTGCTGAATATTGTTTACATGTATGGCATCAATTAAGCTGTTGATTCAAACCACTCTATGTACATGCAACATGAAATCAAGACTTCTGAAATTAGTCCATTTCCGTCAAATTTGTACACTTCAAGATCTGAATACATCAGTAGGTGTCGATGGATGACTCACATGGATCTGGTTGATGAAGATAAGATGAAAATTTTGTATCGTGTCCAGGAACTGTCCAAAAAAGTGTACACAGGCGCGCAGGGGCTCACATGAACCCACGATTCAAGTTACAATTCTCACATATCCATTTAAATCATCATCACTAGATTCTCAGCACATCTACGGAATTAAATATGTATAATACAAGGGAAACTATAGATGTGTAGTCCTTGAACAAGTTTACGATGAGCCTGAGGAAGCCATAGAATCTTTCAACTATATTTAACTGGCATGTGGGCTGCTGATATGGCTGGATTTCTCCCAAGATAATGAAAGATACAGAAAGACATCAAGGGGGGGGGGGGGGAGGAAAGATAGAAAATGAGATGGGGAGAGCTAGAAGGAAGAAAGGATTACATGCCAACTACATGTGTGTAGGGTATTCAAAGGGTCTGGAGCTACTTTTAAAGGGGATAGAGGGGGGGGGGGGGAAGAGAAATGGGGGGGGGGGGAACCTTCACCGGAAAAGTCTGCAGAGAGCCGGAGGGTGGCCATGAGCTATCTCCATGGCAACAAGGCAGCCATGCAAAGTCAAGTCACTGCCCAGTCTGCATTGGCTGGATAGACATATGCAGAGCATATTAACCCCCCTTGGAAGGAGCTACAGGTGTACACTGTGACTCGTGACCAAGAGGGCACTTGTGGAGCATCTGAGTGAAACCTTGAAATAAAACACCTAGTGTACTTATCACCATAATTCACCACATATTACCTCAATCACTTTGTTATGATCTTTGTCTGAACATGGATAACAGGACGACCCAAAATAGCAACAACAAATGCATCCAAACTAGTTATCCAGTGTTGTTGTGCATTTTGGTAGGAAAAGGCTAATTATGAAATAGTCTATCAATGGCACCTTAAGGGCTAAAAAGCCATGGATTAATTGCTAAAACTAGCAAATTGAAGAAACAGCATCCTGTGTCCGTGGCAAAGGAGGACAATATTTGTGCTTTTGTGTGTGTGTTTCCTAGATTATAAATGCAGTACCAAACTTCTTCGGAGCTATCACTCTCTCCTAGTAATACTTCAAAATTTCTCCCAAACTGAACATCAAGCACATATCATTTAGTGTTATCAGTGAAATACAAAAAGAAAGAAATACAGCTGTAAAACAGGTTACAGCCTGTACTAGGAGTCTATGGCCTCAAGAGCACCATTACCCCATAACCATTGATTTCCTCGCATCTGTGGTCCACTGAAAAAGTATCACAAAAGGACAGAAAAAAATATAATATGACGAGCAGCAACATGGACAGATTCTTGAAAGAATCTCAGATTCATACTATGACACATCTCCCTATGAATATGATCCTTTTATAACATCCCTCCCCTTCCACCCCACATGGCAGGTTCTTATAAATTGTCGGATGACCCCTTCTCATACTCACTTCTAATACCCACACATGAATGATTCAGCTGTCTCGCAAAAAGACGACAACTTTTTGACAATTGAATCATCCTGCTATAAAAAGGCCCTGGATTTTTTTTTCATCAATCTCTGCTTGTCCACCCCCTTTCTCACTGACTCTTGCCAACTGTAAAGACAGCTGCATCTTTAATTCATCCTTGCATCCTTTAAATTGAGCTATATTTTGGCTCAAGAAGCGCATTTGATTTTAAGAAAAAGCCCCATGTCAAGTCAAGTCTTAACCATCTTCGTACAAAGAAGGATTCAAGCCATTCCTGAAAATTCTGACTTATATTTTCTTTAAGTGTTTTCAGGCAAGGGATTGTAAATTTAAAATTCCTTGCATGTTGCAGTAACACAAAAATTGCATCATGTCATTGTTACCTCATGAGTCATCATCACCTCTGGTGACAATTAATCAATTTCCACTTAAGAACCCTCCATGTTTGGTAAAGAAGGGTCATTACTTCTAAAATTAGAAAGGGCTCATGGTTTCTTTCCATTTAAAAAAACATGCTTACCCGATAAAGTTTCACACTCATCCCGTAAAGCTCTGTTAGATTCATAATATCAACAGTTGTCATTTCCTCTGTTGTCTGTCTTACTGAATTTAAAGGTCCTGTTTACCTTTGGGAGTAGTGATTTCAAAATTTTTTCAAGATATCACATTTGATGCATATGTGTAGGTCTGTTGTATCATAAAACATCCTACCATATAAAATTTTCGCAATAAAGCCTAAAATACAAGGAGATATCAGTATCTTTCTCAATAAACCATAACTGTAGACGGTTTAGTCTGGAAATATTTCTATTATAACTATTGTTCACATTTTGTGTATTTAGCAATACTTAACATCATTATACGGATTCAGATTTTTATAGTGGTTGTTTCTATCCCTAACCCACATTTTATAACTATTTCAAAGCACTAACTCTGGGTTTTTGTTTCATCTGCAAATGGTAAATTGTGCCTTTAATGCATTGCTGAAAGTAAACAGTCTTCAAAGTTCCTAACTTTGTGCATGCATGAGGATCAGTGGATCATATGGATTGGGGGGGGGGGGGGAGTGGAGACGTCTGGGGTAAAATAGAAACCACCTGATTATAGAATAAGATGCATCCCTCAAAGACATGTTGAATTATAATAATCTACGGTAATAGGATGCAGAGTTTAGAAATGTGACATCTTTCAACTATCGTGGCAGAAATAAGAATACCCATCATCTCTATTTAGAAGGTTGGTTAGTATTTTCCAATTACGGAGGCAATTAACCTACAGTGCATTTGAAATATGGGAGGCAAATATAAATCTTCACAAATTCTGAAGACCCTGTATATACACCATATAGGCCTATAGTATTCAATACAATGCTCTTAATACCAAATCCTAATCTTTTAGCACACTTGAGACTATTTTGTTTCTACATCAACACTGCAGAAAAAAAAAATGAAAGCATCTTTCGCTCACAAAGGCAAACACAATTTTGGGCATTACTCTCTGATTCCTATGGGCATCCCATCACAGTTACAATTAGCTTTCACAGTAGGAGATGACTTTGCATAGTGAAAAAAAAAAAAAAAAAAATTGGACTGCTCGGGTTGAAGCTGACAAGATTTTGATCAGACATCAGGAGAGAGAAGTCCTGAAGACATGCGGCCAGCAGACAATCTAGCAGGAGGCAGCCCCTTCAGGTTTCCTGCTCATTGCTGGATGGGTGATATGATGGAAGCAGGGTATGGTGAGAGGAGGAGAAGGGGGGATATGGGGGGGGGCAAGAGTGCAACAGGTGGTTTTGAAGGTGATAGGATGAGACAGAACCTTATAGGATGAGACAGAACCTTTAAAAAAAAAAATACAAAATTGGCGGTTTTTTGCTCAGCCATTACAAAGCAAAATATCACACATGTTGATCACCTTGGATACGCTTTAAAAAACAGAAACAAACAAACAAAAACTTACTGTGGATAAGCCAGAAATAAATCGTTCTTAGCCACCAGCCACCAAGCACTTTTAATCACAGAATTAACTGATATTTCATGTCATGTCATCCTGGACACAGAAATTTGCCAACTACATGTTTGTACAAGCCATGGTTTCTTAATTTTCCCAAAGTATAAGCCCTCTAACCAGCTTTTCTTTTCTTTTTTTCCTGTTGCTTTGGTGTGTGAGTGAGTGTGAGTGTGTGTGTGTGGGGGGGGGGGGGGGGATTAAAAATTTTCATCCAAATACAACTGCTGTATGAAGATGTTAGTTTCTGTATTGTTGTGCAAAGTGAAATGATGATGTCATATTTCCAGGCAAAATGCTTGAATCATGTAACATTGACACCAGGCCCTGGCATCGATGTCACATAAATCTGTGCAGATTACATGTTAATTCATGCTGACTGGTGTGTGTGATGTCACTGAAAGGACAAGTGCCCTTTACACAGAAGCAACTTGGCGTAAGTGCAATAGAATAAAACAGAACAGCACAGGAAAACAATAATAATCATGACTTCCCGATCATTTTCAAGTCAGATACTGTATAAGCCATATAATAGCAAGTCCAGTTTTTTAATGAGTCAGGACTTCCTAACAATTTTGCGAGAAGTTAAATCCGTGATTGTGGGGTACAGTAGTATCACGTACTTTGCTCATATACTGTGGATTGCATACACATACATGTACTATGCATGTGCTTCGCATTCATGTCGGGATCAGAGTTAATGAATTCACAAATAGCACCTGACTTGCCTAATTCACCAAAATGGAAACCCCACAAAATATATGGTGTACAGTAGTCAGCTAAATTGAGGTTCTTTGAACATTTTAAAAGAGCTTCCAGAGTTACAGCATTAGGTAATGGCATGTCTCTATGCTCTTTATTCAACTGATACTCCTGTGTTTTATTTGCAAATTAGTGCATCTGCTAGAGCACCTTTATTCCCCCAAATGGCATGGATGTCTAGGGATAGAATGCCAAAGTGTAGATATTACTTAATTCCCCTATACTTAAATCCCGATTGAATTACCTTCTGTTGGACTGTACGGCATTGCTAAGATTGGGAACAATGGCCAAATGTTCATCCAGCTGTTGAAGCTTGGCAAGATATGGCTACATGTCTGAAGGCATATATCAGGGTAGAATAATATTGGTCATTCAGTTGAATATATAACTGGTCTTTGTGTAGACATACAGTGCACCATGCACAGACATCAGCAACATGACCCTGATGATTAGCATGAATGACCTAAACAATGGAATACTGTATACGCTATATATTTCGCGTGGATTTTATTTTCGCGAATTTCGCGAGTCGGGAGCTATTCGCAAAATTAACAACACGCGAAAATATTCCCTTCCAAAATGAATCCCTTGCCTTGATGATATGAACATTTCAGTACTGGTACCGGTATACCATGTCACGGCTTGCCGAACAGACCATACTGGCTAAGCTTGTTTACGTACATATAGCACGTCCACGTCTAACTACTAGTATACACAGCCCAGTCGCTGTAAGTAGCATTGGCACAGCACAGCGTATTAACAGCGTCTGGGGGTGGTCGGGATAGTCCACGTCTACTTACAAATACTGTAGAGCCAATCCATTATCGCAACCCCTCGTACCACTCGTCAGAAATCTAGCGCGATGGACTTAACCACTTCAAAAATGTTGAACTCTAACTTACTAGTTCGCAGAGTTTGGTAAGTTTTTTTTCATGCAGTGTATAACTAGTATCATTCTTATTTGCTAGTAAGTTGAAAATTCACACTTTCTTTGCCACATCATATTTTCTCTGGTCCCCCTATCGCGAATTTAACCACTCGCGAAAATGTGTGATGGCGGCAATTCGCGAAAATCTACAAGTATGTACGCGAAAATTATAGCGTATACAGTACTAGATAGCACACTGACAAACAGATAGCCATAGCTTCTTTTTGTTTTGTCTAGTTTTGTTACTCTATCACTTACAGATCTGCTCTTCCACTATGTCTTTGAATAACTTAACAAAAAAATGATGAGAGATTTCTCGTTGAACCCTTGAGCCCCTCGACCACACGTAACAGCTTCTCTCCATTGCATTCACTAAAATACCCAGGCTACCCTCATGTGTGGGTGCGTGTGTCTGTCTGTCTATGTATGGAATGCAGGTGTTTGTGTGTATGTGTGTTTGTGTATTTCAGTATTCAAGATTCATTACCTTGAATCCATTTCTTTCGAAATTTGTTATTTGTTTAGAACGAAAAGTAACATCTATGAACCCTCGACTGACGGTAACACAACTTAGTCGCATACTCGCATCACAGAGAGCTTCAAATTGCCTGCATTTGCAGGGTGTGTATAGAATATTAACCAGTTGATGACTAGTCTTGAGAATACTTGGGCAGGTGTCTATGAGAAATGCATGTTGTAGCAAAATTGGTCTGTCCTCAACGGGTTTATAAGTATCACAGTTTTGGCTTGAAGCAGTTAATTCCCCATGTGAGACCCTGAACAACTTTGATGAGATATCACGTAAGACGCACCCTCACCAGTCTCTGGCACTCTGGAAGACCGTGCATGGGAACTTCTTCTTCACTTCACCGCCTCGATACAGTTTCTCATGGCTTTAATAAGGAGGAAGAGGGGGTCGGGGCGGAGGCGTGAATCCACTTAATATATTGAAGCACCACCAGTCGTTACATTTTAAGAATGTTGTCTGAATTTGACTCATCCTCTGCTCCCTGCCCCATCCCCCACCCCCTTTCTCCCTCTCCAAGGTACGTGAGTTTCGGGATCCTGCTGCTAAAAATCAGTGATTTCCTTGCCAAGTCATTTTACTGCAAAGCCCAGGTCAAGCTGCTGGGGGGACTCCCTTCCTTAACAGTCACTCTCGCAAGAAATTTGCAATCTCCTGAAATCATGAAAAATTCTTTAAAAAAACACAAGTTGCAAATTCCCCCTGGTGGATATGTGGTTTTCATGAGACCGGACCATTTATTTTAAGAGCAATGTTGAAAAGCAGAAGGGGGAAACCGGCTATCATAAGTGCAGGATTAAAGTGCCAATAGACAGAGCTAGGTCTGACCCTAATCCTATACAACAGTTCAAAAGTTTTCCTATACAAGATTAAATACACAGGTACTTGCAGAAGATTATAATCTATTCCGTCCACAGCTTTGTCTTTTAGAATAATCGTTTCCTACAGAAAGACTGAATTTAACATGCAGTCTGCCATCACCACAGCCACAAGACATCTTCAAGATGTTCAACTGTTTGAGGATGATATCCACAATGGGTGCATTTTGGACTTATCACCTTTAACAAGTTCAAAACATATAGTTAATTAACCTTCCTTCGTTTGTAATACAAACATTTCAAAAAGCATGACTGTGAACACGCGGGCATGCGGTTACAAACAACCTCTTTGCAACGCGATGCCAAATGGGCCACACATCCTAGAATCCCACAAGAAGCGATCTTTATCGGACCTTATCGGGCCAGCATCTGTTTTCGGCGGAATATTAGATTTGCATCAAATGCCCACACAATGCAGAAAATAAGCGCACGCCAACGTTATCCTGTGCTCATGCATGCTTTGACAGTACCGGTGAAAATCTCACTCACCAACGACGAAATAGGGTCTGCCATCATAGACTATCAGCTGCACTAACCCTCCCGGCCCCATCATATCAAAGTGCTACTGACTTTGAATGCATGCAAGTACCTGTTGGTGCTGGTAGAGTTAAACAACCTTCCAATTCAAATCGTCATCTTTTCAAATGTTTATCACACATGTACAATAGGCCTTTTCTGTAAAGTACACATATCAAGATTCATCTTTTCCTCCAGCCAAGTAACGAACCATTTTAGTCACCAGCTCCCTCCAATTGGCTGCTTTGATTACATATTCAAATTTTATGCATACCTTTTAAACAGAGGTTGTTCTTGACAACATGAAAGCTTGTCCGAGGCTTGTTTCACATAGCAACAAGTAACATGAGCAAACTGGTTTCCAGCAATTGAATTTCATTTAACCAGTTGAGGACGAGTCCCGAGTATACTCGGGCAAGCGTCTATGGGAAATGCGTGTTGTAGCAAAATCACACCGTCCTCAATGGGTTAAAAGAGCAGGTTAATAGAATAGCTTGTCTCTATGTTTCAGGAAATGAAACATTGACAAAATGGCCATTTCATCACAAAATGACCGATTTTGTGATGAAATGACTGATTCATGATGAAATGACTGATTTCGTAGCAAATAAAATGTGCGACACGTGGTGCCCCATAGAGGTTATCTTTGAAGTTAGCTTATCCTTGAGGTTAAGAATCATTGCCTGAACGTAATTAGTATATTAAAAGTCTTCACTCTCATTTCCATGAAAGTCAACAGATATTCTCAGCCATCGTGAAGATGTATCAAAAGAAAAAAATAAATGCCTGCAATAACAGAAACCTTCTAACCAATTTCATTATGATGCATGACACTGTAGAGACTTATTTTGAACCGAATTTATTTTCCCTGTGCTAAGTCAGCTCAGATAGATTTTTATCTCTTCCTATGCCATCCACCATGTCACACCTCTCTCATTCAAGCAAGACCTGTGTCAGCTGTGTCCTGACTACCACTAAGTTGTACTGCCTCTAAGAATATGAGAGCGAACCCGGAGCCCTACAACACTTTTCATCCAATTTATGTGAATTTCTTGAACTGGTCGAATGAGCGACACACAAATGATGATATAAAAATACTAGAATAAACCAAAACAGAGAGAGCAAAAAATTCTGAAAGAAAACTCTACATAATATGTGATGAAGAAATAAATGAAAAATGAATAATATGTATGAACTGCGTAATATTGCTCGAAAAACACACATTACAAACCATACTGCTTAAAATGTATAATTATGATCCATTATAAAACTCAAATTTTCATATTCATGTGTGTAGAGCCACCCGTAGATCCTTACAGGGTCCTGGGTAGCCATCCCCACCTTCATGCTCCAGAATTATTAGGACTCCCGACATACCCCAACCTACCTCTGGTCTATTGGTTTCTACAGTAAACAGGACAGCATCCTGCAATAATCAATCTCTAATCAACATTGAGCGGATGCCATAACCTGGACAAACAGATTAATTCCTACCTATGAGGCACCAAAGCTGAAGAAAAAAAAAATGTAGGAAAAAAAGAAAATGTAAAGAAAAGGGAAAAAAAAAAACCCAAGCCAGATATCTAGATCAATTAAATTTGGAAGTTATTCGGGGTTAATAAACAGTATGCCCATGACGGGTGCAATTAACGTGCCTCAACCTCAGGGGGGAAGTTTGGGAATATGAAATCCAGATAAGAGTTGGTCTCTGGGAGAACTTGTCGCCATACTTCTTATCAAGGCATCAGCTCTAACCTTGGACACCCTTACTGCACAGCTCTAACTACACTGTGCATTAGCTCCCTGGGATAGGCCACAGGTAACTCTGGTTTAATTTCTATCCAGCACCTGTTTGTTAAGAGCTAATGCATGTTTTTTTCTCTTTTAGTTGCTATTGAATTTGCTAGTGAATTCTTTTTGGAGTGCCCCCCCCCCCATTAAAAAAAAAAAAAATGACTTGCCTGTCATCTGCTGCTGATATCTCCTTGAGATACAAGGGATGAAATTATGTACCTTTGAGATTCAGGCCCCCCTGCATTTAATCGGTTCCAAAAAGCAAAACCAAGATGATAATTATCTGTAGACAGGCTCAAAACTGACCTAATCTCTGGATTATGAGGTCGACATCGCGTGAAGTTGACAGGTGTACACCACAAATGCTCGGAGCAACCACAAAGGAAGTTTAGGCCGAGGGGGATGGATACCAAGGGCGGGGTGAGGTTGTCCTCTCTGCTACATCGCGACAGAATCGGTTGATCGGGGAACAGCGATCTCGATTAAACTCCTTCCTCACCATTCTCGCCGCATCAGCTCAAATGTTTCTCAACGCCGGAAAGAGTCCTCTTTATGTTTCTCAAAGCACAATATCATATTTGCCTACGTGGGAATTTGTAAGATCACGGTGAAGAAGGGGTATGGGGTCCCCCTTTCAGGACATTCCTTTTATCACGAGATTTGATCAATCATGCCAAGGAGATTCAGCCAAAAGCCATGCAGTGATTCACCAAACCACAATTTATCTCTACCTGCCCCACGCACATGGGTCAACATATGAAGGAGGTGATTCCTGTATAATCAGCGGAATCCTGGAAAATACAAAAGCTGGTGGAATGTGCCGATATCAGGTGCAACAAATTATGCATTATCTTAATTGGATCGTTGGCTTAGGAAAAATACTGGCCTAGGATTGATGATGGTTGCTGAGACGACCCTAACACCTATGTTCTCAACTACGGACCACCATGCCTAGCCCTCTTAGTGTACCATACTGACTGTATAAGGTCTCAGGGTGGCGCATTACACACCCGTCATATTGGGTATAATGTGCAATAATGTTAAATCTGCATATTTACCACAGTTTGATTTTTCCCAATTTGGGTAGAAGCATGGTAACTGCTGTTGCAAGCTTTCTCTCAACCTGCCATGGACAAACTTCAGTCACTAATCTACGTACTCCTGATTCTAACTTTGATAGGTTTGAAAGAAGAGTTGTAAGATTCCATAATTTGGAGATTCTGTCTCTCTCCCCCCCCCCCCCCCCCCCCCCACACACACACACACAGGCATTGTGCCCCTGAGGATCCCTAAGTGGGACATAGAACCCATTCATATAAATATGTATTTTATCACTCTAATACTCCATGGGGGGGGGGGGGGGGGGCATGGTGCCCATTTGAACAAAATTGAGATCCTGTCCCCCTAAGGGGTGCTACAGTACCTGTCAAGTTTGGTAAAAATCTGCCATGGGATTTTCAAGAAGAAAATGCAAAAAGTTTACACATGATAGACGACACACGATGAAAAATGCTCGCAATAGCTCACTTGAGCCTTTGGCTAAGGTGAGCTAAATAGGGTAATGCAAGAATGATATAAATGTGATGACTTTAGAAAAATGCTACTCTGATAAACAAGGGGCCAAACAAAACTAGGCAAAAGACTCTTAGGAGTGTATTACATAATGATTGATTTGCAGTATCCTATGGTTTTCTTTAGCCCACTCCCATGTCCATACTGCTGCTGTATTTGAGTATTCTCAAGACACAAAAAAAAAAGAAAAAAAAATCACAAAGGGAAGATATACATCATTCACGTAATAAAAAATTACTCCGGGCACACTTGATGAAAATATTCGAGGGTAAATTATCCAAGCTGCACTGTGCAGTCCGACCTAAAATTACAAGGAGGACTTGAAAAGCGGAGATTACCCCCGGCAATGGCGGCACAGTAATGCCTCAATTAACTTAATGATTTATCCATCGTGACACACTACAGAGCAAAGAGAAAGACAGAAAGAGAGAGAGAGAGGGAGAAGAGTAGAAAAAGGAGGGGGAAAGAGAGCAGGAGAGAGACAGAAAGAGAGAGAGAGAGGGAGAGAGGCATCCCATTTTGATTTTATGCAGAGCACATGGGTGGTGCTGCACATGACGGTTAGTTCACGATGTTGTGCTCCAAACACACAGCCCGTTGCCTAGCAACCAGCCTTATACATTCACCGGGAAGGGAGGGGTGGGGGGAGGTGAATTCTGTGCTTTGGTAAGTCCCGGCTGAAGGAGTGGGCATGAATCACCACAGTCCCCAGTGAAGGGTGCTCGGGGTTTTCCGAAGAAAAATAGCAGGTGAAACTGGATACATTTCAAAGACATATATTTCTCTGACTTTTCTCTCTCTCTCTCTCCTCCTCTTCATTCTGATCTAGGATCTCTCCATGAGCCGCTGCATCCCGCGATCAACAGTCGAGATGTCAGCCGACTCACAATCGCGCTCATCTTGTTTATACTGATTGCTATCACAGGCCAGCGAGTAGGAAAAAAAAAGAGAGAAAAAAAAAAAAGAGGACTGACTTTGGACGGCCGGGGAAAAAATACGCAAAGCACAAATGGGGAGGCAATGATAAGGACAGGATGGGAAACCAAGACGTCCTTGTTACTTTGTACATCATTAATCCCATGGCGGTCCAGAATGCCCATTAAATTTCACTTTAAGTCTATATCTACAATCGAGTGTTAAATGTCACTTTAAGTCTATATCTACAATTGGGCGCTGAATAAAGAGGAAATTATTCAATGAGCAGTATGACTGAAGCTGGGCTTTCACTTCACTTGGACACACAGACAAACATACAAAAATACAACCGTATGCGAAATTTTGCATGCAAAATTTCAAGAGCAGGAGCATTTATTATGCTATCAAAACGAAACTCCCTCCCACATATTCCCCTCCCCCCTCCCCCCCCCCAAAAAAAAAGTTACAAATTTCATTGTCACAAAGGACAAAATGTGTTAATTCTTTAGGCTACTCCATTCAACTGATCCTTCCCTATGGTCCAATCAATTGAACCATCGGGAGACACCAATCTCAAAAGGGGTTTAGTTTCTTGTAGCAATGCTGCCTTGCATATCAATATACTTTTCACATATTTCTTTTAAATTAATGCGAGATAACCATTGTTAAGTACAACACTCCTTCCTACATCATCAACCCTCATCTTCCCCCTTCATAAACTTAAAGAAAACTTGAATGACATTCTTGATTTCTCTTCATTTTGCCTGATGCTGTTAAAATAATCATAAGCACACACCCATTCCCCCTCTACCCCCCCCCAAAAAAAAAACCAACCCAACAAACGACTCATCCTAATACTAGGTCAAATTGGATATCAGCAATGTACGCGTATATGATGATGCTTTCAGCAATACATATTACTCTTCAAAGTTGATCCAAAAGATTATCCTAAGATGCCCTTTAAAACTTTTACAAGACTTCATCCCCCTTTGATGAAATACTGGATTATTCATTGCAAACCGAAGCAATGTAAATACACGTACAACCCATACCACACAGATTTTATATCAATACACGAGCTGCTGTCGTCACTAGCACTCGCTAATTCTGACCAGCAGGTAACACAACCTTTCCAGATTAACAACTTCCCTATTGCAGGGAGATGTTTTGCTCTCAAAACCATGTTCCGCAACGGCCAAAGCACTCCGCGACAAACATCAGGAAATCGGAATTAGACAGCCAAAGCAATGCTCGCACACCGGAGGCACAGACCTTTATTAATTTCTGATTCTACTTTCAATCAAAAGTGAAATGAGCAGCAATTCACACTTGATAGTCTTGAAATGGACCTCCCATCATTAAAAAGTGGACAGTTTAGTCTTTACATCTCATTTTGGCAACCGCAACACTCAAATTACCTTTGAAGTACCATGTTCAATGGAATGCACAAATATTTCATGTAATGTTATTAATTGTTATCATCTTTCAGGACTGTCACACCATTACAGTGGAAGAACATTTTTTTTTTTTATAAAGTGATCGCATTTCAAATACATCTCTACTTCTACATACTTTGTAGCTACTGCTGACAACTCACACAAGTACAGTGTGATCTGTGATACATGAACAAAATGGTCAAAACAAAGCCATTTCGTAGATAAGCCCTCATTTAAATGCACTCATTTCCTTTTGATAAGGCTTACATTCCTTCCCAAGATACGGCTGTCATCCGCACACACAGTAAAGTACATACATCCTGCCCTGAACTTTTGAAGGTTATGAATTATGAGTGACATTTTCCTGACATATTTCCCCCACAATCCTTCTCGTTTACCTGTTGACAATGTTCAGGGCTGCATTCGAGTGCCAATAGACATGCTTAAATTAGGAGGGGGGGGGGGGGGCTCTCCAATGGCGTCATTCATCAAATCATGTGACTGATATTGCCGAGGAAGTTTCTGGATCAGTATTGGGAAGATTAGGGCACAACGTCAAGATTAATGTTTTTGTTGTTCTGCATCTGCAACTGCATCCTGCCACTTAAATATATACACTGTATTGGCAGAATAAAAAAAAAAAAGAGCCTTAAAAGATTGCAACAAAAAATGCAATCAGATTCTGATCAAGGAAAATACACCTTAGGAAAGATGATTTATCACTAAATGAGATGAAAACAGAAGCACGAATTCAGAGAAAATTGGAGGCAAGTTTGATCCTGATTGAAAAGATGACAGTGAACAAGTCAGTGATATTATGTACGATGGTGCTCATCAGTATCTTAAATTTGTTGCTATTATCAGATGATTCTAATGCCAGTTGCGGCATTGGTCTTTATTGAGTGTTACAAGGAAGGTAAGAGCGAAAATATTTTCACTCAGCTCTGTGAATTCAAGCTGTATAATCTGTCATGTATTCTAAATTCAACATTTGATATATGAGGAGTTCATTTGGGTGAAATTTTGATAGTGATGTATTGCAAATGGGGGAGCTGCTTTAAAGACAGGTTCATGGTCAGATCTCCTCAGTGAAGGGTCAGAGTCAGGTGTCAATCTATCAACCTTGGCTTGCAGTGACCCTTTACAGTGTCCGTCCCCGCACGACGGAGAAAGCAGGACATCAGCCTCTGGAAATGGTCGCAGCATCCTTGACTTCAGTCATAAAGAAAGGCAAGACCGATGAGACATGGTTGCCACATAAAGGCAATTACCACCAGAGGAGGTCAGTCATTTTATCAGCTCTGGACACGTCCACACTCCCAGAAAATTAAAATGACAAAACAAAAGCACAGTGAGTGGGGAATATCTGTTTAATACAGAGTCGTGTATGTCCCATTCATGCCTTATATCCATGAAGCAGTATCACTACATAGGTGCAAAAGAGGTGTGCATCATCAGATGATTACCCACTCTTTTATTTTGTCTTGATTTCTTTTATACAGATTTTGTGTGTAATCCATGTACCACTGTAAAATAAGAAAAATATCCTGATTTGTTTGCTTCCCCCTCCCCCCCCCCCCCCCCACCATCAAAGATCGCTCTGAAAGTTCACCGGTAATTAATTACTATCCATACGTCAACCTGTGCTAAGCATCATGTGACTCATTCTATTTCAAGTTGGGGTAAATAAATATAGCCAAAATTCCCCTTTCAATTTCATTTCTGTACTGTGCTGGGGAGGGGGGGGGGGGGAAGGGGAAGGGGGCAATGAATCATCATGTATATTCAAGATTCATCCGAGGTTGATGACAGTAAATAAAAGTTCAGGAGCAGTGAGTTCACCTTTCGGTTCCCAACGACACGACAGGTAAGCAATGTGGCACGAGGATGATTAAGAAATGAAGGTCGTGCATCCAATATAAGCCTAGTTCCTACTGCACACTGTAACAAGGGGGAATCAAAGTCAACTGAAAGGAGCTTGGCTAGGTGACTCACAAGGTTAAAAGGTTGTAACATTCTACTAGTAGTTAGATTATCACTTGAAAATACAGAATAATAGTTAGGGGGGGGGGGGCGGGGCAAGACAAACAGGCGCAAACATGATTGTTATCTTGATGTCATGCAACATCTGAGTTTCATAATTAGGACAGTGAAAGTTGGTTTCAAAAATTCCTCTGGAATGACTAGCCATGGTATCTCCACTTCTTACATCACAACTTACGGAGGAGTTGCATGGAAAATGCTTTTGTGTATTATACTTCGAGAGATGGGAGAGAAAGAGTGAGTGAGAGGGATGGATAAGCCGAATCCGTTTCACTATTTCTTTCTGGTCATAGCTTCATCTTGGCAATATTCGCTGTTGAAATTGGAGTCCCAGGGGATTAGCGACATGTCAAATCCGTATTTGAAGCAAGGTTACGGCAAGAGTGAAGTGCAAAGATAATCTACATAACGGGCATCACTAGGTATCCTGCAAAGGCATCAAATGTTATACGCAGTGCTGCCAAACTCACCGGAGCATACATTGTACATACACCCTTGCAGAGGAATTCCCTGATTTCTCATTATCCTCCTATCTGCTAGAGATATTAATAGAGTACTATGCTCTTTTAACATATCCCAAGAAAGACGCCCCCCCAAAAAAAAAAAAAAAAAAATTAAAATTAAAAAAAAAATGTTTGTTACCTTTTTTTTGTCTTTTTTTTTTGGTGAAAAAATTTAAGTTTTCTATCATTTTGTGTGGAGAGAAGTAAGTAGCACTATGACAGACACATCACAATTATGTCACCAATTGTCACCTAGACCAGCCGAAGAAAAACCCTGGTGCATGATAGAATAACAATCTAATAACCATGGTTCGTATCACTTTGTCTGATTTGCTTTTTGGTTTTTGTTTCTTTCAGATGACTACAGATCTACTGTACAGGTATTCAATAGTTTTGATTCCAATAAACTCACTCCTTGGGGTAAACTCTCCTGTGGCATAAAATAATTCAATTCAGTGCAAGTCCCACCCCATGCAAACCCTTTTCTTAAGCTCCTCCTCCATCCCCTCCTATACCTCTCCTCTGACTCTCTTCTACACCCCCTCCACCCCTCTTCTGACACCTCCTCCATCTCAACTCCACCTCTCCTCCATCTCCTCCTCCAGCCCTCTTCCATCCCATTTCCACCCCTCCTCCACCCCTGCTCCACACCTGCTCCACCCCTGCTCCACCCCCTTTACCTGATCCCTTGTTGGTGTACTCACCCCTCTATCATACGTTTCCGCCCTCTCCACTTTCCAGGAGAGATCCTCAATCTCCGCCTCCAGCTGAGCCTGCTGGTACTCAAACAGCTTCTTGCGTGGCCCGCTGTCCATGAAGTAGGCGTAGGGGTATGTGTACTGAAGAGTGTAGCGACACTGTAGTGCAGAAAGGAGGCACAAAAGCAACCACGTGAAAACAAGTCAAGGGTAGATGGAGATACAATGTATGGTAAAATAGAGCTACATTGAGTTGAGATGATGCAAACGGACAGCTAGAGAGCTTTAAACTCCATTTTGTCAAAGAAACCACATTTAAATTTTTTATAATGATAATATTTACTATTCATAGATATTTCTTGATGGGACCAATTAAAAAATATGAATTCATCTAAACTATTTTGAATATCATTTATGTAGTTTATTACAGTTGCAGAACTGTATGACACAATCTGTATACAACTGATTCCTAAATTTTGCAACACATTTCAGAAGATTAGGGTTAATGTACAGTTCCTCTCTCAAATGGGTAAATATTGGTAATTTTCTCATTTTATGCAGATCTAATCTAACAGATTTTAATCAGTTCTATCTGCTCTATCTTCAATATAGGGCACAAAGTCAAGTTACTTGACAGATTGAGAGCATGGTATAAGCAAATAGAATGTGAATAATTGTAAAAAACATGAGATACATGGAAGGACGGTGAAGCAGTTTATCTTTTTCCCTGAAGAACTAGTAATAAGCTCATGGAAACTTCACCAACTCATATTGAATACATTTCAATACCTGCTATCGGTCTGCATGCATTAGCTACAGCTTTGTTGGGGGAAGACCCTGGGAGCAGACTATGATACACATGTATTGTAAAAGTGGCAGTTTTTGCAGTGTGAAAATTTGCACACATTTCACACAACAAGAAATCAGTGCAAAAATAAAAGCACGCAAATAGTTTTGCTTGTTGTTATATGTACCACTATGTAATGTCTTGATTCCGCAGAATCAAAAACAGTTGAAATTCATCTAACTTGGCAGAGTGCGAAAAAGTACTCGTGAGAAAATACCTACTCTTTACAGTATACATAAATTTGAATACATTAGTGAGATTAGTGTATCACCTTTGCCAGCAGTGCAGCAGCATCTAAGAGGTATTGCCAGTCTATCCATGTGCCCATGTTGTTCATCACTTTATCCTCTATCCTCTCATTAATCTTCCTCAGGGTCTGTGCCTCCAGACGAAGACTCTTTGAATGGTTCTCCCACTGTAGTGAGACAGAGGATGGAGGGATGGAGGGATGGAAGGATGGTGAGAAGGGAAGAGGAGAGAGAGAAAAGAGGGAGAGAAAGTGGAGGGGAGGAGGAAGGTAGAGAGGCAGGGAGGGTGGGAAGGAATGAAGGATGGAGAGAAGAAAAAAATGAAGGAGGGAAGAGGAGGAGGAAGGGAAGAGGAGGTACAGGTGAAGATGGGAAGGAAGGAGAGGAGAGGGTAGTGAAGGATAAAGAGGAAAAGAGGGAGGAAGGGAGGAGGGATGGTAGGAAGGAGAAAGAGAAGGAAGGAGAGAGAGAGAGGGAATGCAGGAAGGAAGGATAGGAGAAGAAAGAAAGGGAAAGAGAGGAGAGGAGGGAGGAAAGGGGGAAAGGGAGGGAGGAAAAAAAGATGGAGGGAAGGTAATAAGGAAGGAAGAAATGGAAGAAGGAAAGAGATCAGATGATAGCCAGGGGGAGAGAGAGAGGAAAGGTTGGAAGGAAGGAGGGGTTGGGGGAGATGAGGAGAGGGAAGAGGTGGAGGGGGGGAATGGCAGAAGGGAAGGGGATAAAAGGAAGTAGGGAAAACAGGTAGCACATAGGACAAGAGACATGGATGAAAGGAGAGAAAAAAGTGTCATATCAAGGTTTCACATTGCATGAGCCTTCCTTTGTTGCTTGTGACTAGTAGTCCCCTATGATTTGGGGTAAAAAATCACATTGTTGCAGTTTGTCATAGCCTGCGGAAGGCAAGCAATATTACATTTCCAACACATGAAACATTAAATGTTGTTGTGTACAGCAAGTGTGAGAGACATTCACATTGCTGAAAATCAATTGTACATGAGCCATTTCACTTTGGAAGGACCCAGTGAACAATATACATCTATACAAATAACCATGTGACAAATGTGACATTTGATTCGGCACGCCGTACACCAGGGTACCGTTGTAACCCGGGGTACCGCGTTGTATAGCGCCATCTCATGCCCATCATGCGTATCTGAATTCAGATACGCCGATTCTGAATTCGGATACGACAAAGTCGTCGCAATGAACTAGCACCATAGGTGTTTTTCGAAGTACACTTGCATACTGCATGCATTATTGATGCATAATCGCAAATAAGAAAACATTTTTGTGCTTAATAATACTAAAAAAAATATTTTGACACATTTTTTGGTAAGCCAGGGTACAGCGCTGAAAAAAAAAAATTAATTCAACAAAATGGCGAATTTTCATTTGGTACCCCAGGGTACCAAATATTGCATCATTTGTTCACTTTTACTTTTCCTTCATCATTTCTCTTTTTCTCATTTTTCCTTTGAATTCTCCTTCTTCTCCTTCCTTTCACTTTCATTATTCATGCATGGCACATTTTGAGTCTGCATTATTAACTCTAAATTGACTTGCACATCATGACATTTGTCTACATGTCATCAATGAATAGACATTGTGATGTACCTCTATATTTGCACTGACTTTGACTGCAAACTACATCTCTGTTTCATACAATATCATGTCACAGCTGGAGTTGTAAATAATATGGGAAAATTCTACATAATAATCTCTGATTGCAGAGGGAGAAAAGAAATACATTATGTAACCAATGCATCTGGTCAGAAATATGGGCAAGATGTTCAAATAGATTTCAACATCTCACTTTACTTCACCACAGAAGTGTATCATTCATTGAACAAAGGTATATTTTCTAAACATGTACAGTGCATTTGTCACTGATAATACTGTACTCAGAACAAACCAAGAATACAATGCTGACTTTTATACAATTGTACATACTGCACTTTGAAACAAGACATTATGTCTCAGTGTTGACAATGATGGGGCTGAAAGGCTTTAATCATAGGTGCACATTAAGAGTGCTAAGGGGAAATACAATAGATCAATCACTTCGGATGCCATCTGGTTATATATCTGGTTAATATCCATATGCTACAATTTACAACACCGTTTTAAACTGCTACCCTGGAAGTAATACAAGGTACTGATTTTAAATTGATGTGATCACGAGCATTTGGAAAGGGGGGGGGGGTGCTCAAACTTAGGCACTTTCATACACAGTGGAAGAAGAGCCTAGAACGGCCAAGGAGTGCAGTACCAAGAGACTAGCACGCTATATTTAGACTGCTCCTGGGACCAGAGAGGATGCAATCTCCAATTCAAATTTTCACTCCTCCTTCTTATCGCATCCCCTCGGTAGCCTCCCCGCCGATGAAAATAGCCCTGGCGCGATCTGAACACCTGTGCCCCTTTCCGACCTGAAGTTATTTCCCATTTGTTTTGTTGGGGGGAGGTTTTTGGCATCGCGTCTCGGCTGCCGCGCTATCTGGGCCTGCATCTTGTTCGCTCCGAGACCATATTCCTCTGCCTCATCGCCGGCTGTCGTAAAGAGACCCCTGGATAGTCCCTAAAACGGACAGATGGAATTACCCTTGGTGATGCTATCGCGGCACCGCAAAGAACAGAACAGAACATTCAATTTTTTTTCTTCTGCCAAATTCCTATGTCAATGAAATTTTCTGTCAAGTGACATGACACGTGCTGTTTGGTTTCAAGACCACAATAGAATTACATAGACTAAGATTTCATAATCACAGCTATGTTGTACGTCATCTGCAGCCTGATGTTAGATTCTCACAAGACACTGTTGTCTATTTCAAAACAAACAGGAACTATTTTCTTTTGATAATTACACATTACCCTAGGTTTTTTCTTTTTTTTCCAATTTCTGAATAAAATCTTTATTATGTGTAAAATGCACAGTTACCACAGGTGCTCCTTAATTTTGTAGTGAAAGTCAATATTAGAAAGGTCACATTTTTATGATAATGATGTAATGTTAACTGAAGTGACAATCAATATCAATTATCAAAAGCAAAGAAGCTTGTTCACTCATCAAATACTGATTATGTCTTTTGGAACCACAACTCACAGCCTCAACCATAGAGCTATGGAAAAAATAAAGCACTGTTTAAAATACCACCAATCCTCTTGACTTTTCGAGTCCGTAACAAATACAGAAATCATATCTTGAGCAGCACATGCATTTTACTTTAAATATCATGTCCTTTCAATCCACTACATGTACCTACGCAGTATGCACCATTCACACCACTGCACCTTGTAAGCACCACTGAGAGCAATCCATCCTAATGAGAAGAAACAAGTCATCACCGATGACTATCTTTTTTTCCATACCTGGACAGAAAAAATGTCACCTGAAGCCTGCTACCAGGATGAAAAAAAAAAAAAAATTATCCTGGTACAGAAGGATATTCCATTATCACAGCTGCCAACATCCACACACTAAAATCAGGGAGATTTCAAAAAGCTTTTAGAGAGATACTTGTGTGCCTTATATGCTTTGCAATAAGCAAAAGTAATTAAAGAACCAGGGATCCTTTCAGATTCTTAATAGGACATGAAGAGACTTAACATTTTTCAGGGAGTCTCTCGTCTGACAAATTTAATAAATCCTGATTCTCCAACAAGGGATACAAAATGCTCATTCTCATTGATCAACTGCTAATTTCACGTAAGGACTCCCACATTACAAAGTGGTTCTTGAATATGAACGTATCTGAACGACAGATAGAACGTCACGTCACGACACGTCATCATCACATGCCATGCGTCGAACCCGTGACAGATATGCTAACATATGTTTGTCGCAAAGAATGACCTTTGTGACACTTCAAGTGGTTAAACCCATATAGAAGAGAAAGGCTGAGTGATTGGAGATGAAGAGCATTACCTGTAAAACATGACTGATTGGAACATCTTATGATGCCGTGTTACAAGATCTTGAGACAAGCTGGAAACATTAAAAACACTTAAAGACAAACTTGTGTTCTATGGAGATTATGGCTGTTGGCAAGGAACTGACCTGTCGTCAGCAAATATTCATAGAACACAACGTGTCTATTTTTGGTAGACCTGAAACCTGTTTCAATTACTGCTTTTTTGCTGACCACAGAAAGCATGGCAAAGAAGTAATTTTCATCTTTTACATTTCAGTCCGATTCTGACCCTGATGAACTCGAGAGAAGATGGCGAGAGGGCGCATTGAAACTAGGGAAAACCAAACTTGGCAATGCCAATGACAACCTTGACATCACCACGCCCTATTCTTTTTTTCATGGCTAGCCAGCGAGGGCCAATTTGCGTCAACGCGGTTGATCGCATCCCCTTCGACGTCTACCCCGGGGAGACCCAGGCTAACCACACAGACAGTATCACTTCCCCTGGCAAATTACTGAAAGAAAAAATTACTGAAAGAAGCCAAACATTACCACGATCCTCATTGCTGCTAATTTCTGCCATGCTCCAGCAGCAGAAGATGCAAGGAAACCACATTTATTCTCTCATCGCGCCTTCGTGAACATTTTCTGGGTCAAACCTCTGGCACAAAATCAGAGACAAAGCATGCCACAAGCAACGCCTGTCCGTCTCATTTAGATGCATCACGTTTCAGGCTACTGAAAGGAAACACTTTAATGTGTTGACAATTTACAACCACGAATACTGATTACAAAAGAGCCACATCAATATACCTAATTTATATTGAAGATGAAATTCTTTCTTTGTTTTCTACATCAAATGTGTTCTATTAATATACAGGTTGAAGTACAAAAGTGGTAATTCTTTTTACAACTGGAACCGAGAGCAAATACATACTGTTTCAGTTTACCCCAAAACAAAAAATTAAAATAAGAAATGATAAAAAGGAGAGTGAAAACATCTTGCTGCACAGAAACAAAGTAATGTCAGTCTCTGACATCACTGCAACTCAGTTTCAAAATGAATACAAATACTCATTAATCCATATCAAATGTTTTCTAAATTGGTTAACTAACTAAATGCAGCATCTTTTATCTCTCTTCCTCTTATTCTCTCTCTCTTGAGACTGTTTTCTATTCCTGCCTGTACATGATGATTAAAACTGTACCTGCTATATCCATCTCATTGCGTCATGGTAAATTCAGTCAGCAATTTTTTATTATTTTTTTTTTGTTGTTGTTCATTACAAAGGCAAAAAAAGATGATGACTTTGGTTGGAAACTGTTCCATCAAGCCACACTTTATTTCTGTACCTTCTACATAAGGATCGTTACCCTCAAAATAAAACAAATGCAGCACATGAAATGACCACAAAAAACAGTCTTCAACTCAAGGATGATGTAAAATCACGTCACACCTGTATCAAATTTTGATTGCCTTTAATGATTGGTTCTTACTGACACAAACTAAAGTTCCAAGAAACATCTGCTCTTCTTTTCTTTCTTTTTTTAACTGTATTGTTCATATCGGTTGCTTGGTTGTTGATGCTGCTTTTTTGCATGTTTAAAAGGGTCACAAGTTTTGCATGGTACGAAATTTCTAACCTACCCAGTTTTTTTTTTTGGCAATTAGCAAATATTCTAGCTCTGCCAGAATCCAATGCTTCAATCTTATATTTTTGGCTCTTATTTCTATCCACTAAGCTACAATTTGTTGCATGTTGAACTAAGAGACAAAGAGAGATCAATACTGGTAGACAGATAGATAAAAGACAGATAGACAGAATGAACATATTGCACAAGTATGGCACTGAGTACTGCATTACCATGTCAGAATGGTATCACACAGTACATACTCTGTCTGCATCACAGGATTAAAACATAACATACCATAAATTCTGTGACATTCCAGTTGGCTAAACTTGGCAGATCTGGGCCCCATTTCATTAAAAAAAAAAGTTGCTATGATAGCAACTCTTGCTGTAATGGCAATTGTCATCATGGTAATGACAAGAATCCAGCTTCCTGATTGGCTGTTGCTATGGGAAGTTGTTATTCCAGCAAGAGTTGCCATTCTAACATCTTTTAAGAAATGGAACCCACATCTACTTTTGTTAATGTTGTTGTTGTTGTTGGATACTATCTCCTTAATCAGATGTTATTTTTATGTTGAGCATTATCTTCTTCTCACATAATGCCCTCCATAATACAACTTCAAGGAACAGTTCATCCAGTAGACTTGATCACGATATGCACAGCTTAACCCTCAGCATGCATGTTGGAGTATTTTCTTTGCTAATTGGCACACATGTCTGGAAACTTAATTGTCAATGAATAGTGATTGACCCATTGCTCCTAACCCCTATTGTGTCACCATGGCCTTCCTGTGGGACTGAGGCACACTGCTACATGTGAGCAGGCTTGCTCATCTACAACTAGGTTTGGACGGATTGCTGCATGCTGATGAAAAAGCTTGACCAGTTAAGCGAAGTGCCTGGACACATGAAGGGTCAAGCTTCCTGTCCTGCTAGGTACAATGCAAGTTCTTTGGCGAGGAATCGTATACATCAAGGCACCAAGAAGTATATTATACTTTAATCATTTAGTGACTATCAATGCCTTCATGCTGTTTACATTCTTAAGGCGTGTGAGCAAAAGTGGACTTTAAACCCAAGGACCTCCCTTTCTCCCTGGCTGTCCGAGGGCTACAAGACAGAATGCAGTCCACAACTGCTTGGACATTTCATGAAAGCTTATGGAGCCTAAGGGTGACACTCTGCAATGACAATGGAGTTATCATCTTTGTGCATTTCAAATCCTGACATCAATAAGAGAGTGAAGTTCATTAATTTGATTAAAAGAAATTACCATTTCTAGATTTTGCTCAGTATTGCTACTTTGCAACACATACTGTTGCTATACCCAGCAGCTGCAGGCTGAAGGCAAGGATGTCTCATACACAATGCAATGCCTCCCTATCATCAATTATCAATCAAATTATATACCAAAGAATTTCTTGTAATCTTGTGTTAAATGTGACCATGTCATGGTGTTGAATGTATCAAGCATACAGACATGGTACAAACAGAGTGAGAACAAACCATCACATACTCCATCATGCTAAGCACTCGATATAATGAAATTGATATCAATGTATGAAACTCTTTCCTCAATGCACACTGCTCATCAAGGTCTACTGTAAAGTAAAAACCACAACATTCACATTGTGCATCACATGATCCATACTAGGCTCACATGTCAGAATTGTAGGAAAAAAAAAGCTGCTGAAAACTCTCCATCCAACAGTAGTGAGCCAGTGAAGTAAAATGGAATCAAAAGTGGGCCCAAGCTTTCGATCCTCGCAGAATCTTCAGAATCCCAACAGAAGGTTCTGCCAGGATCGAAAGCCCAGGCCCCTTTTGACGTCATGTACAGATTGTACTACATGTGAAGCCTTACAGGAGAAGCATGTTATCCTTGCTTCCATTAGGGTATACTCACTCTCTCAAAGTAGAAGAGGTATTTCTTGAGGGCTTCCCGAGCCTTCACATTGGCTGACTCGTTGGCAATGTTGGGGTTCTCTTTGTACCGACTGCACTCGTAGAACTCACTCCCGTGCGACTTCCAGTCTGTAACACATAGTGTAGAAGGTAAATGCAACTGGTTACAGCTTGGCTCAAGTCTTTGTATTCAACAGCATACATAATTTATTCATAAGGTACTTTGTTTTACACAAGTAATAAAATGATATGCTAGAATATTACACAAAGCTCTTACATCACAAAAACATCAGAGTTAGTCAACTGTAACAAGAGTGATATGTTATTGTATGTATTTCTCCTAGTCACAGGCATCATGGATTTTCAGGAAGTTCCTGATTGCGTTATCATGAGTGTTCCTTCTCGTTGATCATATGTTGTGTGACTTTTCAAAAGCTATACACTGTCTGGAAATAATTTTTTGCTTTTGGGCAGATATGAATTTGTAAAATGATAAGCTTTAAATTGATATGTAATTTGCCGTATTCATAATACACGGATGATAATATTTAACAATAATCAAAAGTTAGAAAAATGTGAAAGTTACATTGCCAAAGTCAGCTTAACCCTATTCTAACTGGGGGGGTCAAACTGACCCCACCCCCTCGACGTTTCGCGCCACGATTCCGCAACGCGCAAAGATTTTGCCGCGTCGTTTCATGACTTTTTTCATTGAGGTCTCCCGCATATTTTGAGACCAAATTTGCGACGTCCAGGTACACCGTTCTGAAGTTATGCAATGCTTTGCATATGCATGTCAACCCGAAAACCGCTCGAATTCATGATTTTGTGTGCAAATCCAATGCAAACTGTGATTTTTTGTTTAATTGATTTAAATTAGATTATTTCAACTTTTAACCACTGAAATAAATCAATTCCAATGTAGATAAGCTTGAAAAAGTGCCTCCAACAAATTTTGGCAAAAAAAAACAAAAGAAAACAAAAGATCGAAAAAACAATAAAATACATAAGAAATTAACAAAACAATAAAAAAACAAAAGAAAATGATTTTGATTGCGCTATTTTTTTACAAGAAAATTGTTTGATGTGTCTTGAGGAACTCTGACACAAAAATTTTGATGGGGTTATAGGTGAAAATATGATTTCATGCATTAATTTGCATAATTAATTTATTAAAAAATATGAAATCAACATTTTTCTATCGTATGACCATGTAATCTTGTAGTTGACATCCGGCTCTATGTTCAGGCAAAATTTTGCAGCGATCGCGCAATCGGTGGCTGAGATCTGAAAGGGGGGGTCAAATTGACCCCCCAGTAAAAACTTGGTCTCAAATAGCCCAGTTAGAATAGGGTTAACATGCATTTTTCTTTCTTTCATAGTCTCCGACTTTATATAGGTAGTATGATGACGCACCAGATATTATGAAAGCTCTAGCCACAAATAGCTCCTGCTGAAAAAAAAAAAAAAAAAAAAAAATCTGATTGTCTGCAGTTGCCAATGTTTTGAATGTTTAACATCCAGAGTTCACAAAGGAATTTCTACAAACCTACATATCTATATTCATTGCTGCCATCTCTTTTGTTAACTTTGGCTGAAGTTTCATTCAATAACAAAATATCAAGAGGTCACCACTGCTTTTTTAAACTGTAGAGTATAAAGTTTTATGTAAAGTTAAAAATCAATTTTATTCCAGCAATGTGGCCATATTCACTCAAGATGAAGCTGTTCATCCTGTATTTGTGCACTCAAGTCATGACAAGTGGCAGGCATATTAATCTTGGACGAATGTTTCAACATAAATGGTCAGTCTATTCTTCTACTATTAAGGATCAAATAAATACATCCATTTCAGAGATTTCCAAGAATATGGTTGCTGTAGCAAGCAAGTATTGAAGATGACGAGGAGTTCTACAATGTACTGCATACAATCTGCATAAGGCTCTGCAGACCTGGTGCTCATTCTCAATGTGCTACTTGATATGCAACAATGATCCATGGACTGAAACATATTTCTTTCACCGTCCAGAAACAATCAATTATATCAAATCAAATCAAATCAAGATTGCTCTGATGCTTACCACCAAGGCACATCCAGCAGAAATCATGTTTACATCTTGAGCATTGCTTTGGGATGAGAAAAAGATATGAAGGGAAAATAAGCAATAATCACAGAAGTATTAAATGCTGAGGACAAATTTCAATTGAACATATATGCATATACTCAATCAACAGGTACAAAAAAAAATAAAACAAACAAGTTAAAGGGGAACTATCCCCAACTTTAAGTTTATTTATGTAAAGTCAGTGAATGCAGCAATGACTTTTGAACAGATTGTCTAATTTTCTTCACACTTCACTGATGTCTTAGTTCTTCTACTATTTCAGCATTCACTGAATCCAAATATATGTTGGGGATAATTCTCTCTTTAAGAATTCATCACATTTTCACAGAATAACCAAACTCAGAAGCAATTAATGGATTTCAAAAGATTCAGAATGGGAGCATGCATGTTTAAAGGTGCTATAAAAGCAAATAATCCGTTTGCTGGAATTTGCTAGACTAGACGAGGAGACATAACACATATTCTCAAGAGATTAAGCAAGATATTTGATCCATAAGATACACATGCCAGTACATAATGAAATACAACTTTTGATTTTCATGGATTTTAAAAATCATGTCATTCTACAACAGAATATACACGGTGATTTGTTTCAGCTTACCATATGATTGCATCCACCATTCTTTTCTATACATATGTTGCACTTAGGACACTGAAAAGGGGAAAGAGGAAACACCAACGAAAGAACAGGAGATATTAATTGGTCAATTCCACCGAAAGGTTGCATTTTATGAAAATCAAAATATTGAGTATAGATGATTAATGAAGCTTAATTAGATGATCTGGTATTGTTTACTCAAAGCAGCCTTTCACAACGGATATTTTGATACCTCATTTGTGAACATCGGTGAACGTGGAGTGGAGTTATGTCCGAAAAACCTTCATTTTTCATGAAAATTGCCAATTTTTGCAGAATGTATATATCATTTCTGATACACTATTATGACCATAATACAGCTTGTGTAATTCTCAGATGGCTTATTTTCTGAATGCTCTTTGGTCATAGATTGGTTTTATGATGTTCTAGAACTTGTTCCGGCATGAGTAAATATTATTCTGTCAATCTCAAAATGTGGTAGTTGATAGCGTCCCATAAGTCACGTTTTTGTGTCCCATCAGTCACACTGGTTTTCCCTATCCTGCTACTGTACCAATGAGTAGATATTCATACCACTTGGCTCAGGGTAAGCACCAACCCTTTGCTACATTCAGGAAAGAAAATATCTTTCCAGAAACTCTGTGTGTAAGAATATTTCAGAACTTACTTTCCCATGTGAAAAACGGTGGTCCTCAGATGTCCTATAAGTCACGACAGCAATTTTTCGTTGCTGTACGTAATGCAATGATACTTTTCAAACTAAGTATGGTGCTTTTATAAACTGTGATATGATGGATCTAACCATGAACTGAGAAAAATGCATTTGATGCAACTATTTTCTCAAAATACTGGTTTGAAATTGCTGAAAATTGTCACTTTGTCCCATAAGTCACAATGGAATTGACCAATTGCAAGAAGTGGAGAATGCATGCATGGCAATGTAATATATGATATGAATATTCATTTCACAGGATATCACTTACAACACTGACATTTTCTTGCTTGAAAAAGAATGCTGTATACACAATCAGCATTCTAGAAGTAATAACTTGTCTAGTTTACCTCAGACTTTGATTACAAAGGTGATGTGATTAAACTGTGTGATATACAGTAGTCAGTAGAATCTGTATACTAGATGACATACATTTTTGTTAATTTTTCAATTTGAGGATCATTGCAGTTAATTGCCCCTTACACATTTTGCCCTTCCCACATCCGCAAGATATCACAAGGTTCTATTTGCCTGTTTGTGAACTGAGAGGCGAAATGTTTGACAGACTATAGTCTTGAGCGTTCACTTTTTTTTGTCAGAGACAGAACACCACTACTGAAATCTGGACATAGAGGGCACTGTTAGCAATGTCACTCACAGAAAGATTGGACACAGCATTCTCATTGTACAAAAGCACCTCTACTTTCAATCAGAACAGATCAAGTATCAAAGAATGAACTCTACTGCTCTGATAGTATGTTTACAACACGCTTGACACCCCTGATATTATACGGAAATTGTACATCACACTTTGTACAAGCATAGAGGCCTATCAGCGCGCACACACACTCTAAAACACACACACACTCTAAAACGGAACATTTCAAGTTCACAGGGCGGACATCTGCACAATGACATGTACACCCCTGTATGTAAATACTAACAGAAAGAGACACTGCCAGCAAGTACAGTTTCCAATCACTTATCATGAGATAAACAAGTCCTCCTATTACATTTGAGAGACAAAAATGTTAATAAAGAGTATTAATCACACACTGCAGCTGATGTCAACTGGCTGGCTCATGCATTCTTCCTTAACTCCAGGTGATTGGATTAATTACCCCGTCATGATTTCAAACTCGCATCAAGATTGACACCAATCCCATCACTATACATATGTTTTGATATGTCAATTTGTTTTTCAAATTATACAATTGTACTTTCATCAAGAGCATAGAAACCTTACGGGAATCATACTCCCTTGTTACATTTATCTGTTGGGTGCAAAATGTCATAACACTTGAATCCTCTTAATCTGTAGTTGCATCACACATAAGAAATCCTGTCTCTAACTCACATCTTTGGTGTGGGCACTGATGTAATTGGCCGTCTCAGAGTCGTCAGCACACTTTGTCAGCCACTTCTTGATGGTTTCACATCCAGCTGGAGCATGGTAGCACTCACTGCACTTGAAGCTGATGAGAGGAAAGGTAAGAAGAAGATGAGTATAGATGAATACAACCTCTGTCTGTCCGAACATCAGGCAGAATAAGATTTGACTTGCTTTGATCATGAAAATACAGATATACATGTGTATATATGAAGAGTTTGTTTGCAAAAACCGATAAGTCCATATTTGTCAAATGGAGATATTTGCGATTAAAGATCAAGAAAAACTAGATATATCGCTACGGCGACTGATATGCCTCCGCCATAATGCATGGTTCTCCTAATAGGTCTATAGTACAATGTCTTGACAATGTGTGATGACAGTTTCAAACAATTGGCAAAATATTAAAATGACAGGTTTGACACAAATGTGCTGAATGTTCACTTTCCTAGAACTAGGTTCAATTGGATGAATGATTAAAATGTCAGAGTGCAGGTATTTGGGGAACTGATGATTTTTACTTGACTTTTGACCCTTTTATAAGTTTATGTATTGAGTAATTTTTCAAGGTATTGAGAAAAAGTATAATTTCAGTATCGAATGGGAAAATAGCATTATCTACACCTGGCCTTTGACCTTTGACCTCACAGTTCCAAAGAGAATCACTGTTAGGTTGAACATACATAAATATGTAAGTTTCATGATGATACCTTGAGTTACTTTTGAGATATGGAGGAAAAAGTGCAATTCAGCACTTTCACTTGACCTTTGACCTTTTGACCTTTGACCTTTTGGCAAGAAACTTCCCACAGAATATATATTGGGTAATACATGTATACATCAAGTTAAAAAAAAACAAAAAACCTTCATTCACTGCATAAATATAAGGAAAGTAGTGATATTTTGAGGAGTTGACCTTGACCTTTGACCCCTGACCTTTGACCCATGACCCCCAACTTCCCTAGATAATCACTGCCCATCGGTACAAGCATATATACTAAGTTCCATGAAGATACCTTGAACCATTTGCGAGATATGGAGAAAAACATGAAATTTCAATTTTTTTCCCCACAAAATAACCTGTGACCTTTGACCTTTGACCCTGTGACCCTAAAATCCACACAAAGTATCATCCCCCAAGGATATACCCTCATACCAAGTTTGATGTAAAACCACCACACAGTTCTGGAGATATCGACAAAAACAAAACGGGACGGACGGACGTACGGACGGACGTACGGACGTACGGACGTACGGACGGACGGACGGACGGACGGACGACCCGAAAACATAATGCCTCCGGCCACTTCGTTGCGGAGGCATAAATAAAGAGAATAATAAGAAAATTTTTGCTTCTTTTGACCATAACTTCAAAAATGTACCTTTATATGTAGTGACCAATATATCATTTAAAAGGTATTATTTTGTACTTTATGACAGAGACCGTACTTCAAAATCTTCAAAAATGGACTTATCGGTTTTTGCAAACAAACTCTTCATATATACTACACATTTTTTCTACATGGATATATAATACAGATATATATATGGATTCATATACTACCAAAAAAAAAATGTACATTATACCAATACCAATAACCAGTACCTACACCACCACCAATTTGATACATGGCATATATACATTGTAGTTGTTTAATCAATTGAAGACTAGACCTGAGTATACTCAGGTAGATGTCTTTGAGAAACGCGTGTTAAAATAGTAAAATCAGTTCGTCCTCAGTGGACGGTTATACTTTAACCCCTCAGTGGGTTAAAGTATAAATACCATCCAGCTCAAACTACACAGCTTACAGACCAGTTTACCATTGCATTCAAACCTATGCGTTCCTCTCCTTGAAGTCCTAGTAACAAGCTACTCAATGCACTTTTTCCCCATCAAATACATGTCAATACTTGGCAACAGTCTCAACATATTATCTGTTGCCACGTCTGGTAAGTCTTTGATGAACTCTTCTGATTGATGGCAACATACGAGGCTATAAAGGTATGCATACTGCGGGACTATAATGGTTAACTAATCATATTTTGACTTTACAATGAGACTTCCATATGTCACATGTTTTCCTCTGAAGGCTAGTGGCTTATGGCTGGAGTCTGATGGGCAGATAGAGAGTGACATGTCATATTTGTCTACCACCTTTCTGTTCTCAGTGCCATTAGAGAGTGGCATAGTTTACATGTATCAACTTTCAGCTCTCACTGCAAAAATACATGACACAGTCCTCAGCTTACTTTGGCAGGAACTTTGCTCAAGTACAGCAACAGTCTCTCATGTGCTATTTTTATCTCACAAGCAGGACGACCATCCACTCAATGAGGACTTAAATGTGGGTGAAATAGTGCCACTGTTCCTGATTATTTTCTCAGAATGGTGACTCAATTCAGGAATATATACAAAGAGGGATCCGTATCCTGACCTTCAAGGTTATATCCTCATGTATTCCTGATCAGAGACTGGGGATTGGGCATTCTTAGCATTTGCCATTTGGCAATGGGACTTAATCCATTCTATGTGGGAAAATTTGCATGGGTCAGTACAAAGTATGCACCATCATTTCAGCGGAAACCCCAAAGATTGCCAATGTTCATATATCAAAATCAGGGAGATGCCGAAGAGCAATCAGGCAGATGCTTCGTTGTTGTAGGTCATGGTGACACAACATTTGCTCCTGGGACACTTGCTCTGGTCTTGTTTTCTCCAAGGACTTAGGGTTAGGGTTGTGATAGGGTTTTAACTTTAGTTTGATGTGAGGATTAGGATTAGGATTAGGATTAGGGTTAGGTTTATGTTTGTGAGTGAGTATAGTTTATGTTTAGCTTAGCGTGCAGATATTTCATGGGAGCAATTGTTGCAGGAGCAAATGCCATGGAACCTGTATGCACATCAAGTTGGTAGAATAAATTTCTAAATCAAGGATACTTTTCTATTCTCTTGTCAAGCATAAAAGATAATCTACTTGCTTGCGAAACCTCTAGCACAGTCAGGGACACTTGGCAGGTATGAATCCTGTATACAACAGGAGAAAACTTTGTCTCCTGGGGACAATTGAAAATTGGATAGGACCTCCAACAAGGGCCCCACATAGCACTGTTGGGACGACAAAATTTTGTGTCTCAAAAATGTCAGCTGTTCAGGAGAGTGAAAAAACCTGGTAAACCAAAGCACTATAACATATGTGATCATCTTTCCTTTGACATGTTGTGGTGGCTTCATTTCTGGTGTAAGACAGCTAGGATTTGGACAGGACTTCACTTCATTATCTGACAATTACTCCAAAGAAAGACGATTTCCACTAACATTTGAGATACAAGGTTTTGTCACCCTAGAGACGCCAAACAAGTTTCTTCTTTGATTCAAATGCATATTAAAATGACACCATATGAGAGAGATCATGGAATCAGCTTTACCACCATATCGCCTTGCAATGGGGGCAGTCAACTCGCTTGCTCTTCACCTCCTTGGCATGGACCACCATGTCGCAGTCTGCCCCTGGGCAAAACCTGAACTTCCAGTGGCTCTGGTGGTGACAAGTTCCAAGAAACCAAAGAAAAAGAAAGATACAAAGATATTCACTATTCCAACGTCATGGCAAAACACCCTGGCTGTGATACCTGCCAAGGGATTCCAACATTGGAAATAGCATTGCAGTAATCCGAGGATTGAAAAACGTATGTCCCTAAAGCACTTTTCTGTGAATGAAGAAACACCCAGAAGAGTAATACCGAGGATTATATGCTGAAAATGGATAGTCCTTGTTTTTTAACTCAGCCATGTAATGCAAGTTATCACTTCTGACAATTGTTTCTTCTTTCAGTGGAAAAAGAAAATCTTACTGATTGCATAACCTCCTCATTTGCACTGACACACGTGAACTCATGGCAATAAGTAAAAAGAAAAAAATATATATATAATAATGATAATGATATTAAAATAATTCTTAAAGAAATACACTGTAAACATGAATTTGTTTGCGGAACAAATTTTTTTTTGCTGATTCACACTTGACTGGACTATCACAAATATAACAACATGATTATGTAAATTCTATAAGATTTTACTATTTTGTGCTAAACTTCCTCATCCACAAAAATGATACAATGACCACTTTACATGTTGTTGGCCTGGCAGGAAAAATACACATTGTGCAAAAGTTTCCACTTTGACAGTATCAACATGGGCTGGATAACTCTGACACCCTTTGGGGTGAAGGTTTAGAGTGAAGAATGACAGCAAATGAGGACCTTTATCTAAGGTACCTTGATGTAATCCCTGAAGGCAAACTGCTCAAACTTGCGCTTCATGGCGTCAGATTTCAGCAGCGACAGGACAAAATCCTCTGGCGTCCTCATGTGACACTCATTAGCCATGCAGCGGATTTCTGCGAGAGGGGGAAAAAGAAAGAGTATGAAATATACCAATATCCTTTTAACTGTCCTTTGTGTACTTAAAAGAATACTGAACACTCCAATCTTGGCTGTCCTTGTTCATGTCATGTTGAAGCAAACAAAATTCACTGTTTGACCTGCCCGCAATATTGAAGTACAGTTGAACCTCTCGTATCCGGACAAGTCGGGACCGGGGCTCATCCGGATAAGGGATTTGGCCGGATACGGGAGGTTCAACTGTACTTCAATATTGCGGGCAGGTCAAACAGTGAATTTTGTTTGCTTCAACATGACATGAACAAGGACAGCCAAGATTGGAGAATGCTTTATACAATAGTGTACATATACATACACATGTACTGATGTAGCCCATTGTAGTACCACATGTAGTAATGTGTATAGGCCTACTGCAACCTTTTCATTGTTACACTCAGTAAGAGACCCCAAAATAGAGGTTCGTGTTTGCAAGAATGAAATCATTTTCTTTTATAAACTCTTGGAATGATTTACCTAAATAATTATTAAGAAATGTATCAAGTAGATCTTGAAAATAAACCGTACTCGGCAAAGTCGGGTTGGGAATCCCCCTTTCCTCCCGTAATTATTTTAAAAAAATCACGGCGAGATTGCGTCCGTATAATAGAGAGATCCGGATAAAGGGAGGCCAGATAAGAGAGGTTCAACTGTACAATGTTGCCTTGCATAATGAATGGCTTGAGGTTAAAAGCATTCAAGTCAACTATCATACCCAGAAAGAAAAAAAATAACAAAAGGCCACGTAGGTGATGTGGCTACTGTCATCTGTTTGTAAATTTTCCTGTTACCAATATGGCTGGATAATTTAAGAACAAAATTTGAGGAAATTTTCAGGATAGGTCTGTTGTGTCAACAGGAATGGGTGATAAGTTTTGGTGGTGATCGGGATCATGTATTAGATCTAGGACTGTTCTTTTCACTGATGCCTGCACAGTTTTGTGGCATTTGTGACCTTATGGTCTTCAATGGAATTTGCACTCTCTGAGTGTTTTTTAATAGGGCAGAAAAGGTAAAAAAAAAAATCAAAAAATGTCATTAAGTGTCATGCCAATTCAAGAAAAAGTTGTTGTGTTCATTACAATTGTAAAATGCTTAGCCACTTGACATATCAATAAATTTGGTTCACTGGTAGTTAGCACTCAAATATTCTCCATCTTATTTTATTTCTTAAACATGGGATCAAGAATTGCCTATGGAATCAAGAACTCCATATTCTTCATTGTACAATTGTAGCTATTCCCACCTGCATATGTTTTTAAACCTTATCAGGGCAATTACCCCCCCCCCCCCAAAGGGCAATTATCCCCAGGCTAAATACTGGTTAGAGCAAAGATTAGAGTTAGGGTTAGGTTTAGGGTATAGAGTTTGGGTTAGGGTTAAGATAAGGTTCAGGATTAGGATGAGGATGAGGGTTAGGGTCAGGGGAAGGGTCCGGGGTAATTGCCCTAGACCCTTTTAAACCTTTCTATGCAAGGGTGTTTGGACAGTAGGTTCAACACTATGCCAATCTGCACTCAAAGCACTCAAGAGTTACCACTACCCAAAGTGCCCTTGGTGAGAGAAAGCAACCTTAGCTAAACTCACAACATTCTCCCATCTATATATATTCCGTAATTCACCTCAGCATAAACTGCCCAAGATCTTTTTTTTTTTTTAAATGCCACCCAAACTCCAAAATACCCTCCATACCTGTGGAGACCCCGTCGGTGATGCGGAAGTGGAGGTGCGTGATCCAGCAGTCGCTGCAGAAGAAATGTCCGCAGGACAGGGCCCGCAGCTCATCCTTGGTCTTGACCAGCGTACACACTGGGCAGATGGTCTGTGCCGGCAACACAATGTCCTACCATGAATAAGAGATATATGGCAATATTATGATAATAATAATAATAATGATGATGATAATGATGACCATTCTCACTTTCAGGAATGGCGTTTGGTGATAACTGTGTACACAGAATTTGAATATTTGTAAACTTTTCTACATGAAAAAGAAGCACAGAAACCACAAATTACATTTGATGTTCACTTTGCAAAGGTGATCTGTGCAGCATATAGACTACATTCCACCGCAGTGACAACTTTTTGACAGCAACGACTAAGAAAAATACGGCACTGACATCACATTCTCTGCAAAGCTAGGAGGGTCTCTATTGAGACTAACAACCATATACTGCTTTTTTCCCCTAATTTCCACACCTTTGCTGGTACAGAGAGAAAAATATGTTTATTTAATGCTTGATATCAGCTATTTTTTCCAAAGTCTTTGATACTTAAGTAGAAGATGCTGGCACCCAGTATGCTGTATAAACAATACAACATCAATACAATATCGCAGTGCTGCAAGCCACATATCGTCGGTGGGGTGACAAAGACCTTGTATCTCATATTTTGGTGTAAACAACCTTTTTGCTTAATTGTCAGATAATCATTTAAGTGATGTCTTGTTCAAATCCTAGCTATCTTATCCCAAAGATGAAGCCACCATGGCATGTCAAAGGGAGGGTGATCCCATTTGTGATTTGTTATAGTGCCTTGGTTGCCATGTTTTGTTTTGTTTTTTTGCTCTTCAGAACACACAACATTTTGGAGATATGAGGTCTTGTTGCCCAACAGTGATATAAACAAACAAGCAATAGGCAAGAACATAGTACAGCAAATGTAGCTCCTATTGTGTTTTCATCATCAAATGCTTCTGAAAAAAAGAAGAAATATCTACATGTACTTATACATATGGCACAAAAAATAAGAGCCATTGTAGATGCAAATTTACTGATGCAAGGAACCCCTTCACACAATAAAATTTATAAACAAAAATCCAATTAGAATTAATGTTTCACGGTGCATGAAATATGTGATGGTATTTGCTTTAAACCATTTTTATTTCCTTCTCAATTTTGTTTATTGTTTTTTTAAACTATAATTTTGCCTGTTTGAAAACAGTGAACCTGTGAAGTGACAGGCAATTTACACACCACGTTGCTGCAACCTATTCCTACATGTACCCTGTACTGGTCACAGGTTATCAGAAAAATATTTCATACAACAGACACAAATTATGTGCTTGTCCAGTTCTATCATGGCATCAAATTGGCAACATTACCTGTGACGTTGGTGCCAGGAAGCTTTTGTCCGCCCGCGGAAGTATTCCCATCTCCACCAAAATATTGGCAATATCTTGATCCGTTCTGAAAGTTTGAAAACACAAAAAGATAAAGGGAACCCGTGGATGAAGTGCTTGCTCAGCCATGATATTGTAGTTTCACTTGCAGGGGTGCTGATAAAGACATTTCAATAGCAAAGCGCAAATTTGAAACACTACTGGCCTTCCTGTAGGGTTATTAGTTGCTCAGTACTAAATGAGAGTTACAGCCTGTCGATATGCACACACAAAGACATAGGAAGTGTAATACTACAACATGTTTGCTCAATACTAACTTATAGATATGCACACATATAGATGTGGCATGTGAAACACTTCTCTTTTTCCCCCTTTGCATATCTGTGTTGGCTGATTTCTACAAATTCTTGTTTGCTGTACATAACATTTTGGCTAAAAATAGCTCATTTACTGGAATTAAAAGTGAAATGTTTCCATCATGCAAAGTGCATTTAGTTTTTGCTTTTATCATAGAGAGTTCAAAAGATCTAGGAACAGACTTTGTTCAGGCCTAAAACTCATCCACACCTATCCACACAGATTTAAGGCCGCACACTTGTTATGTTGATGTTGTGGTTGTTTGTTTAGGTTTTGGTTTTTGGCTTGGGCTTTCTGCCAGCTGACCAGGGACCATGAAAGTGACCATGAAAGTGGGCAAGAGCAAACAAAGCAACAACAATAATAATAACACCTGTGTCCTTTAGCTTGTCAGGTATGACCCGGTGAAAGGGTAAGCACTACAATAGGCCAGTCTTCATCAGACTGAAGTTTCAAAATAGTGCACCATTTTGTGGTTAGGAAATTAGCCCGATGTCAAATCAACCCACTACTTGTGCAATAAAGATGCAAATAGCGCGCTATTTTATCAGGAATATTTTCCGTAAATCTTAGTCTGGTTTGTGAAAAAGTTGTGCTAATTTGTGAATTAGCACGCTATTAACGCTATTTTGGTGGCGTCTCCATCAGCCAGAAATTTTCTGGATCCCATCATGCAAATTGTACCGTGCACTGATACCACAGAAATCTACAGATGAACAAGCTGAGTAATGATGCAAAGTAAGTATGCATCAACCTCGGGCTACTTTCCTATTATTAAAAGTGGACTGTTTTCGAGCTGATAAAGACACACATCGTAATATCGTGCTATTTAATTTTTCTAAACCACAAAATGACCCGCTAGTTTGAACTTCAGTCTGATGAAGACATGCCTCATGTGTATGCATGCCCGTAACATGATCTGGGCAAAATTGAAGTAACAAAGATACACTGTGTAGCCTTTTCAAGGCCCTGTGTCATGTGTATGCATGCCTGTAACATAATCTGGGCAAAATTTAAGTGACAAAGATGCACTGTGTAGCCTTTTCAAGGCCCTCATGCTAGAGAGCCAGTACAGACGGGTGATTGTGATTATTATTCATGGTAGGAGAATGCCTCACCCATGCACTGCTTGAAGCAAATAATTCAATCCCTGGCTAATTCAGTTTCAATAGTCCTTTCAACCAATGAAATTACTTAATTCGTTAATCAGCTGTCAGCGCAAAGACTTGCTTGCATGGGCTTCTTCGGACAGGGCTCAATCTGCTGATTTGTCATGATTTTTTTCTTCGATAAAAAATTGTAGCAAAATTTGGAAATTTAAGGTGTCAGTTTAAAAATTCAGACAATCCTAAAAGGCCCCCTTGCTGGGCCTGTGGCTCCCAATGGTGGCTTGACTAGTTTTGCATTAAGGACCATCTGCTTGCTCCTTTTACAATCTATACCGTGGCAGGGTCTTGGTAAAGGCTATGACGAAGGCAGCGAGCGTTACCTTTTCTGCACTTCTCCGAGGTCCCACTGGTGTGCCATCAGCAGGGCTCTGGCTACCCTCGGCTGAACCTGCAATGAGAGGAAGAGAAGGAAATGACGAGTGGTTTGATAAGGAAATTATACTGTTCTAGAACAAACAGGGACAAATGAAACAAATACATAACTTGTTTGTTAAGCTCTAGCATAGTGATTTTTTTTTCCACTTGGGTATGAGAACTTGTACACTGTGTCATTGACATGGCAGCAAGGCCATCTTATGTTTGAAGACAAGTTTTGTGACACTCCAGTTTCATCCTCAGGCTCATATCCCCCCCAATCTTTTCCCTGCCCGCCAACCAACCCCCCCCCCCCCCCCATTAAAAAATAAATAAATAACTTTGCACTGTTTGATGTAACTTGGTATCTTCATGTATCTTTGCATGGTTGAGCATGTGCAATTCAACTCCTTCTGGCTCTCTTACTACAGTGTACAGCTGTATCCAGTGATACATTTTGTACAATGTACAATTGTATCATGTATATTTAAGAATGTTTTCTCTATGGGATATCATACACTAATAGTACAAGTCACCTCCTCGTGATTCCCATGGGCTACATGATGCTAATGCTGGTACAATAAATTGTATTACAATAATCGATTAGCCTCCTACTGCGTACATACAATAGCATGCTAATGATTAATTACTGTTTTATGGTTGTTGTCTCTCACATTATTGCCTCCAGTAGCTACATGTATTGTACTGACACAAGATGCCCCACAAAAATATTATAGATTAGGAGAATTAATGGATAAACAAATGAATATACATGCATGAAAGAATATTGGTTAAGTTCATAAGCAAATACGAAAATGAGCAAATAAATGAATTAAAAAAAATTGGGGAGGGTCTATCAAAAATAAAGAAAACATATGGCTTTTGATTCATGTACTTCTTGGTCAAAGTCACCTGTTGAGTTTTACACTGTACTATTGGCAACTACGGTCTGATGAAGATTCATTGATTTGTTTTCAATCTTCTGACTTCACAACCAGCCACTAAAATGCTACAGAATCTACAGATCATCTGGCCAAAACTCCCATAAAGATCAATTCGAGATATCAAAATATTAAAGTTCTTGATGATCATGAGTACATATTAATAAGATACTAAAATGCCAGAGGGATTTTTTTTTCCACATTGTCATACATGCCTCAGGTAGAGGGGAATTACACCAACATGAGTATTAGTTGCACAGTGTAACTAAAGACTAGCTAGAAATAATCTGCACTATACACTAAAAGTACTGTAGTAGCATACAGTAGTATAGTCTAGAAAAAAAAAAACAAAAAACATTTGGGCTTCTGTGAAAGTTTCCCATTAGCTTGAAGCTTCATGTACATGTACATGTGTACAGTTTGTAGTTTGCGTCTAGTGGCCAACCTCAGAGACCATGAAAGGCCATGAACAGATAAAGATTTTTTCCCCCAATGCAAACTGACCACTCATCAACAAATAACAAGGCCTAACACATATCTCTGTACAATGAAAGCTATCATGATCACCAACAGCACTTCACAATTTGCACTACACATACACTACAACCCCTACAAGGTAGGTTCACAACTGTGATTATAACCTACAATGTACCTTGTATTACCCAATGTAATGACCCGTAACCTTCACAGAAGGCTATATGGTAATTAGAGCCATAAACACAAGTAGTACCCCCCCCCCCACATGTACATGTGCACACACACACACACACACACACACACACACCAACTGTTAACCCACATTGTACAACAGCTCGACTGTGTGCACACTCAAGACTTGTATTGTCAAAGTCCAAGGGTATAATATACATTGATCTGTACTATGATGATTGGTGTTTGCTCATCCAACACGTCACAACAGATGACACATGCCACCCTAAGGACATGTACAGTACATTATACAGTGTACAGGTATATACAACAACACTGTACAAATCGGTAAGAGAGTAAATAAATACGGCATGAGCACATCTATAACGCACTTGATAAACTTGAATACACTTGTCTCCTGTGCTAGAATACAATTTGTACATGAATATTGTGCGCTGATGAATAATTTGCATTGTCACTGACTGGTACATTTTTTACTCCAATGCCTGACCCATGAATGACATCTCAAAGAGCTTTGTATCCAGTGGAAAAGTTGCAAGAGACATCAGCTGCATTGTATCACTATTATAATCATTATCAAAATAAAATGTTCACTTAAGAAAACTTCAAATACCTGAAAAAGGCATATTAGCATATCATGTTTTAATACAAGAAAGATTTACGATCAAAAAAATGTTTCACATTTGTCAGTATCAAAACATGAGTAGCATTTTGTAATGTTTAACCTGGGAGAAATTAATCTGCAAATTTGCTCTACTTCAAGGATAATTTGCATATATGTGCCCTTATCAAGTGTTCTTTGACAAATATCTTATGGTTTACTTCATTCTTGGTCACAACTGCACTACAGTATTGTATGTTTGAAATTCATGAACATGAGTATAGCATGGACACATATGAGATATTCCGTATAGAAGACAGGATGTTGAATATAGACACCGGCATGGCGACCGCATACATCACTTCCTGGGAGCAATAGAGGCACTTGAAAAAAACACTCATTTTTAGTTGCTAGAAATCATGTCACACCAAGTCTGGCACAGCACATCCACTAATCATGTGTTACTTGGAAAGCCTCTGCCTTCACATGTACCACATCTATAGTCACTTTCCAGTTGTAAAATTGAAAACACATTGTGGGCTTCATATACCAAAAAAAAAAAAATTGCATGCATAGAGTACCAACCCCTTTAAGATTGAAATTGTCAGTGACAATGGTCATCACTATCAAAACGGAACAATAGCTGGACTGTATTATAATACAGCCATGAATGTATACATGCGGGATGATTACAGATCATGCTTATGGTATAATTCTGCCAGTGATACCCTCGCACCCGAAGAAAAAAAAAAATCATTGAATTTGTATCCCTTTGGATAATAATATGATGAACACGAAATTCAATTATCTTGAGCAAATACAAATTCTAATCTCACAATCTACATTTAAGTACAGCTTATGGAGTGCTTTACTATTAACAATAAGTTTAATGTTTTCCAAAAACAGTGATATTACTTAAAACTGCACAAATTAGATGAGAATTCTTCTATCATCACCTTAAAAGAAAATATGAATTTCACCTATCAAATGTCTCGTGAAAACCTGATGATAATATACATTCAGGGAGGAAGGGAATTTATGTGTAAATTATCATTCAAAAATAGGAGTTTTAAAAAATCACAATTTTATGTAGTGTACAAACCACTTTGAATGCTGTGAAGCGAGGAATGTAACTGTGCCATTGGTACATGCATTTTGACAAGGATCCCATCCCCTCAAAAAAAAAAAAAAAAAAAAAAAAATCCTTCACATCTCTCTCTGCATTTCCTTGAACACAAAAGCACTGGACTATTGCAATATGAATAAGAGTGCAATACAATGACTGCCTCATCAATGACATGAACACAGAGCTACAGCCAACTGTTTCAAGATACTGTACAACAAAAGGTCTAAAAAATGATACTGTAACCCAGTTTTAAATGCACAGAGCAACTCTGAAAATCAGTCTGTATCATCCTTATCAGCAAATAAAATGCATTGTGATGTGTGAAAAGTGCACAGCAGTACTGCACATGTACTTTGGTGAGAGTTGCACTGATATTTATTATCTGTACTTCACACTCTAGTCGCAAAATTGTTAATTTCAGAGATTAGCATATTCCCATGATGTACGATGTGAAAGCATTTAAGCGCATTGTACATGTTGTTTGCACTTTTATGACATACTGTATTAAGTGAAATGCAAGATCAAATGTGGAGAATTTAATGAACATCACTGTCTCTGTCTCAGTGTGCATGTGAGTACAGTGAGTTTGTGTGTGTGTTTGTGTGTAAGCATTCAATGCAGAGTTTATCATCTTTGAAGAGTTATTTCTACACGTTCTCCTTCATGGTGAAACTACAACACAGCATATTGTGGGGCTAATGTACACAATCCCCAAAGAACAAGGGTGGTTCCAATAGTTAAAATAATACCAATTTGAGAAGAATATATCTACATGTAAAATCTGTTATGGGTGATTTGTTGATAATACAGCAGTTACAATTTTGGACACATACGTACGTGTATGTACATTGTACATTAATGTAGTATGTAGGGCCTACGACTAGGAAGAGACTATAGATGCAAACAATAATATCAAAACTAGCGCAGGCCATGCATGGATTCAAATCCAAACACTGCAGTAAGGTATGTGACACTCTGCAATGTTTGTAAATGATTTCTCTTTTTTCAATCAGGATGAAAATGGATACAATGTATGTTATTGGATCCCTCATGCCACAACACAGTAGGGCCTATTTAAGCATTACAGCAATATAGAGCTGTGCTAATAAAATGTACTCTCCTCTTCCACATACTTGTGGACTATCACAACAAGGAAAGCAGGCAATGCCTACTGAGATGTTCACATACTGCAGAATGTGGTACTAGTTAGATGATATTTGTACAACTTATAATGGCTATATGAAAACCTCAAGCAAATTTATGGAGGCATTTTCTTGTGGCCATAAAAGTGAGTAAACACTCCATAATACCACAAGGGAATATTTTCATAGTGGATGAGCCAAGGTTAGAAGAACAGCATGTGACAAGCGGAGATATATATGCTACATGGAAAGTTATTTCAAATCTAAAGAAGAGCATACAAATACATTGTAGGCAAGTAAATAGAATGGGCCCAAAGATGGCCAAAGGAGCGAGAATTCATCTGACCATACCTTGAGATTTTCGCTGGCCAGATCCACCTCACTCTTCAGCATGGCCTTGGCCCCCGCCACGTCCACGCACGTGTAGTCAAAGGCCTCGGGGTCGGGTTCTCTGTGCTCGCTGAAGACGGGATCGTCCGCCAAGACTGGGTCATCATAGTAGTCATTGTACATGTCGTCGTCGTCCTCCTCATCTTCTTCAGAGTCATAGTTATCGTCATCGTAATCGTCGATCGCCTCTGCCATCGTCCCCACTGGCTAAAGTTACAGCTGGCTAGAACGGCAATCTATATCAACACCAGTCAGTATTGTATCTCTGCAACAGAGTGCGTAGTCCTATCCTCTAATACACAAGACCTGTGAAGGCAGTAGGGTTACAACAAAGAGTGTCCTGTTAAATTCAAGCAGCAAGAAATTCAACAAGAGAACAAAATTATCTCATAATAAGCATATTTCTAATTCTATTTCTTTGCATTACTCATACACAGTGCCTCCAGTAATACAGCATCTTGCACACTGGGCTGATAATGCAATAAATTGTTCAATTGCATTTTAGTACCAGACGCTTGTTTCATAAATGGAGTCCTGGCAGAAATATAAAGCTATTTATAGTTTTACACTAGTAAAGGAATAGAAATCTTGTATCCTGAAATTGTGCATTCATAGCGCAAGAGTTGGTCAAACTTAACATTTGATGCTGTGCCAACTATAAAACACAGTCCAATTACATAGAGAAATATGGGAGGAAATTTCATATGAACATGCAACCAGTGTTTTATTCCAGAGAAATCCCCAATCCTTTGTCAGCATCGATATCAAACACATTTTGCACATTCATGCCTCAAAAGCTATTACATGAACATCACACATTTATCCTACTGCCTTTATTGCTTCATGTTATGGTATGACCAATGACAGTGATACAAATGCCAAGGAAATACTCATTATTCAATGCACAGTCTCTATACAGAAAAATGCCCCCCCCCCCCCCCCCCCCGACTCTGATGGTGTAATATACACTGTACTTGGGTACAAAGATTTGGTATGTGTGGGTCTACACCACAGAGTTCACTTATTTGAAAGATATCACAGACATAATATAAATACTTCTCTGCAGTGAGATCCTTTCTCTGTATCATTAAGAACTCTGAAAACCCATCCCCTCAAAACAGATGAATAAAATGAAATTGTATTTATTCATTTGCCTTTCATGTTTCAGGGATTTTGCCTAAGGTCCACTCAGCACATGTACACCTTATGTCATAAACCTGGGCCAGGTACCACGAAAATACATCGCATACCAAGGTACAATTGCATCTTTTTCCATGAGGAACACAAGAGTGGACGGTCATCTGGATGATCTGGGGACAGATGGATGGACAGACTGAACCCAAAAACATGTATACATGTACCTCACGCTCTCTACTGTGCAGCAGACACATAAAGATGAAGACATATCTTTGTCTTAATTACTTAAAGCATACATTTATTTGTCTTACGCTTACATGTACATGCATACAATGTAAATTTTCCATATTACTATTATTATTATCTTCAAATTACTGGTACACTTCCAATGGTATTCTACACTGAGAATTCACTTGGTTTCACATGATGTGTTTGTGGATCACTGCTGCTGATCTCTGATGAATTGACTTCTGTTGTACCAGCAACTAATTCATGGCTTCTTGCTCTTCTAGCATCATTTGTGTTTGTTGTTTGTTTGTTTTTTCTCACTAGAATTATTACGAGAACCAAATTCACTTCCCTTCCTAGCGGAAAGGTCATCCTTCCTAACTGGTGTTATTCTACTTACTACAATACAGTGGAAGCAGCTCATGGTATAATACATATGTACATTGTACGCCATACCCCTCAATACCAACAATTTTACCTGCAGTTATTGAAGTTCTGATGCATGAAATCAGGTTGATCTCATTTTCTGGAATTGCACACATGTGTACCGTGGTACACTGTACATACACTACTCATACAATGTACAGTACATGTACAATGTATATCTGTAACACTGTACAACTGTACATCATACTTGTAGACATACAATTGTATGGGCTCCAGTCATTTCTTACATGTGTACAACAGACAACACTCTATGACAGAAGAGTAGTTATTAGCTCAATAACCAATTATGAACACTTTTTCTGTAGCTCTGTGTAAATACTTGATAACAAAATTCATCAATAACTGCACTGTATCTATATGTATAACACTGTACAACTGTACATCATACTCCGATGGGCTCCACTCATTTCTTACATGTATGTACAACAGACAACACTCTTATATGGCAGAAGGGTGGTTATTGGCTCAATAAACAATTATGAACACTTTTTTTCTGTAGCTCTGTGTCAATAATTGATAACAAAATTCATTAATAATTGCATACTCTAAGTGGCAAAATTAAAGGGGGTGCATGTGCCCCCTTCCATTTTTTTCTTTTCTTCTGTTAACAAAAAATAAAGGGGTAGCAAAAAAAAATAATAAAAAGCTGCTGAAAACTGATTATCCAACAGTGGCAAGCCAATGGAGTAAAATGGAGTCAAATGGGGAGTAAGCTGTCGATCCTACAGGTGTATCAGAATCTTCATCAGAGGCAAAATGACAAACAGGCAGAGAAGGCAATAACTATAAGGACTACACAAACAAGAACAGTCACAGGAGGGCTAGGGACACAGAACACGGAAACAAAAGGGAAGGGTTGGAAGTCATGGGCAAGGAGCCCAACAGGTATTAAAGGGAGGGGGATTAAAGCAGGAGGGTAGACAGACAAAAGGCAGAGGAGGGTCAGTGATGATCCCAAGGACCATGGGGGCAACCTGTAAAGGATAAGGATGAATAGGGAGGCAACATCAAACAAGATAAGGAACAACAGAGGGATAGAGAAAGGAAAAGAGTGAAATGGCAACAGCAGGGGGGGGGGGGGGGGGGGCTGAGAAAGCAGCGAGCCTTAACCTGGTGCAACCGAGAGGCAACAAAATGAAAGTGAGAGTCAACGACAAAATGCGAATTACCAAACATATCAAAGTATTATACTTCCATATATATTATGTAACTTGCATTTGTACGATAAGGAACAGCAACAATAAAGGGGGGGGGGGGGGTGCACCTCTGTGTAATATGTCCCCCTTTTTTTTAACAATAAAAGACAAAATTTTGAATATCAAATGCTCAGTCTATTTGTGCTACACTTTAAAAACGACTCACTGGATATTAGACAACGCAAATAGCGCCTTGGTCAGTGATGCCCGACTGAGAAGCCTGCTGCTCATTGTGCAAGCCGGGATGACCAGCTTTTTCATCATCATGCACTACCAGGTCTCATCTGCCCCAGACTGTTTCTCGTGCAAAATTTTATTAGCAATTTATTTTTATTTTACGAAGATAAAGGTGCAAATATTCAAATATGAATGACAGGCCTCTTAAATCAACAACTTATTGCAATAACTGTAGTGGATTGGTTTACGGCGAGGCACAACGTCTTGATGAAAAGACACTTTATCCGTCGTCTTCAGGGGAAAAAAAAAAAACTTTTATGTTGTTTTGGAGAAGCAAAAAAGTGCCCTCATCCTTCATTCTTCAAAAAGTAAGGATGAGAAACTGCTATTTATTTATTTTTTTTTTTTTTGGGGGGGGGGCATACTTGTATATTGTGATATCTACATACTTTCCAATGTAAAATGTAAATAGTCCCATTAAATACAGTAATCTACTAGACTATAGATTTACAGTAGACATCATGATAAAGAAGACTGCCAGATAAGAACAATATTGAGAATATTGTGTTTATTATTGGTCTGTATCTTGGTGTCAGGGATACAATACATGTACAAAACTATGTTCGCAGAGACTACGCGATACGTCTGGCTTTACGGAACCCCCTCCGACACGGAGAGCTGTAAAAGCAAAAAAAAAAAGAAAAAAAAAAGAATGATTGATAAAACTAGAAATGTCGCTACGGCGACTGATGCCTCCGCCATAACGCATGATTCTCCCAATAGGTGTATAGTACAATGTCTTCACAATGTGTGATGACAGTTTCACATTACTGGCAAAATATCGAAATAACAGGTTTGTCAGAAATATCTTGAATGTTCACTTTCCACGAACTGGGTTTGCTATAATTGTCTATTAAAGAGTGCAGGTACACATATTTGGGGAATTGAAAATTTTTACTTGACTTCTGACCGACCTTATTAGAAGTTTATGCATTGAGTATAATTTTCAAGGCATGAAGAAAGAGTGTAATTACAGTACAAAATATATCTTTTTTTTTTTTAATTCAAACCTAACCTTTGACCCTTAACCTTTGACCTTTGACCTTCTGGCTGGAAATTTCCAAGAGAATCTCCATTAAGTAATACATGTACATATATTAAATTTTAAAACTAATAATGCAATCATTGCATATACTATGAGGGAAATAGTAACATTTTGAGGAGTTGACCTTGACCTTTGACCCCCTGACTATTGACCTTTGCGAGAAAAGTGATATTGCAACATTTTCACCTAACCTTTGACCTTTTGACCTTTGACCTTATGATATGAAACTCTCTCTGGAGAATCTTTATGCAGCAGTACATGTCTACACTAAGTTTCAAGAAAATAACTGCGGGCATTGCATAGATATGGGGGAAATAGCAACATTTTTAGTATTTGACCTTGACCTTTTGACCTTTGACCTCTTGTCAATGTCACTAAACTCTACTCAACTAATTGTCCCATCATACATCATCCTTGGACCAAGTTTGGTGAAAGCTGCTTCATCCAGTTTTGAGTTATCACGTAAACAGATAAATTTTAGGATTTGACCTTTATCTTTGACCTTTGACCTCTGTCCGATTTCACTGAAAAACTAATCAAGTAATTGTCCCATCATACATCATCCTCCAACAAAGTTTGGTGAAATTTGCTCCATACAGTCTTGAGTTATCACGTAAACGGATAAATTTCATGATTTGACCTTGACCTTTGACCTTTGACCTTTAGCCGATTTCACCCAAAATCTAATCAAATCATTGCCCCATCATACTTCATACTTGGACCAAGTTTGGTAAAATTCCAGTGAATATTACTCAAGTTATCGCGTAAACGAAAGCGGACGGACGTACGTACGGACGTACGGACGTACGGACGTACGGACGGACGGACAACCCGAAAACATAATGCCTCCGGCACCACTTCGTGGCGGAGGCATAAAAATCCTCAGGACAGATTTTGCTGCATACTCATGAAATATTCCCTACCACTGCCTGTCTGTACTAACACTATGGTCAGCCCCACTGTGTGGCATTCAGTGGTAGACCTCTACATATTGTACATGTATAGCACCGGCGGTGGGGCTTTCTTCCACAGTATAATACTCATGAATGTGACCCCACCAAACGGCATTTATGCGTGATCGATACAGCGATGGCGCCGATTTCCACAACATTTCATCTTTTGTCCTTCCTTTTTTCACTTTTCCTTTGATCTTTCTCTTTCACCCTTTTATTATCGGAAGGATTTCTTGATGTCCCTCAACTGCACATAGAAAATTATCTAGAGGATTTTTACCTGCACACTGTACACCCAGCACTTGACAAGCACAAGGTACGATAATACGCCAGAGGCGAACTGTACCAGACTGGAAGAAGAAGAAGAACTACAGGTAATTTAACCATAAATACAACCCTTAACCTATAAAGCAAAACTTAGTGTAAATATTCCTAGAGGAATGATAAATGCCAAATAAATTCAAATAACATTTCACAATTTTGCAGATTTTCTGTCTGAATGTCTAACACTAACAGTTAGATCTTTAAGCAACTGTGCACTTTATATATCATCGGTGCGAGATTTTAACCTAATCGAGCAGTGCGTGCGAATTTGAGTACCTATCAGGCACCGCGGGTTCGACGGCATGTCTTCCGGCACTGTACTATGTGAATGTGTGTGAGATTTCGCATTGGGATGCAGTGTGTGATGTGTCAACGTGTGTGTGTATGTGTCCGTGATGAAAGCACTTACGGTACGCCACATGATTGCTCCAACGCCCTTCCCTGAGCGGCGCGGCGTGATCGAGTGCGAGCAGACCCTAGACAAACGGGAATGCAATGAGTGGTAAACTTCCGTCCTTCAATCATGATTTTAAATGAGTGAATTCTGCCTAGGTGAAATTATTCTGTGAAACAATAATAAAAAAACCCAAAATCTTATCCCGATTCGTCAGTCTGTTAGTGTTTATTTCGTCTAGACCTCTACACAGTTACCGTTTAAGGAGCCCGACCAGACGCCGTTGGAAGTGTGTGTATTGCTACCGATGTACTCTGTACGGGCAGTCACTACATGGACACACACACACGCACAAGCCTCGCCCGCATAGTTGGTTTGTGATGGGGTTTAGAGCGGCAGGCATAAAAATATTCACGTAACTGTTGTGGCGAGCTGGCGCAAGCTAGGATGTTAAAAAATTATATTTATTGTCTCGCAGACTACTGCCAACTTTCTTACACTTTGGGCCATGATCATGACAATATTCTGCGATGCAACATTCATAAAATGTAAAGCTTGATAATCCTGGAGCGGAGAGCAAAGGCACGCAAAATCATGATCACAGTGTTCGAGGAGGTGTAGTCAGCTCCGCAGAAGCGTAGTGAGCGCAGGCGGGCTTTTAGTGACTTTTATGGTGTTCCATACACAGCAAGAGAAGCTCGCCAGCTGCTCAGTGTGTGGTAGTTCATGGGATATCACCTTGGCATACAGCGAATGAGGTACTGATAATCAAGGCCGTAAAGTGCACAATTGCCGATCTTTATATAAACAGACAATGTTGTGTTCTATTAAACGGTTATAGATAGGAAACATTTAGAAATCTATATCTAACGTACAGACAATGGCCCTGTTAGTGTTAGAGCTATGGAAATGTCATGTTTAGAGGTCAGATTTAACACTGGCCATGCTGGCTGAAACTCTAATTTTCAAATTCCAATGTTGATATTGTTTTAAATTTATTTGACAAAGTCCAGCAGCACTTTATCTTGTTTATTGTTTATGAGTGACATCTGCCGGAGAGACAAGTTCCTCTCGAGTCTTGAATCAGCTGACCCTCTCTGACTAGTGAGTAGAGTCTATTCCAGGATCATACAGTGTGCCTAATAAGGTTTGGAGAAAAATCTGAATGCAAATCTACAACATTTTTCTTCTTACATCAAGACTGCTGAACGTATCGACTGTGGTCTGGCAGAAAGCCCCTGCATCCATCGCTCAGGCTCTCTCGCTTGCTCCTAGCCAATGCCTATGGCCAGCCGGCTAGGCCTATTGCTATGCGGTGTGCATGCAGCTGGTATGGACTATGGGAGACAAGTGAACGAGCAGCACGCTTCGTCGCTGCTACTGTGACAGAGATTTGTCAACTGAAACGTATCGTACACCACGCTCATTCATTCTCAAGCTTCCGCTAAAAATGCACCCTAATTACCACAAGTTGTAACCACATGAACGATAATACATAATATAAAACTTACAACACAACACAGATCGTCGTTCTTCCGTCTTGAGATGAGATAGGTTTCTTGGCATCAATGATAGGATCGCGGAGCACACAAAGTCAGTCATTCGATGTCTACTACCGTCGCATTTAGTTGTCGCGTCGCGTTCCGTCTTCGATCGTGATAGCAAATTGTGAACTGTCCGTACAGACAGTACCCATACGTAAACACACGCGCTCCGATTGTTTGTGAACTCACATCGCATCCACACACAGACGGTACGATGTCATGTAAGCTCATTTCCGCATCCGCTCGACGAAGAAAATTGTTTGCATGACGTCACACCAACACATAAACACACTCCCGATGAGTTCATCTTTATTTTTGATAAATGCATGATCGTTTTTTAATCTTTCAACAATTTGAAAAAAAAAAGCACACACACACACACACACCAATAAACTAGTACTGTAGTGAGTTGCTCTTCAAAAGGCACTCCATATTGGTACTGGAAAAATACAGAAGTTTGGGTGTGTTTTGTTATTGTTGTTGTTGTTGTTGTTGTTTTTTAATTCGCCGAAATTACAAGTATCTCATACACTGATACACAAAGAAGCTGACACAGGATAAATAGAACATTTAACTTTTTTTTTTTTTAAAGAGGCCCTTTTTACAGCAGAAACACAAACATGTACAGTGAAATTCTGAACACTGCATCCAAATAATGCTTTAGTTAGTAGTATACACAGAGTGATGTATGAGTGTTTTAATCAAAGAGTATAGAAGCTAGCGCTAGCTTCTATACTCTTTGGTTTTAATGTTCTGAATGAACTGTGAAAGGGGTGCATGAATTGTAATATGTATACATTGTTATGTGTACATCAAAATGGGAAAGCATATCATCATCACTTTATAGGCAAGGAGGGGTTGTTTCCATCTCCTGGTGTAGGCGAATGCAAAGGGTATTTCCCCTTGCAAATCTCTGCTGTTCATGCCTTCTCCATTGCATTATATTAACTATACTGAAGATTTTTCACATTCTTTAATTGGTAATCACAAAGTAATGAGAATTTTCCTTCCTATAATATCTCTCAGTCAATTTCAGTATCTAAGATTGATTTCACTCAGCTGGGCATTTGATAAACTGGCCTAATCACAAACAGATGAAACATAATATACAAGGAATTATAAGCCACTGGCTTCCGCGAGTGATCTTGTTTCATTGCAAAACCATGGCATACATGAGAGAAGCTATAGCTATAAAATTATGTTACAAATGGCATGGGAATAGTTTTATGAAGAGCTAAATTTGATTATGAAGTTGATTTCTATGATAAGTCTATGACAGCCTAGCTGTGTGTTAAGGAAATCTAAAATCGATTTTATCTTTTGATAAAACAGGGCACTGCATGGGCTCCGTTTTATCAAAGATTAAATCAATGTTAAATTTCCTTACTACACAGGCTGTCATAGACTTACAGTTGAAATCAATTTTAACACTTCATAAAACAGGACCCTTGCACGGGTAATAAAAACGAAAAGAATCAGAGCTCTCTCGCATTGACTCACTTATTCTCCTTATCAAATTTCTAATTTACCCACAAATATGATTTTTTTTTTTCTGTGGCAATATACTAAATAATGTCCAGTATTGTATCACCCAAACAGTATTACTGAATGGAATTAACATCTAGCATGTAACGACATCTGACGTTAATATTGTAGATAAATCAACAAGTATATATTTCCCTTAAGATGGAGAGATCCTAGTTAACACAGACCGATATGCTGCAAATTTGATTATGAACTTGAGTGTCATTTCATAATACCCGAGTCGTACAGGTCAGTATTATGAATAATTTGCATGTATATCCGTTGGGTGTATATCCGTCTGGAATATAGTTTGATGAGGTACGCCTATATACATATATATATATATATATATATATATATATATATATATATATATATATATATATATGCTTTGCAAAGGGATTCACATTTTCATTATACATGAATGTCAACTTTAGCAATTGCTGAAACGTGACTTTGACAAGACTAATTGAATGAGTAAACACAAGTTCACAGCTACATGAATACATTGAACTGGGCAAACACATATTTCTTTTTAAAAGAGATCTTTATTAATTTCATTTTTCATCTTTTTTCTGTAGTCACAGTTACAGAGTGCTACACCAGCATTTAGAGAGAGAGAGAGAGAGAGAGATATCAAATTATAACATGCCTGATTTATAACATTCAGTGAATTCACAATTCAGTTTCATTTAACCAAGATGGGGTAACACAAATATTTCAATGTATAAACACAGACAGACACACACATAAAAGACATATTGTATTTCTAATCTTTAAGTATTGTTGTTGGATTTCCATGATAAGATTTGTAGGCAAAATCATATTTATCTTTGACAATGAAGATAAAAGGAAAACATATAGACAATGTACAATTTCTTATATACACTATATGACACAAACTTACCACTGAAACATCTACATACAAAACATTTCTCGTCCTGAAGTATGCTTAATCGATATATATGTACTGATGTTATATCATTTTTAGGACAAAAATATTGTTTATCTCTCTTTTTATCTCCAGATGATGCTGATGATACAGATAAATGATCTCTATAGAAACTTGTAAAATAGCACAACTTTGGTAATAAAGATATCAATGTTTATGTGCTGGGATATTGGGTCAGATTGGCTTTTGTTTGTAGGAAGAATTCTTTTGTAACGCCCAACGCATACACACATACTTAAACTTACACACATACTCTCTGTACTCATGTTCATTCTCTCTCTCTCCCATTTCTTCTTCTTTCTTTCTTTCATTCACACACACACACACACACACACACACACACACTGATCCCTTCCTACCTCCCCCTTGTTTCTTTCTTTCTCTCTCTCTTTATACATATATTATATGCATTCATATATAGATATGGTATGCGAGTATGTATGATTATATACACACACACACATCACTCAAATTTTCTTCAAAAAAAGATAACAAAGACAAACTAAATGGTGATATATCAGGCACCAAACCGTTGCTTCTCTGAAAAGAGAAACTGATCCCCTTAAAACTCAAATATGCCCTGCAATACGTACTATAGTTATGATTCACTCTGCAGAACAAAATATCTTGGAAGCGATGGTCCAAAATGGGTCAGACCAATCCTGACAGGGACGTTATTTTGTTATCTTATGATTCACCGTGTTTTTGTGCTGGGGGTGGGGGGGGGGGGGGTTGAAGTTCCATATGGTTATATGCACACAGACTTGTGCAAATCAAGTGGTCATTACTTAACCCCATGATGACCACTACGCTTTGTCTTCGGACATGCACTCCACAGAACCTGATACGTTAGTACACTCGGACTAGTTCCGTAAGGATCTAAGAGTGACTCTTGCACAGCTTGCTCTACAAGACACCATTGAAACTTAAGAGAAATAGGTGTGAATGCACGAGTAGAATCACATGGGACACTAGTATTCTTATTTCACCAAATTGTCTACCGTATAAGCTGTCAGACATTTTCGTGCGATGTTGTTATCGCAAGTTTAACTCGCAGGGTATCATAACAGCACTAATGCCTGTCAATTCGAGATATTTTCATGTGTTGTTAATTTGCGATCCAACAGTGATTCACAAAATTTGTGAAAATTAAACCTCCGTGAAAACAGCTTATAAAGTATGTTGCATGACCCTGTAGAATTTCAGCAAAGTTTGCACCTGACTCAAAGAATTGGTGAGGAAGAAAGGAATCATGGAGATAAACATTTGGCCATTCTTCATGAACTCCAGCCAATCAAAAGCTAAATACTAAAGCTCATATCCTCCTCCATTTTTCCTGATTGCAATATTCCATCAGGAGATGACAGCCCGAAAAAGATTGCAAGTTTGGTTAGGCCATGACTTGGTGAAGAATGGGACAACAAACACCTCAATATGTCAACATCAAAGATCACATATTTTTCACCTGTCTTTTATAAATGACAGGTGATCATAATGAGGTGTAATTTGATAATATATGATTCAATATTTAGTGGGGACTCACTAACAAAACAAAATCCTTGAGCCCAGAGATGAATCATTTAATGTTTATGCCATGCTGGAGTTAATTACAGATATCCCCTCTATCCATCAAATAACCAACCAACCAGCCAAATGCTTTCTGGGCTGAATACCATGGAAGTGACCTTGTCTTTGATGTATTAGCAAAGCAATCTACCTTAGTGGGATGTGGATAAAACTTTCATCTGCCTATGGATGCACATTTTTTCACAGCCTCAAAAAAAAAAAAAAAGAAAAAAAAAAACAGTCATCAAAGAATGTAGCATACATACAACAGTACCATTACAGGATAGTAGTGCAACATGTATATGGCACGAAGAGAGAAGGTGAGAGGATTAATTGAATTGCAGTGAGTTCAATACAGTAGGATAAACAAGTGTGCCACGGAGCTACTCATAAGGTGATAAGCGAGCTTGTAGGTTGCCCTTATGAGCTGACTTTTATTGTGCCAGTGCAATCGCTTGGAAGAATATCATACCCCTTCTTCTCTATTTTTTTTTTTTTTTTTGGGGGGGGGGGGGGAGGTAATAAGGATATGGTAAGCACTTACTGTAACTGCACAGAAGTTTAGAAAAAGAAAAACCAATAAAACATAATATTCTGGCTCAAACCAAACAGCCTTTATCAAGACTGATTTTTGATGCATTTAACCCTCTCTCGCTCTCAATCTCTTCCCCTCTCTTCCCCACTCTCTCTGTCTGTCTCTCCCGTTCTCTCTCTCTCTCGTTTTGTCTCTTTCTCTTTTCCAATCTAACTCTTTTGATCCCACAAACAGAATCCCACGTGCACCATTATCTAAAAGAATATTGCATGAACGAAGAACTTCACAAAATTGCTCAAGAAATGTCTACATAGATCTTATTTTCATGTGTAGTTACACTACCACCACCACCGGTTCTTTGTATAAGGATTAGCCTTGTGCACCAGCCTTAAAATTCAAAGCCCCCTAATATCCTGTTGCATTCATCAAAGCTATGCCATACTTGCAACCATGAGTTTTATGACCACATTGCAGTCTGTACATACTGTCTACTTTGAAGGTTGCATGGATGTAAGGCTAAGACATACACAGCAACACACAGAAATGAGAACCTTAGATGTCCTTTTGAAAAGGACAACCTCCTCCCATTCCTTTTATTGAGTGCTTGTTGCCATTCATATTTCTGCTTCTATTTTATTCACTGCTGCCTTTGCTACTTGCAAGACGATTATGAAATCATAAATGCAGAAGTGCTTCCCTCATGAAAATTATATTGGTAACTCAGTATAGAAGCATATCACCATTTGTACAGTATAAGCATTCAATTCATGGATACTGAACAGCTCTTGAAACCTTGAAGGCATGGTATAGTTTCGGTTGAGATTGGGATTGGGGTTTTTAACTTTTTGTGAGATAATTAGAAACCACTTGTATGAAATATTAAAGAGCATACCATTCTAAGAGAAATTTAACATTTACTTGATGAAAACTGGTTTACAAGAAAGAGGTCCTAATAAAGGGTGGGACCCAACTTTTATTAGGACCACTTTGTTTGTTTGTTGTTGTTGTTGTTTTTTTTTTTTGGGGGGGGATATCTCAGCCATTTTAAAACTATTTCATCAAATAAACCTTTCATTTCTCATAGAATTGTATGCTCTATAATATTTCATATAAACAATTTTCAATTATTGCATAAAAAGTTAAAACCTGACTCCCCATCTCAATCAAAACTATACCATCCCTTTAATTTAAAGGGACAGTTTGACATTATATTCACTGAGAGTCAGGTTTCAGAGTCTAAAGATCATTGACGAGGACAAACAAATTGGAGGACCTTTACTCTGTAATTCTGTCCAAGGATGCACGACAAGGCCTGTGGCAAGCACCGCCATGCAAGACACAGCCACACAAGATACACACATATTTGTGTCAAACACAAGGAAAACATACAGAAATTGCGCCGCATGCTATACACGCACACATCCTTTGGGACAGAGGCAAGAACATCCACCGTCTATACGGCCATATTTGCCTCATTTCTGTAGTGAAGACAACATAAGGACAGAACAACAAATAATACAATTGCCAAGTAAACATGTCATGAAGAAACAACTGAAACATTAGTTTCTTCGCACAACACAGGCTTAATGGTGCAGCGAGCATGTCAGGACACCTCTTGGAGAGCCAAGCAAAATGTCCATAAAATTGGTATCAAATTTGGTGTTCACAATTAATCCCTTCTTTCTCAAGGATGATACGGATGAATATATGATTATATTAAATGGTCTACACAAATACTGGTCAGTGATTGGTCATAATGCAATCATGTGACAAATGCAGTGAGAATCAAAATTTGTATATTGCATGAAGTGACAAGGTGGCATAATTACCAATTTGACTGGCCGCCAATGGAGCTAGAACAAAATGATGTGTACTTATGTAGACCATATAGTATAACATAATCATATTGCCTGGTATCTGATTGTACAACGTGTAATTACACTTGATAGTCCCTTTGGGAGTTAAATTTTCCCCTTGAGACAATATTTTCCCTCAGCACTGCACACTTTGAGAAAATATAATCTCTTGGGTAAAAATATAACTCATGCAAGGATGTCAAGTGTTATATTACACCTCTAAACAGGCAATATCTGTGTAATATAGCCTCCAAGATCTTGTGACAACAATTAGCTGTACTCCTTTTCACTAATATCACTGATCACATCTATCCAGCAGGACCAATCAACTCAACACAAGAAAAAATTCTTAAAGGACAAGTTCACCTTCATTAACATAAGGATTGAGAGAATGCAGCAATATTAGTAGAACACACCAGTGAAAGTTTGAGGAAAATTGGACAATCGATGCAAAAGTTATGAATTTTTAAAACTTTTGTGTGAGAACCGCTGGATGAGGAGACTACTAAGGCTCGTGATGTCATATGAGTACAACAGTATAAAGAAAATGTAAAGAAAATTCAACATATTTTCACTTTTTTCGCATAATAAAAGAGCACTTGACTTGCCTCTTTCTAAAGGCAATGGGAATAATATTACCCATAACATATGTCAGTAACAAGTCAAGGAAATGTGTACTTTTTTTCAAAAGATGAAATTTTGTTAAATTCTCTTTATATTTTCCTTATATTTTTGCACGCATGTGACATCATACACTGCAGTAGTCTTCTCATCCAGCGGTGACTGCACAAAAACTTCAAAAATTCATAACTTTTGAACGGAATGTCCGATTTTCCTCAAACTTTCAATGATGTGTTCTACTAATATTGCTACATTCTCTCAATCCTTATGTTAATGAAGGTGAACTTGTCCTTTAAGCAGGAGATGCATTTTGCATCATCTTTAGGAAGAAATATATGGTCATCTCCACATATGAAGTTGATCTTCATGTGACAGAGGAAAATGCATTGACTAAAAGCAATATTTGCCTTCGGGGTGTACAGAGGAATACACACATTAGGCTATGAATGTAAATTGAGACTTCTTAAATTCACTGACTTAGCTGATTGTTCAACTTATATACATAGTTGACTTACATGGAGTTGACTGTTGTTACACATCCAGGCACAACAGACGATATTCATCTCACAAAAAAATGCAACCAAGGTTTTGTTATGCAGTCAGCGGTTTGATGTAGACAAAGGCAAAACCAGACACTCTGGGTCACAGTAACAATATCAAAACAAACTTGCTAGTGAATTAGCTGACTTTGCTGACCATTCTTTGATGAGATTGTAACAGTTAGATGCTAAAGAAATTGAAGCCTATGATTTCAATCAAGCAAAATGACTGGAAGCAAAGAAATTACTGTAAAACACAATATTTTCGTGGCATGAAATTTTTGCGAATTGGAGCCGACAGCCTTTTTTTCGCGGCATGAAATATTCGCGAGTTGCCCCTAACAGTCAATGCACATAGTGTAGACAAGAACTTTTATGTGCATTTCAATTTCACAAATCTTGAATTTTGAATCTTAGATTTGCGAAATTAAAATGCACGCAAACATTTCTTGTTTTACAGTACAGTGTTTTCCAATCGCATCATCATTTTTCACAAGTTCTTTCTTGAATAAAAACAAATTTCTAGTATTTTTTTTTTTTTGCCAAAAATTTTGCAGTCTTTTATCTACAGACAAACTTTGGATAAATTTTAGGGAAATCAAATCTTATTGTTAATAGATCAATTTACCAACATAATTCAAATCTAAGACAGTCGTTTAAAACAGAGGTTGTTTCTGATGACCAGAAAGGTTGCCAAAGCCTTACTTGACTTAAATTAGTGCATGTACCTTAAACCAATGTATTGTTATGTGTTAAGTAAGAACAGGTGACTCTATAGCTCTTTACTAGGTGGTCTGGGGAAAAATATCTCTACATTTGAATACATTAATAAACCAGCATACAGGAACAGTTACTATCCAATAATTTTTCATGTCATCTGACTGGTGTACATAACTTTATATATATTTTACCGATAGGGACCAAGTAACAAGCCTTTTTCCATCCAACTGCACATACTCAACACATCTTAATACTTGGAATGCACTTTGCATGTATTAATTGCTGCTGTCTCAGGCAAGCTTTCTGGTTGTTGGGGGATATCATTATACGGGCAACATGCATAAAATTTGCATAATTTGTTGGTAAACCTGTCTACTATTTGTTTGCGGATCTAGGATTTGAGTACTAGACTAGCTTATCTATATATTCAAGTTCATGTATGGCTTATAAAAAAAATAAAAAATTCCAGAAAAAAAGAAACCTTGGCAGAAGCTTGCCTGACATTGTAACAAATTCACAAAAATACTGGATTGCAGGCATTGAAATGTATTGCATACAGACAGATGGATGAAATTGCTTGTTATTAGTTACTCCAAGGAAAACTATTCCTGACTTTGAATATAATGAATATAATAAATAGCCAGGCCTGTTTAGGAGGAGTGCTGGGTGGGCTTGGGTTGATAGTAGTGGGCGATGTGAAACTGCCCAACATAAAGCAATACTAATATTCTTTTTGTTTTGCAGCCGCGCACCAAAAATTGTGCGAAAAGATCATGAATGCAAACTGAATCACATGCAGGGGCAATATCTTTTTCATATGAATGCCATATTTCGCTCAATTTTTAGCAGTAAAATAGCACAATAATTCACGAACATGTTTTTTTAAATGTGCAACATTTCTCACATGAATGGCCTGCCTGCACACTTTGTCTGTGCAATTGTCAAATTAGTCCCACAAAATTGTTATTGACAGTATGAACATCAAAATTTCCATGAGCTACCACTGACAAGAATTTGTTGTTTAATGGAGTTTCAGAGATATCAAATTTGTGATTTATTCGTGGAGGACCAACAAGTTTTTGAGTAAAATTTGTACCCCAAACAAGACAAACAACAGGGTGTAAGAGGACATATCTTATACGTGAAGGATGCTGGGTATCATAAATGAGACCAGGGGGTATGCACATTTAGTACCAAATTAACACATTCCGATTAGCATGATATTTCAGTGCAGGCTAGCACTCCCTTCAAGAATCATATTCTGTGGTCAGTCCCAGCAATCCAAATTATTGTGCTATTTTGAAAAAAAAAAATGCAGTGCAACACCGCCTAATGTAACAAAGATGTTCATAACTGACAGGGATGTTGGTTTACTTAAAAGTACCATCAAAGGAAATTTCAAATGAATCCATATCTCATCATTACTTTTCCTACTTGAAAATAAGTAATCAACTGATTCCCACAAGAAACTTGGTCAGGTTATTTTTGGCAGCATTTGGCAGGCTGGTAGGGGGAGCCAAGATGACGCCATCGATCACCGCTGGTCGGTCGCAAAAAATGAGCTCCTGATTGTCCACGAGCCTGTTGTGCGTTTACGCTAGTTAACGCCCGCGTGCGGTGCAGAACACTCTGGTGGCAAGGACGGGGATGGCAGGGGGTGACGCTCTCTCATCGCTTCGTCTGCTGGTTGAGATGCCGCGGGGCGTCGGCGAACATGTACTTGAGTTTGAAGGCCTCCGCCACCAGGAGACTGATGTCCTTGTTTCCCCAGTTGTTTGTTGGCAAGTTCTGGAGAAACAGCATGGTGCCCTGGGGTGGCAGCAATTGCAGGAAAACAAGAGGAAGAATGATAAACCTGCTGCATGAAACTTGACTGTGGAAGAAAACTGCATATGCAAACACTTCGGTAATATTCAAAACCATCCAATAAATTATCAGTTAAAGGGGAAGGCTAGTAACTGATTAGTGAGAATCAGTGGGAATGCTGGGAGATGATTGTTCCAATTCTTGTGGGATTCATGTAAGAGTACATTATATATCTATTGTTGTGTGAAAATTATTTGCTTCAGAATGGTCTCATATTCAAGTAATGTGCAGTTTGAAGCCCCGTCACTGTACAAACATGCTAACCTGGAAACTGCACATTACTTGAATATGAGACCATTCTGAAGCAAATAATTTTCACACAACAATAGATATATAATGTACTCTTCAATGAATCCCACAAGGATTGGAACAATCATCCCCAGCATTCCCACTGATTCCCACTGATCAGATACTAGCCATCCCCTTTAATCAGGATGGGAGAATTCTTACAACAGGCTAGACAGGGAATGGAAGAATTTATGAAGCTTGTTGACCTCATTGCAGTCTCAAAAATAACAAAAGCTGTCACGCCAAGTATCGAGAAGATGTATAGATTCTCCAACACCAACTTGTCTTACATGTACAATTGGATCTTGAATCATTCACCTGGCATGGTAAAAAAAAAAAAAATGCTGCTTTTCTCTTGCATCACCTTACATCTTGGAAGAACATCTCAAAATGGAGGTCTTAAGGATTTTCAATCAAAACTTAATCCTCTCCTCTCTTTATTTTTAAAACCCAATATCTAAAGCAAGTGTTCACCACTGAAGACCCTGTAGGTGGGATTCATGGGGTGGGAAGGTTGGCCCAGTTCGGACATATTCGAACATCCCCTCAACAAAGTGTGTACACCTTTACCACTGGTCTGTATGTAAGTACTGTAAAACGAGGAATGTTCGCGTGCATTTCAATTTCGTGAATTTTGTGAGAGCCAAGATTTGCGAAATAAAAATGCACATGAAAGTTCTTCTCTACACTATACGCATTGAATGTTAGAGGCAACTCGCGAAAATTTCATGCCGTGAAAATATCGTGTTTCACAGTACATACACAGCCAGAGATTGTCAACTGGAGTAGACCATTAGGAATGAGCATACGTTTCAATGTATGTGTTTGCTGGCTTGTGCTTTTCGTGGATTTCGTATGTACCCCAATGGGCAGCGAATGAACTGGACTACCCATGAATCCCCACTCTACGGGTCTTCAAGCCAGTTAATCTTACCCGTAGTTGAAAATGCAATAAGCATGAAAAGGAAAATCAACAACAAAACAAATCATGGCAAAGAAAGTGAGGTCACATGACCCAGACAGATGACTTACTTGAAAGTCTCTCTCCCTCATGATCTTCTCAGCAAACATGACTAGAAGAGCAGCACACACATAGAGATGGAATACTGCAAAGCCTTCGGGTTCACTCTGTAATGAGAAATCATTACAACCATGAAGATTTGTGTATTTGAAGAAAGTTATTCAATGTGACTGACTTTTGTATCAACTGTACTTCCATCCTTTAGAAGGATTCATTTAAATAACAGATAAGATAGATTGCACATCAATCCATCTGTATATAAGTAGTACATGCTTTAAAGACACTTTTTGAGGTATACAGTCAAACTCGGATACCTCGACGTCGGATAAGTCGAATATCACTTACCTCGGGGGCAAAATGAAAGTCCCGATTGTTCCTATGGAGTTTCCGTGTATTAAAATTCGCGTAGCTCGAAAAAGATAACTCGAAGTTCGGTTACCTCGAAGGGAAATCTAATGTCCCGATCTTAATTAACTTATTGTTTTTCCCAGCATGTTGCTCGAATCGAAATTGCAAACATCACTCAGCATTCTCCGATTAAGCGCGCGTGGACAGCGAAGACATGTCCAAGTGTTTTCACACTCGATTGTAAATATTCTGAGACTAGAACAATCGCGCGCCCAAGAAGAAATACCCGATACACAGCTGACAAGGAAAATCCCAAACACCTACCAACACACGTACAAGGTATGCACATAGCACCCGTGCCAATGGAGTGCTTTACGATAGCACTACGCGCTGCCTCATCATTTGCTTTTCTTTAACCACTGTGTTTTGATTTTTGATCGAGACAGTCATACCGTGCGCGTAGATTTCCAAACCGTCGGGGCGCACCTGCTTGACAGTTATATCTTTGCCATTAATCACGCTCCACTGTCAAAACATCAATCTCCCTCGTAGTGCCTTTTCTTAAACTATTTTTTTTTTTTGCCTTTCACGAAGTTTACTTCCCCGAGAACGCAAGCACTGAAACTTTTTTTCCAGCAATGCGATTATGAAAATCTGGAAGTATAGGCCGATCACAATGAAGAATAGAATACACAGGGCTCCGCACTAAGTTTTATCGGGCCACCAATATCATTGATTTTTATTTTCTGGTGGTCGAAAGTAAAATCTGGTGACAAAAAAAAAAAAATCAGGAAAAACATTAGAAAAACTAAATCGGTCGTACTAAATACACTGTATAGACAAATTAATATTAAGCATTATTGAAGTGATACAGATGCCCATGTCTAAAACAAATGAATAGAAAATTCAATCATCTTACTGTGTGTTTAAATATTTGAGAAATAGGTGTAGAGATTATTATAAAAGTTGATGCCCATATATTGAGGAGGTCAAAACTTACATTTGAAATGAGAAAATGGGAGGATTTGCTGACATTTGTTAGCATCCGACATTTGTTTTAGCATAGTAAAAAGCCGAAAGTTACCGTTATTCATTTTTAAATGTAAAAGCAAACAACCGACATTCATTTTAGAATCTTACGGAGCTGAATACTATCCTAATCCATTTCCAAACGTGAAAGCAAACATCCGCTATTTGTTTTAGCATCTAACTGAGCGGATTAATACCATTAATCATTTCCAAATGATGAAGCAACAATCTGTTATTTATTTTTGCATCGTACGGAGCAGAATATTACCGTTATTCATTTCAAACATCCGACATTTATTTCATTATCGAACGGAGCCGAATGTTACTGCTGTCCACTTCCGAAAATGAAATGAATCATCTGACAATTATTTTATCATCGCACGGAGCCGAATGTTACTGTTTTTCATTTTTGAACGTCAAGGCAGACATCAGACATTTTGGACCATGAAACGTATAGCTGAATGTTAGTGATATTTATTTCGAAATGTACCGTAGCAAATATCCGCTATTTTTTTATCATCGTATGGGGCAGAATGTTACTGCAGTTCACTTCCAAATATGCCAAACGTAAAAGCAATCATTCGACATGTATTTTAGCATCTTCCGGAGCTGAATGCTATTGACATTTACTTTCGAACGTAAAAGCACACATCCGGCATATGTCAGCGTACGGAGTTGAATATTATTGTTATTCACTTCAGAACATCAAAGCAAACATTCAACATTTATTTTAGCATCTTCCGGAGCTAAATGTTATTGCAATTTAGTTTCGAGCGTAAAAGCAAACATCCAGCATTTATTTCATCATTGTCAGGAGTTGAATATTATTGTTACTCTTTTCCGAACGTCAAAGCAAACATCAAACATTAATTTTACCATTAAACGCAGCTGAATGTTACTGTTATTTATTTCGAAATTTAAAAGCAAACATCATACAGTTATTTTAGCATCATATGGACATGATGGAGCAGAATATTACTGCTATTTTCTTCCGAATATAACAACGATCATCTGACATCTATTTTAGCATCTTCCGGAGCCGAATGCTATTGCTATTTACTTTCGAAAGTATAAGGAAACATCCGACATTTATTTAACCATCGTACGGAGTTGAATGTTATTGCTTTTCATTTCCGAACGTCATAGCAAAAATTCGACATTTATTTCAGCGTCTTCCGGAGCCGAATGTTATCCTTATTCATTTCCGAACGCAAAACCAAATATCTAACATTAGTTTTAGCACCATACGGAGCTGAGTCTTATCGTTATTCATTTCCAAAAGTATGAGCAAACATCCGACATTTATTTTAGTATCAAACGGAGTCGAATATTACCGTCATTCATTTCCACAATTAAACGCAAACCTCTGACCTTTATTTTAGCATCTTACGTAGCCGATTGTTACCGCTGTTCATTTTCAAAAGTAAAGGCAAACATCCGACTTTTTTTTTCTTTTTTGGTGGCGCGATCGGGCCACCAAAATCTTTATTTCTGAAATTTTGATTTCATTTCCGATTTTCACTCAATTCATTCATATAAAAGTTGATTCAATTCAAATTGACAAGCATGCAAATAATCAATAGGCACTATAACAGACACCATGTTGAACATCGATAAACGTCGAACATCGATAAACATTGGATAAGTCGAAGAAAATTCGACGTACGCGTACCTCGAAATTCACGTACGTCGAACCATTTTCTTCAGTCCCGACGAATTCGAGGTATCCGAGTTTGACTGTATATCCTATGATTATGGTGACATGTCCCATGACAATGGTGACATAAGTTGAGTCATTCATCTTTTTGGGTATATCTATGCACTCGTTTGTCAATGTGGTCTGTTATGAAATGCCACTCCATTCTTTTCTTTATTTGGCCAAGATAAGTTTTTTTTGTTTTTTTTTTTTCAGTACAATGGCATGGTTGGTACCAAAATTATGTTCCTTTGTTATGTCTACTCTTTTTTTCTTTCTTTCATTCTTCTTACTCAACTGTCATTCATTCCTTCCTTCCTTCATTCATTTATTCATCTATCTATCCATCCATATATCCATCCACTTCATTCATTCCTGAGCACATTCATATCCTTCAAAACCCACAGAGGCACAAAATTTTGGAGCAACAGCTTATGGCTAGTCATCTATATCTCTACCCCTTTCATCTATCTGTTTGTGCATTTATACATATACCCCTGTCATCTATCCATTTATAAATCTATTTATATATATATATATGAAGAGTTTGTTTGCAAAAACCGATAAGTCCATATTTGGCAAACAGAGATATTTGCGATTAAAGGTCAAGAAAAATAAAGAGAATAATAAGAAAATGTTTGCTTCTTTTGACCATAACTTCAAAAATGTACCTTTGTATGTAGTGACCAATATATCATTTAAAAGGTATTATTTTGTACTTTATGACAGAGACCGTACTTCAAAATCTTCAAAAATGGACTTATCGGTTTTTGCAAACAAACTCTTCATATCTATCCTTCTATCTACCAATCTGTATCCCAACAACGAGAGTATAGATCAGAGTTCGTTTCTTGAGGCAAGACCAAAATACTCACCATGTACGTGTCCCAGAGGCGGACTGTGCAGGAGAGGGGAAACTCCCTCATCAGCAGGTTGTTCATCCACCTGAAGGCAAACTGGAGGTAATCTAGCTGGTTGTCCATCAGATGCTTGTGCAGGGGTGCTACAGGGCGGGGTCCGTCAGGGAGGGGTCCACATATGATGTAGAGACAAAAAGAAAGCATATCGATGAACAAACAAAACTAACAAACTTGACCAGGAGACATTTCAGCCTATAAAGGAAAAGAATGTATAAAAGTAATGCCTATTGCTTAAAATGGGCAGAGAGGTGGCTCAGTCAGTAGCATATGTAACCCTGCATCACAAAACCAACAAAAAAGTCACCAGACATGGATTTCTAGTTAAGGGCAGGTTCTGAAAGAGCAGACTTCAACTTTAAAATGATGTATGCCGTAGAACTAAAGTCAAATGGACTCTCCTAAGCTATCTAAATATTGAAAAGAATGCACACACTCTGGAAAAGTGTGAACTGAGAAAAGAGGCTCTGAAGTACAGGGCCTATTCAAGCACTTAATCTTTATACCAAGCCGTGATAGCCATGCTAGCTGTGCAATGAATGGGAACAAAAACAGGATGTAAGCCACCTTAACAATAACAATGAAGGGATTATCAGATTAGGCTGAAATTGAGCATGCTCTATTAACACATTCTGTCTACGATTAATGCCAATTTTCAAAGCAGTAGATATCCTTTCAAAAGTTATTAGAGTTAAAAGTGAAGAGTGTGCAAAAGGTTTTTAAGAAATGAAAAGGGGCTTCTAAGACATACTTAATCACATTACTCTACAAAAAAGGGTTGTAGAAAAATTGCTTAAAACACACTTTCCCATTTGCTTTATGATCCAAAAACTTATGACTAATGTAGAAGAAGAATAGCTCTTTCTGGAAATATATATGTATGAAAAATTAAAGACTGACTTGTTTGACCCATTTCACTTTTTTGAGTCCTCTTGTAAAATCAATTGGTGCAACTTTTTTGTTAGTTTTGTGATGCCCGATGATATATCTACCTTGGAATCAAATGACAGGGTTCATACTCTCTCTCATGAATTGAATTTCATGACTTTCCATGACCTTTTTAGCCAGAATTCCATGACCTTTCCATGACTTTTATACACTTATCTTTTTTTTACATATTAGACTGAAAATTTGATCTCAAATCAAAGCAAAGCAAAGGGGGTACCTACACATCTCACACAAACAACAGACAAACTTAAACTTTTATAATTTTTGCAATTCCATGACCTTTTGATGAAAATATCAGTTTTTCATGACTTTCAAGGCCTGGAAAAAGACTTAGCCAAACTCCATGACTTTCCAGGTTTTCCATGACCCGTATGAACCCTGAATGACTAGGGTTCGAAGCTCAGGTCCAAAGACCAGTGAGTCTCGCTGAGCAATGTTGTGTCTTAGCATGTTGTTTCCCCTAGTAAGAGGCAAAACACTCCGTACCTATGGAAAGGACATTAAATGAAGGTCCCTCGTGTGAAAAAGTCCCAACCCATGCAAGTAAAAGATCCCCCTTTCATTCATTATTATTTATATTATTACTATTATTTATGACAAGGAGCAGGATGTATTACCCAGCACAGTGGTCCAACCAACATACCCACAATGCATGCATTAAGGCACCTGGGGTCCATTTCAAGAAAGTCTTATGAGAGACTTTTTGCTCATAAGACACACTCACAAGAGACTTCATGAAACAGATTCTACTTCTCACATAGCTACATATGAGCAACTTTGGCCATTCTGAGATTTATGAAAAAAATTCTGTGTGATGACTTCATTAAACGGACCCCTGCTCAGTTAGTTCCGTTCAGAACGTTGGGCAGTATTCCAGATGAAGAAGAACAAGAAAAACATTTCACGCTGATTAAGTTATCCAGAGACTCCAACTCTCCCGCTTTCGACAGGAGATCTCCCGCCTAAAGCCCACTTTTGCTAAATCTCCTGTTCTCCCGCCTGAGATCTAATTTCTCCCACCCTGGCTCTGTGTCTCCGGCTTGAAATGATTTCTTACTTAGTGTCATCGTATGTTGAAAAATAAGCCTTAGTTAGCACGAGAGAGCATCTAGAACCCTAGAGCTCCCAGGGCCCTTAAGCGGGCCCTGGACCCTGGCCACAAGTTGGAGTCTCCCGTTTGCTAGGGGTTTCAGATGGGAGAATCTCCAGATCAGAAGGTGCTTGGGGTTGGAGTCTCTGGTTATCATTTTTTTTTTTTTTCATCACGTCTGATTGCAAACTTGAAGCACAAATCTGCAAAACGCAAAATGGAGTATCATTTTCATTGCTTTTGGCCACTATTTTGCATATGTGCCATTCAAGTCATACACAACACTCACCATTTATCCTCTGTATAAGGTCCTTGAGTTGGACCACCTTCAGCTGAATGCCCGGCTGTGCAAAGGTGTAGTTGTCTTGGATGCCGTCCAGCAGCTTGCTCATACACCAGAAGCTGTCTGCTTCGATCTCCCGCAGGGTCTCCTTCGGCAGGCTGTTGATGCCCTTGTACTTCTCCACCGTCTCGATGTCTTGGCCACCTGGTGGATGTCAAGCAATTGACCGGTTTACCAACGCAATTCAAACGTCATTCCTCTTTAATTTGATTTGATTTGATTTATTGCGTGTCTTTACTGCCACCTCGCATATCTTTATAATCAAGGTTGTTTCTGACAACCAGAAATCTTGACCAAGGCTTGCCCAATATTACAATATATTTGGCGCAACATAATTTTAGATATATTATTATCATTTTATCAACATTATGACATCTAACTGGTAATGCATTCAAGCTAGATGTAAGCGGGTATCAATATTATAGTATGAACAAGTGAAATTCACAGCTGGTTACTGTGTTCTCAGGGTAAGAAAAGCAATGCTTTTCAATCCACTCATTTTGAAAAGTTAGGTCAATCTATCTTCATGTATCCATTCATCTATCTCTCTGGCTGGTCTATTGAGCAGAGGAACAAAAGTGGAATGCAGCTGTTGTTAATGAAAAATAGTCTGCCTGGGTCCAAACTTTGGGTTGCATCTTCAGAGCATGACTGCTAGTAGCATGGTGAAACACTTGCTGTGCATTACTGCAGTACTGAGTACATGTACCTGCAAGGGCTGTGCAATATTGTATTCATGTTTAGGCTTCTACCACCCTCATACAACAGCAGACATGCAACAAAGTCAGGCTGCATCCCCTTTACACGCAACTCCATGTAAGGCTACAAACTTAACAACTTTGTGTGCAGACAGCCTGCGACAGCATTCTTTCTGAATAGCTGGCAAAGCGGTTTCAACACAAATCTACCCACACGCAATGTATCTTGCCAAAAAAGGAAATACATAGCAGTTGTTGCATTCCTACTCAGGAAATGACAGTGCTAGACATTTCACAACAGAGCATTTATGCTACCGTCAAGTTCCCACAATGCATAGTAACATTAAAAGACAGGTGGCAGTATTTTGGATGCTTTTACTCACCAATGTGCTCTGACAAGAATACCACAAAGAAGGGTGTGACAAGGTCATTGATGCCCTGGACATATCCGCTGGCAGGATGCTTCAGGGCCCATATGTAGAGTATCCTCTCAAATATCTGAATAGTCAAGAAAAAAAGAGCTAAATTCAGTCTTCATTTCGATATAAACAAAAATTAAAGTTCTCTACACGGCTGATGATTATCAACCCTGATGAATAATACATTTTTATGTGTTATTGTCTTTTATGACAACATTTTTTTTACTGCTTTTCTTGCAACTTAACTCTCATTTTACAATTCTCATTACCAGGTATATGGAATTTCTACTCCGTGACAATGATTTATGTGACAATGTGGAACTAGAAATGTCGCTACAGCGACCGGTTATACCCCCGCCAAACAACATTTCATAAGCTTTGGTCAAAGCAACATTTCATAAGCTTTGGTCAAAAAACTGAGGAAGTAGTTAAATCCTACCTTGATCTTCTGCCATTAATATGCCGTTACCATGGCAACGTACTTTCTGGTACTGTCAAAAAATGCGTCTTGCACATCTACAACCAAAGGCACACATCTGTACCAAGTTTCATGGAAATTGGGCAAAAACTGAGGAAGTAGTTTGCAACACAAAATTTTCCATCATTTTGGCTCATAATATGTGAGCTGTTACCATGGCAACATACTTTTTGTCACTGTCAAGAAATGTGTCATGCTGACCTATATCCTAAGACAAACATTCAATATGAATTCCATGAGAATTGGAAGAACACTGATGAAGCAGTTTTGCCATGAAGCATTTTGCCCTATATTTTACCAATAACAAGCCGTTACCATGGCAACGCACTTTTTGCCACTGCGGAAATATGTGTCTTGCACATTAACATATTCAGATGAACATCTGTACCTAATTTCATAAAAATTGATCAAAAACTGTGGGAGGAGTTCGCGACGCAAGATTTGTACCCATTTTTGCCCATAATATGCCGTTACCATGGCAATGTACTTTTGGGTACTGTCAAAAAATACGTCTTGCACATCTACAACTCAAGGCACACATCTGTGCCAAGTTTTATGGGAATCGGTTGAAAACTGAGGAAGTAGTTCGCGACGCAAGATTTGCAACGGACCGACCGCCCGACCGCCCGACCGACCGTCCGCTGATTCCTATATACCCCCTTCAAACTTCGTTTGGCGGGGGTATAAATATCATCTACAAACAGAAATAGTATAACATGATACATTACCCAAACAGTCCCTAAAGCAACCTGAAAAGGACATCAGGTTTAAGATTTTATGTCATGAATTCATGACCGTACTGTACATGGCATTTGGTACTGCATGACCTGGAGTGAGAGTGTCTAACTGAGAACCAGATCATGCATACTATTATCATTGTACCACCTAGAAAAGTGCATGGCTGCTTTATTAATTTTTGTTATGCTCCGCGATGCTTTGCCCCTCCACACACACTTCATGTAGAGAAAGTGTACCCACTGCTGATGCTTATTTCAACCACTTCAAACTTGTAAAACTTCATACAAATTTACAAGGCACACTGATTCAGAGTGACTTAATAAATTGAAACATTGTTATTTTAAAAGGCCTATGCTGGAATACATCTACATTTCTATCAGTAAGAGAAAAAAATTGTAAGATATGACAAAAATATGTGAATACATGCTAATAAGGGCTCTCAGTGTATGTGCCTTACTGCAGATATACTTGTTTCATGGATTTTTATGGCTTTTATTTCTGCCAGTGCAGGCCTCTTTGTATTGTAGATGATTATATGAATGTATGACTATACATTTGATAATAAACTCACCACTTGGACTACTGGTTCTTGAAACAATGGTATTAAGGGGTTGGTCCTTGGAATGTCAATGTGAATCTGAAAGAAGGAAAAATAATGCATTCCCATTTATCCAAAAAACAAAAAACAAAAATCGGAAGAGACTTGGCAATTGCACCTGTAATTCTCCAAAATTCACTGTCACTTATGAATTTCATGACAACTTGCTGATTGATATCTTTCCTGGTAACATTGATTATATTTTTACAATTATCTTGTCATTTAAAATGATAAAGAACAAGTTCAATGACGTTAAAAAAAAAAAAAAAATCAATACCACAGCTTTATTCAGGGTTTGTATCCTGTTCTTTTGTGTTCCCAAATAAAACTCTTAAATAATAACAGTACAAACACTAATAATCTGCAACTAACATAAAATCACAGCATTACTTTTCTTGCTGCAAATTGGGAACAGGTACTGGAGAGAGCTAAAGACATGCAAAAAAAAAAAATAATAAAACAATAAAAATATTAAAAAAATAAATAAATAAACGACCGAACGACCGACCGAACGAACGAACGAACGAACGAACAAACAAACAAACAAACAAACAAACAAACAAACAAACAAACAAACAAACAAACAAACAAATAAATAAATAAATAAATAAATAACATAATGAAAATGAAAATACCTGGTGGAACATATTTTTGTGTTGGGCATCATGCCTGGTCTCGTAGTACTGATCTACAAAGCCAAAGTACTCTTCACGTTTTCTATCTAGTGTGGATTGTCTACGCTCTATATTGGCTGGTAGGTACCCCTGGAGAGAAAGTGAGAGATAAAGACAACAAAGCATAACATAGAAGTAGGCAACAAATCAAACAAAAATGATGACAAAAATAAACAATGCAATTATAGGGCTTCTACTTCCGCCAGTAGTGTGGCTTCCTTATTGTATTGCTTGATACATTGCCTGTCAAGGATGATAAACAAAAGAAGTAATCAAAGTGTTAATAATACAACTGTAGGTTGTAAGGCATGTCTACTCTCTGGCACACATATATGTTTTCTTTTCTGACACTTCATTAAACATCTGGCACACTGAAGTCTCACATCTTTTTGTCTCTTCCCTTGCTTCTGCTCAAACTTGCTCAAACACTTGAATAAAAAGGCAGATTTGTAGGGGTGACGTTTCAAAGCGATTTACAAGAAGGCACTAGTTTTCATCACAATTCAGGTTCAGTTTAACCATGGAGTTAGTAGCTTTATGGTTTAACAGAACCATGAGCATCACCACAGCTCACAAGCACCAGTGCAGCTGTGACCTCAGAAGCAGAATCTAACTGCTCAGGCGTTAATGACTCCACGCTCACTGCGTTACAGCTTCAGTATACGACAATATGCATGTGGGTAGTGTCTAAGGGCCACCGCACACTATATGACTTACGGTCATACGACTGACAGACTTTGGATCTGAAATAAACAAGCATGTTTATTCTGAGGTTACATGATTTATTTCAGATCTAAAGTCTGTCAGTCGTGTGAACGAAAGTCATATAGTGTGTGGTGGCCTAAGTGCCATGTGTACATTCGCACTGTTCCTTAATTACACTACCTACATTTCAATTTTGCATAGCTATGAATATAATCTTTGGACGATTTGTATGTACAATGCATCTCTTTTACTAGGGAGCTTGGCAGTTCCTTCACAATATTGCTAAACACTTGACAGCATACTATCCTTCCACTCAATACACGTAGGAAACAAATGTCTGATGCTGCATTTCTGCATCAGATTTCACAATTTCATAGTGGGTCCACATGAAAGGAGATTAAATGGCAGCCCCCTTGTCACTTCTGCTGTTGAGCTGATATCACCACATGTGCACGGTCTTTGTGCGACTTAAAAACAACCATTCGCTTGAACCTTTCATATCAAATTAAAGCCATATAAAAAGTGGAATTTTTTATCTGAGATTAATCCTCATACAATGTGTATATTTCTTGATAATGACAGCACAGACTGTCAAAATTTTTGCATGATTGACAGCATAATTTAACCCATTGAGGACGGACTGGTTTTGCTACAACACGCATTTCCCATAGAGACCTGTCCGAGTATACTCGAGACTCGTCCTCAATGGGTTAACATTATTACGTAGCTCAGTTTTTTTTACAATTGAGCTCCTACAATGTTACACAATGTCTTCAATAGTACTTACGGATAGGACCTTCCAGGCTGTTGGACGTACTGTTTTCGGTATACCAGCCCAGCTGTGTTTTCTTAACGTCTCTGCAAAAATACAGAAAGCATACTCGTGTTTCAGAGCATTAATGATTGGTTATTTTAGTCACAGTGATTCTACTCTGCCCACCACAGGGGGGAATCACTCCATGTACAGATTAATAAAGGCATGTATAGCAAAGACAGATGGACAGCCATGTTCCATAAAATGACCTAAAACAGCATCACAATTTCTAGAAAGATACCACAAATACAAGTAATCTTATATTAGGCATCTTACCGTATACGCCCAAATATTTCGCAAGGTTTTTATTTTTGCGAATTTTGCGAGTCAGATGCCATTCGTGAATTTAAAAACACACAAAAATATTGACTCTGATCCCGAGATGAATGTGATGTGCACGTATACATTTCTCAGTTCAATACTGTCCCCCGCGACTGTAAATTTAACCACTCACAAAATCGTCGTGAAGTTTTGATTCACAAAAATTTAGACTCGCTAAATATATGGTGTATACAGAATGTGAATTGTACAGAGCTTTATATGTCATAATGACTAAAGCATCACAGACATGATGTCCAAAGCCATACCTGCATAGAAAATAATTTTTGCATCAAAAGTTCCTGACTTCGCATTGCATTCAAAGATGATACTGTAGGAACTTGGCAAGATTTGCAAAAGAGAGCCATATAACATTTCTATAATTGTGATTTTTTTTTTCCCCCATTACCCCGATAGAGAACATATTGTTAAGAAAACTGCAAAGGGTGATCTGGCTAGACAACATCCTGGCTGAAGTTCAAAGTGTAAGAACATTTTGGCACTGAAAATGTATCAGATTTCTATGTAGCTCGCTGCAATGTCTCCCTTTATAGAAATATGCGAGCTTTAATGCCTCCAGCATGCTGGACAGCATCTAAATAATTATCTTTATTTCATTCAAAAATATATAAAAAAAAAAAATGTTCCTTGCTTCCTTTTCATTTCTGTGATTGGCTATTAGAAATGAAGTCTGCCAATCTTCATATCGTTGGAAAGCTTTGAAAGTCTAAAGATATTGATACTATCAAAATCACAAAAGTTTCTGTCCAGCCACTTTAGCAGGTCCTAACCTGTAGAGGATGAGCTATTTTTCTATTACACACATTTCTCATAGACACCGCCCGAGTATACTCGGGACTAGTCTTTAACAGGTTAATGACCGGTCATATTTGATTTAATGTATCTTTGTTTGCAATACGGCTCACAAAATCGTATATCACAGTAAATCAACCTTTAACATATCAAAGACTTCAATTTCAAAATCAATCATAACACTGTAAGTGCGCTTACCCATTTCCATGTTTGGTGCTGAAAGGACAACCCAGAACTTGGCAGTCTTTTCATCCTGCTTGTCCGTGGGCACTGTTTCCGTGGAAACACGGATGGGGGTGGACGGCCGCGGAGCCTCGAGGGTGTCGAGATGTGATCCGCTCATGTGCTGTGCTCCCGTTGAAAATTGCTGGGATGATCGTTCTGCAGCTATTAACTCCGGCCTGCCAGGTGAATGTGGCTCTGTGAAGTAAAAACACAATATACTCAAGCAAAATGTCATATCATGCCTGTAATATGCCTTGATTTTACAGAAGAAACACCAAGAAACTTTTTTATGTTGTCAACTACATTGGCAGAATCAAGCTTAACCTACAATGTACACACACACACACACACACACAGACTCACTGAACAAAACGCAAGGTTTGAGAACAAGGATATACGGATCCCTGGACTACTGACTGCATAGAACTTGACATTTGTTAAGGAAATACAGTCGGTAAGAACAAAAAAAATCCCTGGAGTTTATTCAATCTGATAATATACACGCGTTTGAAGAGACATAACTGTAATTTTGAGTAAATCAATTTACCACTTAACCTATTGTGAGAAAGGACTTCTTATGACAGAAAAGGGCAAATTATTCGTTAGTTTACCAGAAAAGAACTACTTTTTAATAAGGCAACATCACTAAGCTACTCTCTATGAATGATTTCCTTTATCTTTAAGCTTTCAAGGGAGTAGAAATTTCAACTATTTTTCATATTTTTCATACCTTGAGCGTTTTGTGATGAAGGCACGTTTATCTTCAGCGCTTCTCCTTTTGTAGCTGCGGCGTCGCTTTCCTCTGAGCGTTCCTGTGAAGCCCTACTGTCCGACGACAATCTCGACCTCTGACCTCTCGAGTCCTGTGCCGGCGCCTGTCCCAGTGAAGACATCTGCGCCTCGAGCGACAGTTTTCTCGTGGTCAAAAACATGAGTTCGTCATCGTTCACTTCCCAGGCATCTGAAGTACTGTCGTCAAAGTCGGCGAAGGAGTCCTTCTTGTGTTTGGACTTACTGGGGGAGTGGCGCCCCTTTGGTTGCTGCTGTATGACGTCCACTTGAGGAGACTTGGAATGGACTGGCTTTATGCTGTCATGGCAACAATCGAGAGAGTATCACAGTCATGGAATTGTCACAGGCAGATGACTACTTTCAAAACTTAAACACTACATCAAAAATAAATGATTAATATGGATTTTTGATTAAAAAAAAAATGTTTTCCTACATCATCCCAAGTCTCTCCTTTTGCATCACTTTGGTCTGTTTTGTACTATTAAATGTGGTAACAAGCAAGATATTCCAACAATCATGCACTTATTTGTGACCTGCCACAACAAAAGGATCCGAAAGTCGCAGCAATGTATGTGCTATCACTCTGGATAATTCTAGCATTAAAAAATTATTTTGCTCTTTCACTGCATTCATATCATCTCAGATGGCACTTGAGTTCCAAAGTCCACTTTCTAAATTTGCATGCATAGGCAAGGTGTGACATAAGCACTAGCCTGATAGCCCGGGGCAAGTGTTTTAGAACAATGAGAAAAAATGCTTGCCCAATCTGGGCAAGCAAAGTTTGGGGGCGGGGTTCTGTCCTCCCCCCCCCCTTTAAACCCATGATTAATCGCAAAAATGTTGCCGCCATCGCGTTCACGACGTACCGAGTGCGCTGTACATCACAGCTAGCCCAGGCCCGCCGGCGCCCATGGCGCCCATCCAAACTTCAGTTCGACTGCTTTGTGGGTCATTCCTTCTTGCCGAGCTCGCAGTGTGAAATGCATGCCTTAAAGTGAAAACTAAGTTCTGGTAAGGGCTTGAGAACCCGTCTGGCACCATTTCATATTTGCTTGCAATATATCGAAAGAGTCTACAAAGAAACTTGCCTGGCTGACGCGGTTTGCCGGAATGATGAGTCGTTTTGGAGTATTTTGAGAAAAATAATAAAAGTCGGTAGACCGACTTTTATTCCAGAAGGCTCCACACTAACTCGGTCTCAGGGAAAACTCGACCCTATTTCAGACAATTTATACACAGTTCGTGATCGCCATGTTCATCAGTACTCTATAATACTACGGGTACCAAACGAGGCCTTACTGAGCAGACAGGAAAGTGCGTGCTAATCCTGTACAAAACAAATGGACAGCGCGCGGTCCTCAAGCCTACTAGTATACGCACATCACCTCAGTTGCTGAGACGCGCGGTCTTTGAAGTTTTTGTTGTTGTTTATCAATTGTCTTTGATTGTTTTTAGAGGTGCTTGAGAGGCGCACACTAATTTTGCATGCGCGCCAAAGAGGTTTTTGATGCGCGTGTTGTAACAACTCGGACCATTACTGTGAGTAGCCAGAACGCTACAATGTATTTTATACAGGCCGCTCCCGTATGCATAGTACTGTACAATCCAGAGGGAAAATCAGTACAACTCATCCCGCCGTCAAGCAAAGCGAGGCCGAGTTATCCCCGAGTCCGAGTCTAGCTTGACCCCGTTCGGGTAAGTTCCGAGACTGAATGTTTTTGGTTAATATTTCCCATTTTCGTCCTTACCCATCGAATATCTTGTTATTACAGCGTTATTCCGCACATTTCCTAGGCATACGTTCACATTTTGGAGCAAAATTTGACAACTTTTGCAGGCATACCAGAACTTTGTTTGGGCTTTAATCATACGCACTACAGAAGCTACAGCTGTACTACAGCTAAGTAGAGGACACAAGGCATAATTAGAAATGAGACATCACAATTGGTAGGTGAACTGTCGATTTTTTTCGGCGGCCGAAAAAATAGTAAATATCAAAAAAGTCGATGCAGCAACTGAAAATCGATGCGGGCGGGGAGCGGGCTGGGACGAGAATTATGAATTTCTATATATTTTCAGCGCCATTTTGAAAATAGTAAATTCATAGTAAAAAAATCGATGCGGCGGCCAAAATCGATGCGCACGAGGACGAGAAACTGGTTTCTTTTTTTACTTGGCCTTATCTGCTAGCTTGACTAGGCAAGCTGTAAAAAAAAAAAAAAAAAAAGGTTATGTAGCACCCTGACAGGTCATATATCATTTAATGTAAGCCATCATGTCATGAGTTACTTGCCATGCAGTGGATTAAAAAATAAATTTAAATAAATGCACTGTCTGATGAGTGCATCTTCACATCCAGTCAGCAAATTTACTACTTTTAGTTTGGCAAGACGGCCTATGGTAGTAATGTATCATTGCTATTTCTGCAAACTGTCTTTTCACTCTGTAGTTACAAAACTATGTACAGCTTGTATGGGGTTAGGGTAACTGCGACCAGCCAGAATGCAACTGTGTGAAGGAGCGCCCCGGGGTTAGGGTTATGACACAGACCATGGTCAAGGCCAACAAGACTGTAGTGTCCTATCAGTGATAAAGAAAAATTTACTGGTGAATGTCTAGTATTAAACTTTGGTACCCTTTTAGCCCGACCAGACCTGTGCGCTAAGCGACTTACACTTGTGTACAGCGACAGGGCTGTGTATAGTTAGTACCCTATAGGGAAATTACACTAGACAGAAAAATCTGTCTGTCTGGAGGAGCATTTTAACATTTTTTGACATTTATGGCTCTCAGGAGGGGATTCTGTGAAGCTAGACATAGTCTCCATGGAAGATAGAAGTTCTATCCCCGACGACAAGATACAGACCGATCTGTCGCTCAAACTGTGTGTACACTGTCACTAGAGCCAGAGCAGAGGCAGAGGCGAGGTCACGCCAAAATGACTGAAAACGTGAGCTGAGATCCGGCATACGATACAGCTGTCTACATTCAGTGCTTATACAATTTTGTACATACGATACATAGGGATAGACAGAAAAATCTGTCTGTCTGGAGGAGTCTTTTAAGTTTCTATTCATTTTTTATTTTTTGACGTAATTGCTCTCCTCAGGAGGGGATCCGGGAAGCCTGACACAGTCTCCGCAGAACATATCCCCGGATGACCACATCGCGATAGGCAGACCGATCTTTCGGTCAAGTAGATACACGTACACTATAATAAAAAAGTGTTGGAATGATACAATTCAAATTGCAAGTGTGGAATGATGCTGTGGTCATATCATAACACATGCTGGCAGCAAGCAATACTCTGCAGTAGCTGCACATTTAAACACATAAAATTTTACTAATGGTAAAAGACTGTTCTAGATTGTGACTAAATTAAAGTTAAACTGTGTTGTTACTTTAGCTGTTGATGTTTGGCTTTGTCCTAGGCAGTGCATTTTTGTTGATAGATGTCGGCATAGATATCACTTATCAGGACATGTCCATGCGTTATAACAACCAAACGAGGTTGGCTGACACTAGTCTAGTGACAGTGACAATTCAGTGACCAGCTCATCGAATATCATTCATAGGATAGCCAACCAATAACAGGCTATAATTTAGACCCCTAAAACCCAGGATAGCCCCAATGACATTCATCTTCATTGCACGACTGCAATCCCGTGAGTGCAATCAATGGGAACCTGCGGTACTGCGCCTGCCTACACTACAACGTTTACACTTTACAGTTTGCTTACCTTCCGGGAACTTTACTCGAATTCTTCTTCCAGTAAGAAGTCTTTTTCCCTTCGATTTGTGAGCCGTAGCCTGCATTGACAGCAGTAGCAACGCCAGGCTTCCCTCCCGCCGCTGCCATAGCGAAAATCTTACGATGTTGGAAATATAAAGCAAATCTCAGTTTCCTTTACGATGAAGCCGATGGAATACACACAGATAGGACTGTCACTTATCAGTATCACTGAACAAATTCAGCTCGCTAGAAAAGACTCTTTCTATGCGAGTCGAGTGTGCTACGTAGCGAAATCATGGGCCGATGTAAATTGTCAGAATGGACCTTTCTCAGTCGTTTGCTATAACAATCATACTTATTGTACGTCCACACGAACCGCCGTGTACTTCTATTCACTACAAAACGACTGGACAAGAATCTATCACCTGCCCTTTACGACTTCAACAATCCAATGGGTCAACTCTGCAGTGCTCCCCCACCTCCCTGGCAGAACCTTCGTGGTACCACCTCAGATCTGAACCACAAAACCATAGATATTACTGCAGTGAAAGAAAAAAAAAAACAACAACAACATATATAAAGTCTATGTAATGAACATGACAAACGTAATTAGAATGCTTCAAATGTACACTTACATTTTAATTCACAAGAAATTCCATGAATTTGTGTTTGCAGAAAAGAAAATTAATATCAAGATTTTCGAATAACTTCCCTTCAAAATCACCCGTGTCATTGTTCTTGAGGACGATATTTCGTTTCTCTTCTGTGTACAGCATGACACTTGTCCAGTCTTCGCATTATGTTTTTGCTTTTAATTATATCTTAGGGTGTTTGATAAAAACATATGGAAAATAGGATTACCTTTAAAAAAAAGTTTTCATTTATACATAAATTATTATGGTTTGTGACATCAAACATTGTTTTGATTATAATCATGATATTGACGTCTTTAAAAATCGTTCTGCCGTTCAATGAATTACCAAGTTTCATAACAGCCTTCTTTGTTTGAGGTTGTTGCAGTAGTAGTAGTAGAAGCCTGCTTTATTGAAAGTTCATTGGCAGCCAGATGGCTGAACTGCAGAAAAGCTTCTACATTTCCATTTGAATAACATTATTAATCATGCACGATCGTACACTGAAAACTGTAATACATTTATCATGTAAGTACGCTAAGTGACACATAAGTCAACAAAATTTCAAAATAAGTTCACTTGTATACTATACATTAATGCAACTGTAGGGGGCCTACAGGCATATTTATTCCACAATCATAACCATATCCATATATCTCTATGTATATGTATATGCCACATATATAAATATATGTATATTGAGCAAAAAAAGAGAGTAAACACTTTTTCCAGTTCATATTTCTCATAGAATCTATGACTAAAAGTTAATGTATTACGTACCACATTAAAGGTAATGTTTAATAAGTCAACAAAAGGGAAATTAAACAAGTTGTCATTCATGCGTGGGTGCTCTTCAATATAACAATAAGAACAAACAACAAATTTCACACAAAGAAACATGAATCAAGTTCAAAAATAAACATTTGCTCTATATAGATACCCTGAAAGCTCAAAAGATCAATGCAGGCTAAAATGATGAAGGAAAATGAAGAATCTTCTGTCAATTCTAAATTTAAATGAAATAAGAGAAGAAGCAATAATTAACAAAAATGGTAGAAATTTGAGTTATTGTTGTTTTATTTCGTTTTTTGAAATTAGGAAATTGTTAATAATTCTTGGTTCTGGAATTTGTCTGATGAAATGTTAAATTACTAAATTAAAAGAATGAAATAAAGAAATTTTGTTCCTTTAATCATCTATACATTATTACTCCCTTTATGCGGAAGTTTGAAGTGACAGAAAATTCTTATTTCCCGCCCCTTTCCCACTTTGTTTTTGTTAGAAGTTATAAAGAGATAAAGAGAACGAAAACATATTTTTTACTTTTTCCTATGGATACATGACTCTCATTGTGATAAACTGTTTTCTTTTCTTTTTTGTTGTTGTTGTTGTTGTCATTGCAAGTTATCATGAAGGGCACTTGCAAATGAAAGAGAGCATGTCAATTTTTGCACTTTTTACTTTTGTGCCTTGAAGGACAAAACGAATGTGTTTACTCATGCGTTTGATAAAGTTTCCTTTCGTATACTAACCTATTAGCTTGATAGCCAATTAATTTACCTTTAATACATTGATTTTAATCAAAATCTTCTATGAACTCTAAAAAGTGTTTACTTTCTTTCTTTCTTTTTTGCTGAGTGTGGGATATACACAATGTGATGTGCGTGTGTGTGTGTGTGTGTGTGTGTGTTCATGATCACCTTATCTTTTATACAAATGTTTTATATGTTATACATCTCTAAGTTAGTGTAGGATAAGGTATAGTGTAATTGGGGTTAATCTTAGTGGTGCCCTCGCCCATGATTATAGCATTTTTTTAAAGCAAACTACTGGGAGATTAAGAAGATTAGGGGACTCGCTAACTGAATAGGTCAAGAAGATTAGCGGTAGGCCTATTATGGGACTCTTTGTCTCATTACTCCCACACATGCATGGGATTAAACTGTAACGTACGTTATATCACGATATACACTACATTGTATATACAGAAGGCTTGTCAACCCCATGCACGCCATTCATCATGCCGCTGTGTTTAAAAAAAAAAAAATCTATACCCATGATAAATTATATAATGCAAATACCTGATCGCAATTCCGCCCGTGTGTTTTAAGTGTATACCCCTCTTGACACATTAGATTCATAAACGGCACAGTGATTGTTCACATAATAGCCTTCTCCATTTAGAGTAACTTGAATGAGGAAGGAGATAACAACATTTAACCTATACTGTTAATCATCATGGTGAAAGCTGTGATGTAATGGAATCTTCGAGGCTCCCAGCATGCCACCCTTCCTCCGGGAAGACAGACAAACATACATACATACATACATGCAGACAGACAGACAGACAAAGACAGACAGACAGAGAATAAAGAGCAAAGAATGAGGAAATCACTTTGAGCTGGCATGCACACATCCCCTGCATGCCCATACCCTGTTGCGCGGAATTATTCAGACTAATGGAGTGGCTCTATTGTAAGTTCGATGCGGTAGTTTGGCTATCAAAATAAGGGATGGGGGTCTGATGTTATTCAGTTTGCAGTAACTCCATTATACGACATCGTGCAGTGTCATGTGAAAAACCAGTACTAGTAATATTCATTTTTAACAACTTGAGATATTTGAGATTGAATCTGCTGAAAAACAAAGGAAATGATCAAAACATTTATCATTATAATGTGATAATTTTGATAATATTTTACAGAAATATGTCTTTTTCTGTTATAATGAGTGCAGTAATTCATTTCTTGTGTATCTAACGATCATATTACTTTAAAGGGATGGTATTGGTTGACAAGGAGATTGGGATTCAGATTTTAACTTTTTGCGAGATGAGATAATTAAAAACAAAATATAAAAAAGCATACAATTATATTCAAAGAGGAATTCCAAGTTTATTTCATGAAGATCGATTTTAAAATGGCTGTGATATCCAAAACAAGGTAAAACAAAGTGGTCCTGACAAAAGATGATGGGTCCCACCATATAGGACCTCTTTTGGGAGAATATCTCAGCCATATAAAAACCAATTCTCATCAAATGAATTTGAATTCCTCTTGGAATTACAGATGCTATGTGTTATACTTAATAAGAGGTTTCTCATTATCTCACAAAAAAGGTGGAAAACTGAATAGAATAGTATTATCTAAATCAAGCTCACCCCTTTAAAAACTCAAAACGTATTGATATCGTGATTGGCTTCAGAAAAAAATAATCATATATACTCAGAGAAACAAAATGGAGTTAAGGATCATCAAAATCGCAAATTCAGAATTTTAAGGTTTTACGATTCTGCGAAACAGCATATTCGAAACCACGAATATTGCCCTAATTGATGGATCACGGTGACGTAATGATGTCGTTACTTCATGGTGTACCAATCTGTTGTCATTGTAGTTGCCGGGTTATTGTGTTGCATAAGCGTGTTGAATATTATTGTATAGGCCTATATCGTACTTTCGGTATAGTTAATACCCGTCCATTCGTTTGATTTCAGTCTAAAAGCTGATGGTGTATAGTGGTTCAACGGTGCAGTATTAGACTTGTATTAGATATCAAATCCTTTTCTCTAATGTTACGCAAGGAATATCTTAAAACTGCCCCCCCCCCCATAAAAAAAAAACACTCTTGTCTTCAATGAACAGCACACATCTGGCATCGTGTCGTACTGCCACATTTTGTTCATTAATGATTGTTGGTGATAATCGTTTGCATGCTTGTTTGATCAATCAAGAAGTCTACTATTTCGCAATGTCAAGTGCATGACGGCAATTGCAAGCGCGAATACATATGATATTATTTCCGTATAACAATCCCTAACCACAAAGCAATGTAAGTAAAAATATAATAAAAAATAAAAAAAAGACTGGTATTAGGGGTCCGACATGCAGCGACTCCAGCACGACATGAATGTTTTATCTATCGGCCTAGATCTATTCCATAGGGTCCAGGTATAATATATGTAGGTTATTCACGAACTTATTCATCTTTTCCGCCTTCAAAACGTATATTATTCATATTTGGTATCAACATTCTCTTCTTGTAATGATTGTATTTGATAGGAGATTGTTTGTGGCATTGAAAATAAACAAAAAAATTTGAATTGAATTGAGATGAGTTGAAAATAAAGCCGAGTGATGCAACAATCTTCCGGACATTACAAAATCTACTGCCCTATTTATGATATCAGTCACGATTAATTATGGAATATGCCTATCAATAAAGGTTTTGGGCGTCAGAAATGAGGTTTGTTGGGTCTCACCGGTCTAGAAATAACATCACGAAGAAAAATGAATACTATACAGTAATTCATGCATCGTAACTATTTCATGACGGATAAATAATAATCCCCACTTGCTGGGTATGCAGACGACATTCCATGTCGATCTAACTGAGTATTCCGCATACATAGGTACTGGATGAATACCTTCGCTACGAGTATACATATCGTTGCAAGTTCTTCCCTTCTCGTATGGGAGTATACTCTGGAGATGGCTAAATTTAGACGATTAATATCTGCTAAACTTCTCTTTGGGCCCATATGCCATCCCCTAGTCTTGATTGCCAGTCTCAGAAGAGTGTGGTTGATAGTCCAGTAATGCCGCACTGGCCAGGGTACATATACCTCTTCCTTCATTCAACAAAGTTGCCCCTCATATTACACTCAGTTGGACAGCCTTTGAAATACACTGTACGAATCAATAAAGTGCATTCTCATCGCCACGCCACGAGTCTTTAGAGGATAGGCAAGAAATTACAAGATTGGACATGAAGTTAGTTCACCGTCTTGACCACAGACTAATAACGATGGTCGGAGATAATTCGCTGATCCAAGGAATGTGTCATCATTATTTACTGTCCACACGTACGTGGAAGCAGCTAAATGCGTCGCTAATATGACGTCATTTGTCAGCTGATTCCGTGTCTTGTTTACATTTGTTTTGTGCGGTCGCATCGTTGCAAAATCGTGTGTTGGACATACACGCGCGTGCACACCGTATACACCGCACGTACGTGGTAGGCTATGGGTAAAGCACTGTAAAGTGAGAACGCCGCGCCCATACCGCATGTATTTATCTCTCGGGTATAAATAATGCGCGCGCCCCAACAACCGGCATTTCTTGATCTGTTGGCTTACACTGAACTGGTGGAGATCACGAATCCCAAGCTGACCGAGGTCGTGAACATCGCATTTTGTACAACTGTGTGGCTGTTTTTAAACGTTATCGTAATATTTCGTCGTCCCATTTATACGTGTATAATAACCGTTTCCATACTGAGCTGTGATAATCTAGCAAACTCTTGACGTGACTCAGCAGCACGAGCAGTCCATATTCTGTAACCCGAACGACAGTGTTCGTGACATACAGGGCGTGTACATAGCGGATGGGTTCAATGATCATCGACATCATGTCGTTTAGTGTTGAGGAGCCCGTTTTTGGTAGGGAACCTGCAGTATCATCAAATTCTGACGCAGGGCCCGAAGAGACGGCCAACATAGAACCAAAGAAGAAACGATTGAGAAGTAGAGGGAAACGCAAGCGTGTACGAAGGAAGGAACATCGCCGCCGTGTCAGGCCAGGAAGGTCACGTCGTGGGGGATACGTGAGAATTGGCGCGCCACTGAACGACAATGCATACCTTTTGAGCCAGAGATTTCTGGCATACGGACCAGCGAGCGAGAACATTCACAACGCCGATGGTTGCCTGAATTTCACTGCAAGTAGTACTGTGACATACGTACCGTCTGACTCACCGTACATGGGACAGGGCCCTGAAATGTGTGAATATAGTGGGCGTATTTCGACATTATCGTCGCCCGAACGTTGTTGCGAAATGCCACGTAGGGCTTGCGACATCTCGGTGAGTGGCGCGAGTGAAGGAGACACTTCAGATTACGGTACTGGCGGTAGTGTCAACTCCCCAGTGCACGTGAGCGGTGGTGTTTTCAGTTGCAGTTACCTCCATGATGATCAGCAGATTGGCTCTGAAGCCGGCGATCACTTTGGCGATAGCAGTCATGGACTTTTCGACGAGACTTTTGCCCAGAAAAACTTTGAGGCAGATTACTCGGCACAGGAGCAGGTCCTTCGCAGCGAGTTGACTGGACTTCCTCGTCGAGAACTGGAAGAGCGATGCACTGTGCTGATGGACCGGGTGAAAGAACTTGAGGAGACGAGGAGGATGGAAGAGTTGAAACGGGAGATGGAGGAATTGCTTGAGGAAAACGGACGCCTAAGGGAGGAGAACGAGCAGTTGTCAAGGAGCAAAGCCGAGCGTTCTGATGGTGATAGCGTGCATCTATAGGAAAGTGTGTGTTCGCCACTGTAGTGTATGTGAAGAAGTGAAGAAGAGCAGTGTGACTGCATTCGACAGCGAAGAGTTTGACTCAGCAGATCCAATGAGTTTCTTGCCTGCCTGCCAACAACTTTCATCAAGGTGTGTGTCTGTGCAAGTATTGATTCAAGAGAAAGAGCTATCATGCACTAATCCACAAAAATAGAAGTTGTACAGTGCACAGATATACATGTATTAAGAATAATTTTGTTTGGAGACATGTCATTTGCTAATGTAAACTGTAAATTGTGAATGCCAGATTGTGGGTGTTTATCTTTAAAATCAGGAGAAATTTGCTTGTATGAAGATGCAGGGTGCTGCAATGAGATGATTTCACCCACAGAACCCTACGTAGTACACACAATGTACAAGCAAGTTGTAAAGAAAAAAAAACATTTTAAACAGAACAAGAGAATTATTTGGAGGGGGAAATATTCTGGTTTATGTACATGTGTCTATATATATAATCATAAAAACCAGACATTGTGTACTGTACATGTAGGCCTACTACACCTGTACAGATATTTTGACTTAGCAGTGTTGATACCATCTATTGTAAGTGTCCTTCGCTTTCATACGTATATCTGTTTTATGTTACCCTTTCAGTTTTGTTTTTGTATTATTAGGAAATTGCATTAATCAATTGCAGTACAAGTGTTGGCTGCCCATCCAGAATCATGTCAATACAGTGTACAATGTACATACAGTGTACATTGATTGTACACTATTTTGCCTGACAGCCAAGCTGCTGACCAGTTTTAAGGCATATGAAACTTCAGCTTAGGATTTTGGGGGGAGAACTTCAACAAACTGAAAAAATATTAACAACATTGATGATCATCGTGATCTACAATTATGAAAACCTTGTTTTGCATATTGTATACTGTATATAAACATTCCTGTGCTGTGCCTAAGCTCGATTGAAATTTGGATAAAATTACCCAGGATGCATGCATATTGTATAATTATATGATCCCTTTCATGAACATTTACATACAATTCTCATGGATGTTGGTAAATTTTCGTTGTACAATAGTGAGCTGACAGATTGAACTGGAAATACACTAGTGTATCAATAGACTGCACCAAACAGTCTTTGATGGTTTTGGAGGGGTTTCTTTGTCTCTGTGAATGACATTTTGAGTGCATTTCCTTTGCAGGATTCTCTCAACATCACCAGCCACGGCTGCCTGAGCACCACTCAGGGTCACCGGTGGACAATGTCCTCTTGATAACAACGAGGTAAATGGCCAAGACAGTGAACTGCATGTACAATTGTACAATGTATATTATGTGAGTGATAAACTGTATGAAAAGATGCAGAGCTCACAGGAATGTGCCATAACCTGTAATCACTATGAACAGCCCTCTTAATAGTTCAACACGTCTTGCTCACAATACACTACTAAAGTGACATTGTAGTTTGAGCCGTTGTTGCTGCCAGTACCAAGTACTTTCAAAGATCTACTTCGGAGCACTTTGCTAAGTTTAAATGCTTAACCTCAAACATTAGTCAGCCCTATACTGTGCTAAACATATTGTGTGTATGGTTGCAAATAAACGTCACAGATCTTTCAGTTGCTTTTATCTTCTAGATATCCACCACTGAATATGGTAGATTATTTTTATGCCTCCGCAACGAAGTGGCCGGAGGCATTATGTTTTCGGGTCGTCCGTCCGTCCGTCCGTCCGTCCGTCCGTCCGTCCGTCCGTACGTCCGTCCGTCCGTACGTACGTCCGTCCGTCCCGTTTTGTTTTTGTCGATATCTCAAGAACCGTGTGGTGGTTTTACATCAAACTTGGTATGAGGGTATATCCTTGGGGGATAATACTTTGTGTGGATTTTAGGGTCACAGGGTCAAAGGTCAAAGGTCACAGGTTATTTTGTGAAAAAAAATGAAATTTCATGTTTTTCTCCATATCTCGCAAATGGTTCAAGGTATCTTCATGGAACTTAGTATATATGCTTGTACCGATGGGCAGTGATTATCTAGGGAAGTTGGGGGTCATGGGTCAAAGGTCAGGGGGGTCAAAGGCAAGGTCAACTCCTCAAAATATCACTACTTTCCTTAAAATGCAATATGCCTGAAGGTGTTTTTTTTTTTTTTAACTTGATGTATGGCATGTATTACCCAATATATATTTTTGGGGAAGTTTCTTGCCAAAAGGTCAAAGGTCAAAAGGTAAAAGGTCAAGTGAAAGTGCTACATGTAAATTGCACTTTTTCCTCCATATCTCGAAAGTAACTCAAGGTATCATCATGAAACTTACATATTTATGCATGTTCAACCTAACAGTGATTCTCTTTGGAACTGTGAGGTCAAAGGTCAAAGGCCAGGTTTAGATAATGCTATTTTCCCATTTGATACTGAAATTATACTTTTTCTCAATACCTTGAAAATTACTCAATGCATAAACTTATAAAAGGGTCAAAAGTCAAGTAAAAATCATCAGTTCCCCAAATACCTGCACTCTGACATTTTAATCATTCATCCAATTGAACCTAGTTCTAGGAAAGTGAACATTCAGCACATTTGTGTCAAACCTGTCATTTTAATATTTTGCCAATTGTGTGAAACTGTCATCACACATTGTCAAGACATTGTACTATAGACCTATTAGGAGAACCATGCATTATGGCGGAGGCATATCAGTAGCCGTAGCGATATATCTAGTTTTCTTTATTTTTTCATTTTTTGCAATTGATTGATAATGCCACTAGGCAAGACATGGCTATAATATTATTTGAGAAGGAGGCTTGCCACAAATGCAGATTAAAGTGCAGATACAAAAAATGTATGTGGTACATGTGTGTATTTCCTTCTCCCTTTTTTCTCATGTATTGTACACACTTGTATTATTTGATGTGCTTATTTTCATTTTCAGTCCGCAGCAACGTGAAGATGGAAATGCCAGCCGGTTTCTTCATCAGTGCAGCTCTAAGGAGTGGATGCCCATCACCAAGATAAAGAATTAAGAATAAGAAATCTTTAGTAGCACAAACATCAGTGATCTTTTTTATTTTTTATTTTCGGCTTTCATGTTTCTTGTGCCTGTTTGACTGAAACTATTTTTTCCTCCACATGTAAACCAGATGAAATTCTAATAATGACTGAGAATGTACATGTACATTGTATGTACATGTACTGTAATTCCAGCTAAGAGATACATCTACATCGTACATGGGATCTGCCCCCCCCCCCCCCCAAAAAAAAAAAAAAAAAAAAAAAACTTCTCCCTTGGATTTTATACAAGCATATGACCATGTTATTAATGTTAGAGTTACTGTCTTTTTTCATCAGCAGAATCAAGCAATAATGTCTTGAAGAAATGAAAAGACTTTCACAAGATGTTTCAACATACAGTCAACCTTGCTCAAGTCGAATAATCGCCCAAGTCAAACGTCTTTTCAAGTCCTCTTCTCTTTATATTCTATTGATTTAATACCTTCTGTAAGTCAAAGAGCATCTTTTCATTCCAAATGCGTAGATTCTACTTAGGCAAGGTTGACTATATCACACACACACTTATTGGTTTGTTGTTGAATGCTTTACCAGGCAGTAGAGCAGCCTGAAATTTTTTCTGCTCAGGTCAACCCACTATTGATCCGTCTTTCTTGTTAAGGGGAGGGGGTATCACAAAACTTGCAGTTCATTTTGTAAGAAAAAAAATCTAAGGTTACATATATGATGACGGCACACTCATGTACGTTTGTTCATACTTCATAAAGCCAAAGACATAGCTTGTATGTTACCATTCTATTTGTTGCTGTTCTGTATCAAAATTTTGTTCTCAAGATTCCATGCTTGTCTTACAGGTAGCCAACCAAGCGACCAGCATAGAGTACAAATGTTTCTTCTGTTTTCCCTGTGGACAAAGAACAGCTTTCTTTATCACAAACTGTATTATAATCATGTTTTCAGCCCTGCAACTGCAACAACAAACTGTAAATGAAAGATGAACTCATGAAATGAATCATGTTGTTGACTACTTTTCACTGTTTAATAAAACAACTGAAAAAAGGTGGTGCTTTTGCTCAGAATCTTCACATATTTGGATTGCATCATTTCTTTCTTATTTTTTTTTCTTTGTTTGATAAGAACATTGTACATGTGGTGCATAAAAGTGCAGTAGAAATTTTACACGTTAGCAAGAAGAATACTATGGTATCTTGTGGAAAAAAAAAAAAAATCAGTGTGGAAGTGATTGATTGATTGATTGATTGATTGATTGATTGATTGATTGATTGAGTGAGTGAGTGAGTGAGTGGCTGGACATATATACATATACAATGGACAGTTAAAATTATTAAAATTTAAAAATTTAGTGCACTTTGACCGAGCAGCAGTTCTAAACAGTTCCCAAACACTGCTCAGATTACTAGTATACAGGTAAAGTATGTACATTATGAATTACAGTGTATATTTGCACAAACATGTTATGTACACATAATCTGGACCGTGTGTATATGTGTGTGCGTGTGCGTGTGAGGACAGTAGTAAACGGAGCACGGAGTGCCCTTTCACCTCTATTGATGTGATTTGAAACGGTGCTACCAAATAGTAAAGTCGACTGCAGGTACAAGTACAGATTGTTTAAAAACAGTACGCTGTAAAATCAAACGAGAGAATTACTTTATAGGTTAATTTCAAGACGGGAAGCGAAATTCTGCTCAAATTCTGTTTACACATTGATATACAATTATACCTGTGCATGCACACGAATTCACAAAAACATGATAAGTGTACGTGCGTGGTGTTTTGCGTAGAGAAATACTGAACGTAAGCCTGTGCATGACTTGGTGTGCGAAAAAAAAAAAAACTCCAAAAAAAAAAAAAGGTAAAAGAAGTAGGGCCTACACATCCCGCACACACACACACACACATACTGCACATTTGCACAAAAGACTATATACTCCTACGACACACAACAAATGAGACAAGACAATTCATCTCATCAATGCGACTTCAACTGAGTATTTGTTTGGGGTGTCTAAATTCATTTCAGTGAGAAAAAACATTTTTGTATTTTCTTTCTTTATGAAGGCAGTAATGTAGGTTTACACAATGTAGCCACTGCTCAGTTTATAAAGTCGGCGTGAAATCTTTGACGAAACAGTGCATGTGAGTGCCAATGTGAATACTGTAATTAGTACAAAATGTATGATACAGGCTTGTATGTCACTAAGACTATTGATTCCGACCGGTGCCTCAGAAACCTCTTCTATTTTTCAAAAATTGATTAAGAGACAAATTAAAAGACAAAGAAATCATATAAATGAAATAATTATAAACTACTGAAATACATGTAAATGCTTTCCGTGGAGAAATTGTTACATTATTTGGTACAATAAATTGAATATCATTATTATGCATGTTATGAGCAAAGCATTCAGTTCAGCACTAGTATAGTCATGACTGAGACAACATAATTGTTATCTGTAGTACAACAGCACCGTATAATGATGGAGAGGACACACACAGTCCGTGCGTGATGAGGTTGGATTATGTAATAATAATAATAATAATAATAATAATAATAATAATAATAATAATAATAATAATTAATAAATAAATAAGTAAAAATAACAAAAATGTTAAATGAGCATTTCCTATTCATTGTATAATGTTCGAGAATTTCTAGAGATGCGTGATGGTTTTGCCAACAAAGTCACCGCCAATTTTCTCTCCCTTATGACTTATCTGTATTTCTGTTTCTCTTTCTGACTCATTCTTTCTATCATACAGAGTGAAGTATGTTTCCTTTGAGCATTTATTGCATTGTCAAAGCATGTGAACATTAATTTTATTACAACACGTGTAAATATTGTCTACGATAGGCCTATTTATTATCTACAATATTTTCAGCTGTTATATAAATTTAGAGAAACAGCATACGCTTAGCTCTTCATTATTTTCTGGAAGTGTACATATTTTGATTTAGATCCTTTTTTAATCCTTTCATCATTATGTGATGATGAACCTGGCAATAAATTAGTCTTCATCGTCTTCATCTTCATCGTCTTCGTCTGAGTCAGATTCATCTGATCTCTTTCGTCTATCATCATCGTCATCATCATCATCTTCATCGTCTTCGTCTGATCTCTTTCGTCTATCACTATCATTGCTGTCATCGTCGCTGTCATCATCTTCATCCGGCGCTTCAGTAGCATCATCGTCATCAGAGTCATCTGATTCAGATTCATCTGATCTCTTTCGTCTATCACTATCATTGCTGTCATCGTCGCTGTCATCATCTTCATCCGGCGCTTCAGTAGCATCATCGTCATCAGAGTCATCTGATTCAGATTCATCTGATCTCTTTCGTCTATCACTATCATTGCTGTCATCGTCGCTGTCATCATCTTCATCCGGCGCTTCAGTAGCATCATCGTCATCAGAGTCATCTGATTCAGATTCATCTGATCTCTTTCGTCTATCACTATCATTGCTGTCATCGTCGCTGTCATCATCTTCATCCGGCGCTTCAGTAGCATCATCGTCATCAGAGTCATCTGATTCAGATTCATCTGATCTCTTTCGTCTATCACTATCGTCGCTGTCATCGTCATCGTCTTCGTCTGATCTCTTTCGTCTATCACTATCATTGCTGTCATCGTCGCTGTCATCATCTTCATCCGGCGCTTCAGTAGCATCATCGTCATCAGAGTCATCTGATTCAGATTCATCTGATCTCTTTCGTCTATCACTATCGTCGCTGTCATCGTCATCGTCTTCGTCTGATCTCTTTCGTCTATCACTATCATCGCTGTCATCGTCGCTGTCATCATCTTCATCTGGCGCTTCAGTAGCATCATCATCAGATTCATCTGATCTCCTCATCCGCAGAGCATCTTGGTTGCCCTCGAGTGTTTTCAACCTACTGACGGAGGTTCGGTAGCCACAAGACTGGTCAACGGATATCAGACACACTGCCCCTACTAGGGCAATCAAGAGCAATGTACTTGTCCTCATGTTCGTAGGAGTCCCTGTTACATGCAAATGAAATGTGATATAAAACATGTATACAAAAGAAATAGGTAATCAAGTATACAAACACTGTTTCTGGAGAGTGGCCCAGGTAGACCTATATTCTAATGCTTTATGTCACCTAGAAATTTCGACATTTTATGGGGATGAAAACTAGGAAGTCTTGCTAGAAAGGATGCACCCGAACATATCACTTTATATCAGTATTCTATTTTACTCCTGCGTGGTTCATACACTTTTTTCTTTACTGATATCGCACAATTTTATCAATTGTATCTTTAGATACCTATGCACACACTGTTGCAAAGGAGATACTTTGTCAATAACCTAACCAAATGTAACCACAAGGTGGCGTGCATCAAATTTGAGACATCAACGGATAACATAAAATCGACTTCAAATTCACCTATCGCAGATGATATTATTTGCTCACACAGCAACCTCTCGTTGTGATGAATGTCACTTTGCAGCAAATCAATTTAATCAGGGGAGGATCCAGGAATTCCGCATAAAAGGGGCGGTACCTTTACATAATTAAGGGAGGCTCACCCCCATTTTTATTTTTATTTCTTTTGTTTTAACAAAAAATAAAGGGGGGGGGGCGCCCGGTGCGCACCCTCTGGATCCGCCACTGATTCAATATTGAAGTTTTAAGACAAACTACCTCATCCTTTACATGAACATGATGAGTTGAGCCTTGAGCTCTGCATGTTGTTGATCATCACGCATAGACTCTACAGGTAAATATCTTTGTTTGAAATCCCAGTGTGTTTTGCAACTTTTATCAAGTGTAGAAAGTCTGATTTTGATATGAAGATATCTTATATTTATGCTTCATAAGTCACATTGAAAACTTACTATACAATTTCTAATTTGAATAAGCACTTTACAGAAATTGCATGTCACCATAACTGCAGGTATACGACAAGCACAAACCAAGGAATAACGTTGTACATGCGTTTAAAGAGGAATTCCAGTCCAGTTATAAGTAGTTTGCTAAGAAGTGTGAAATCTTTTGAGTACAATTAACAGTGAAAATTTGATCAAAATCGGATAAAAATTAGGGAAGTTATCGGATAAAAATTAGGGAAGTTGTGAAATTTACGTAATTTCTGCAGAACAGTTCTCGAACAGTTGATATGAATGTACAAATGAGTGAGCTGATAATATCATCACTTAACAATTTTCCGTTGATCGTGTGAAAAAAAAAAAAAAAAAACATTGACGAGAATTCAATGTTTCCGTTATCAAAGCATAAAACATGATGTTTTACCAAGTTAAATAACTTTAGGATAATGATCTGTTAGATATATCAGGATTTGAGACTCGGGTCGTAATTGCGTTTGAATGAAAAACTGGAAATTTCTAATTTTTATGTAGGCCTACAAACTATATGGCAAGTTGTTAGGGGATGACATCATCACTTCCTTGTTTCGATATTCATATTGACTGTTTTCTGAAAGAAAAATAACAAAACTTGAAAGTGTCATAGCTTTCTCATTTTTCAACCGATTTTGATCAAATTTTCATTGTTGTGCAAGAAAAATTTACTCCTTCTTTTAGACTAATTTTCAACTGCACTGGAATTCCCCTTTAAGAAGGTTCATCGCTGTTTAACTTTAATAATTCCTGAGTACAATCACTTCAAACGTCTCGATAAACCACGCTCCACAGGTGCAACATATTGCACTCACTATAGAAACTTGACAGTCGTGGAAAGAAACAACACCAAACACCTTGCCAAAAGGTGTTAGATATTATTATTAACGTTCAATAATCGTCTTAACGGTCACACATTTAAATTGCTAATTCAAGAACAGCGAATTCAGTGTTTCACATTTCAAATCTCACTAATCACATCGCACCACATACAAAATTGAATAATGAAACCATGTCAAGAGGTATATACTTACTTATCAACGCACCTCAAGAAACTTCAAACGCACAATTAGCGATGTCAAAACAGAACTTTGCAATAAGCTTTGTCCGGTCTTCGACGCGCATTTTATAGTTTTCGGGTTTCCCTCCCATAATATTGACCAGCAAACTAATTAAAAGTCGCCCGGAAATCCAAAAGTAAACGTTTACGTTTGTAATTTCAATAAAGGCGATTAATAGCAGTAGTCACCAATCGTGATACTTTCATACATATATTTTCCCACGCACAATAAATTCAATTTTGATTATTTTACACCTGTGTCCATAAAATGGTTAAATATGTACTTTTGAAGATACAAAAATTAAATTTATCAGAAAAAAAAAATATTGATTTCTTTAGGGCCTACAAGAGGAATAGGGGAACTTCAGTAGTAGGGGAATACAAACATGTATTGATTTCTTCAGATTAAATAGCGTTTGAAACAATACAACTTACATGCTGTGTAAATATCGCTGTGTTTGGCAAGCAAATTACTTATACCTTTATAGGCTATTGCGCTCGTGTGATCAATATTGAATGTCAGTATGCCAGGTGTGATAGGATGCTTCTCGGTTTTAAAAGATAAACGAAAATTGCAGTAAAGGGTTTGGCAAAAACCTGTAAATTGTGCATTTAATATCTACGCGCGTGTGTGTGTGTGTGTGTCTGTCTGTCTGTCTGTCTTTCTGTCCTGTCTGTATGTAGGTCTGTCTGTTTGTCTGTGGGTACGTGTGTGTGCACAATGGCCATCAGGCATATTATACATGTATAAGCCAGTTCGGGGTTAGCTCATGGGCACATGGGTACAAATGACCTTTCTTCTTTCTCAGTTGATTAGGCACTCCACTAGTTTCAAGCGACAGAAGGCATGAGCTTGCCCAACGTAACAATTTATGGAATTCATCAGTCATGTTCAAACAAAGGATGAACTTGCATAGACCAGGTGACCAGAATGATCCTTCCATTGGCATTTTGGAAAGCATCCATTTCATTATTTTGCATTGAATGTATTAACAATCTCTTTCTATTGATATTGTCAGACACCGCTTTTGCTGTCAGGTGGATGTGCTGGCAAGCACCACTTATAGGGATCAGTTGAATAATCATTACATTACAGATGCTTATCTCAGTGAATTTAAAAACCACCATGCTCTGTTGGTACAGATGACCTTTTTCTGCTCATGCTCAAAGTGGAACCCCGAACTGGCTTATTATGGAGGCAGGGGTTACTGACAGGTAAAGGTTTAGCGTCTTCTTTTTTTTTTCTTTATCACATAAATATTCAGTATAGTGAACTGATGACACACGTAATGTCATTTCAGAGAGGTAATGTGCACTGTCGTTGATGTATCCCCTCAAGTGGTCATGACAATCAGACACCAGACAAATCATCCTAAACTGATAGGATGTTGACGAAATAGGTACTGATGGCACATTGTGATCAGAATTTTTCCTCATGACCAGCATATTAAACGTAGGTCTAAATCCTTCGTTAATTAGTTTGTTATTGTTGTCGTTGTTGTTTTCACTCGGGCATTATCCCTTCCATCACAAAGCCATGATGAAATAGATGCAAGTCACGAGTCCGACATATACGAGTCATACAGCCCACTAGCAGTGGCGTATATAGGGAAAACGGCGCCCGGGGCAAGCACGAAAATTGCGCCCCTAATTTCTGAAAAAGTGTTCAACCCCAACACCATCCCGGTAGGGACTTTAAACAAAGTCCACATGATGCTTTTTCAAGCACTTAAAAGGGATCTTTTGAGGGTGATTTAAATGTGATGAATTTTGATAGATTTTGGAGAGCGAGCGTAGCGAGCGAGCCGAAAATTTTTGTATTTCATTCATTCATTTATTTCCATATCAAAACATAAACATCTACAAATATCAAAATACAATTGCCTTAGAACATTTAGACATTTTGAATGGAGGGATCATAGAAAGCACACAAGAGGCTTGTTGGAAATGATCCCCTACAAACAATTATCAATACATTTCAACTAAACAATTATCATACAAATTCATTTGATAAAACAAATGTCAAAGATACAATGAAAAGAGAAGAAAAGAGGCAGAGGTGGAAACAATGCATACTTATACTTACAGTTTCAGATACATTTCATCAAAAATATGTTTTTTATAAAGCCTTTTAAATTGACGTAAGGTCTTGCTACTCTTGAGTGTTGGAGGAAGAGTATTCCAAAGAATAGGGCCATGGTAAAAAATGGAGGATTGAGTTTTTGAAATCCGGTTTAATGGTGTGTGAATATTTTTTGCATTCCTGGTATTATAATTGTGTATAGAACAATTCAAAGTGAAATGGTTGTGAAATACTTCAGAAAGAACATTGTTGGAAACTTTAAACATAAAAATCATACTTTCCAAAGAAATAAATTCTTGAACAGGTAGAATTTTCATCTTAAGAAATAATGGCTTACTGGGAGCTAAATATGAAGAGTTGGTTATCAAACGAATACTGCGTTTCTGTAATTTATGAATACGATCAATATTTTTCTTTGTAGTAAAACCCCAAACAATACTACAATATTTTATGTGAACTGAAACAAACGAATAATACAGCATCTTTAAAATATTCTGTGGAAGAAATTGTAATTTGTACAGAACACCAATACTTTTCGATATTGTTGAACATATATGATTCACATGAGAATTCCAGGACAATTTATCATCAATAAAAACACCCAAAAATTTTATATCATATACTCGTTTAATTTCCTCATCTCTATACATCAATTTCAAATTACTGTCAATTTTAGTTCTTGTTCCAAATAATATATAATTGGTCTTATCAACATTCAAAATCAATTTGTTTACCGACAACCAATTTCTTATACAATCAAGTTGAACATTCATATTATAAAATAATGTCTTTGGGTCTGTGCCTTTACAAAATACACTTGTGTCATCTGCAAATAATATGTAATCTACATCATATGTTGAATATGGCAAATCATTTATATACAATAAAAAAAGAAGAGGCCCAAGAATAGACCCTTGTGGTACTCCACATTTTATATCTTTAAGATTAGATGGGACACCATTAATATTTGTTAATTGCTTACGATTTGAGAGATAACTTGTAAATAATTTTAATGGAGTGCCCCTCACACCATAATAACATAATTTTTGTAACAAAATGAAATGGTCTATAACATCAAATGCTTTGGTTAAATCAATAAATACTGTTAAAGCATATTCTTTATCATCTATTGCCTGATTTATCTTATTAATCAGTTGTAATATTGCCGTTTCTGTTGAATATCTCTGCCTAAAACCATATTGATTACTAATAAGTATATTATGTTTATTCAAAAATTCTATTAACCTATTATAAATACATTTTTCTAATATTTTCGAAAATATAGGCAATACTGATATTGGACGATAATTATTCACATCAGTCAATTGTCCTTTTTTATGTATTGGTGTGACTCGTGCAATTTTCATTTTCTCAGGGAAAGTACCAGTACTCAAACATTCATTAAAAATAATACATAACGGAACACAAATCAATGAAATAACACATTTTACCACCTTGATATCAATATCATCAATACCAGAGCTGATGTTGTTCTTCATGTTATTAACTATAGTTATTATTTCATCATTTGTTATTGGCTTCAAAAAAAGAGTATTACTATTTGGCATTTTCAAATAATCTTGAAAAGACTTATTCTCATTTATATCATTTTTTAAATCTTGCAATTTTGAACCAATATTAACAAAATATTCATTGAATGTGTTCACAATATCTTGACTATTGGTAACTTTTTCATTACCGAGATGAAGAGACTCAATAACTGTATTTTTCTGACTTTTATACAAAATATTATTAATCAATTTCCAAATACTCTTCATATTACCTTTTACTTTATCAAATTTCCTATTGAAATAATCTCTTTTAGCTTGTCGTATCTTCATAGTTACATAATTCCGACATTTTCTATACATTTCCTTTCGATACAAAGTGGGATTCAAAAGATATTTCTTATACAATTGTGATTTTTTATGACAAAGCTTTAATAAATCCTTTGTTAACCATGGTTTTTTATTTCTATTCTTTGGACAAAATAATTTCTTTGGAAAACATTCTTCATAATTTTCTTGAAATATTTGCAAAAAAATACCGTAATTATCATTTACATCATCTTCAACAAAAACATTTTCCCACCGTATATTAATCATCTTCATAAAAAACATCCGTAAATTAGATTCATTAATCAAACGTCTCTGATTTTTACATGGCAACACATTCTTGATATAAGTAGGGTCTGATAGAATGGAAAAAATCGGTAAATGATCACTGATGTCATTTACAAGAATGCCTGATTGTATAGGGATAGTTACATTTGTAAGGATATTATCTAACAAAGAAGCAGATGTTTGGGTGACACGTGTAGGACTATTGATAACTGGTTGCATATGAAAACTTAACAGCAAATCTAAAAATAAATTAACCTTATAATTAACATTCAGTTTTGTTAAATCGACATTGAAATCACCCAAAATAAAACAATTGCATAATTTTAAGTCGATCTTATCCAATAGAATTGTAAAATCTGTAATAAAAGCATCAATATTTTGACATGGTGGGCGGTATATAACACCTATAACAGTTTTTTTACAGTGAACATTACTAGGGATTTCTACAAAAATGCTTTCATATGACTCAGATAAAGCTGTTAAATCATCTCTTACAAAACATTTTAACGACTCATGTGTATACACACCAGTTCCACCACCTCTCTTATTTTTCCTATTATTACAAAAAAATTTATAACCATCAAGGGAATACATATCTATTGATGAGGATGAATTCAACCATGTTTCTGTTACTCCTATAACTTTAAATCTATGACTAATACTACTGAGACAGACATTCATATTTTCAAAATTGCATGGTAAACTTCTGCAATTAAAATGAACTAAGGAAAATGAGTTTGAATATACATCCCCATACTTTAGATTAAATTCAGAAACATCAAGGTAAGTATTTAACAAATCATTACTACTCATTGCATTGGCATTATCCATTTTGAGGTGATTGGGGGTTATTGAGAATAAGACTTTTTACACTTTTTGGGTACTGACAGTAAGACTTTCGACATTTTTTAAGGCAAAATTTCATACAGTGTAATTGTGCATAGATGAACATGCATGTGTCATGACTATCTGAGTTTCCAATAGAACAGAGGTTAGAAATAGAATGAAGAGAAAGTACACTAAAAACAAAATATTGACACATTAAAAAACTGTTATTTTAAACATACATTACAAACTAACAACCAAACTGTGATCTCAGAAATGACAATTATAAGCTGGGTAGGAGCACTGGATTAATCATATATCAAAGTTTACCAGGGAAATCAATAGCAGGAGGCATCAGAAAAAAAAGAAAAGAAAAATCACTGTTACATTTCTGTGAAAATACCCTAACGCAATTTCTTCAGGTCCTCTTCGCAGGTGATCAGCTTTGTTATGTTTTTCCCCCCAGATGCAGCGACAAGAGCTATTATGCGTCCGTCTGAAGACCAGGCCGATTTGACGTTTTCTGCACTGCGAGCCATCGAGAGAAGTTTTTGATTTTTCAGGGTCAGGTCTTCCACAATCACAACTCCTGTTCCTTTCAGCTTTCTGCGGTTGGCGATGATTTCCCTCCTTTTTCTGTAGCTGGACAGCTTGACGATGATTGGGCGGGGATGAGCTTTTCGGTTGGATGCTCCTTCTGAAGGGTGGACCATCGTTGAGGGTGATGATGCGTCTCGCACCGATCCTGTGCGATGAGAGCGATCAATGTCCTTCATCGGATCCAATGACACACCCAGCTTTGACCTGATGATGTCAGCAGCTAACATGTCAGTATTCTCCCCTTTTCTCTCTTGCAGGCCGAAGATGCGGAGACATGCCCTCCTGGAATACTGCTCCTGATTGTTCAGAGAGTTTTCCAAGCGTGTGTTGTTTTGTTCCAGCTTGGCTATCTTATCCTCCAGGACTTTCACTTCTTTGTCTTTTTTCTCCAGATTTTGTTTCAGGTCAAAGACTTCGCCTTGAATGGTTTCCACTTTTGTGTAGATTTCACCAAGTTTCTTTTCGATGGCATTGCAGACAATGGACTCCAGCAGGCTGGCAAATTCCTGATTCTTGACAAGGTCTGTCGTCACTTGGCTTGCAATGGCAGCTGTTTGCCTGGTGTTCAGCTGAGTTGCCATTGTGTTGGATGTGAATGGCAGGATAACTAGAGCAGGAACAAAGGCTTCAGTGGAAAGGCGATAAGCTGGCTTCCAGAGAGAAGGTGGCTTGAAATCCTTACATGAAGATCAGTATATGGGACCAGCACAGAAATTTCCTTTAATCATTGCTGTACACTTGCCTCAAGTTCCAATCCAGAATATCCAGAAAATTGCGCCCCTAATTTCTGAAAAAGTGTTCAACCCCAACACCATCCCGGTAGGGACTTTAAACAAAGTCCACATGATGCTTTTTCAAGCACTTAAAAGGGATCTTTTGAGGGTGATTTAAATGTGATGAATTTTGATAGATTTTGGAGAGCGAGCGTAGCGAGCGAGCCGAAAATTTTTGTATTTCAGCTTACAAAACATGGAATTCTTGTCATTTTTTGCTTACCAAATCTTACAATTCTAATCAAGATATAGTGACGGCCTTATAGATAACGATTTATACCAAAAAACTGAGGACTTTAAAAAATACTCTAAATTAGTGCGCGCGAGTGAGCTGAAATTTGTATATGTCCTCGTCATCATCACGTATTGTTCATATCTTTTTTATATAAATTTTGGCGAGCGATGGCGAGCGAGCGCAGCGAGCGAGCCGAAAATTTTTGCCTTTCAGCTTACAAAACATGGAATTCTTGTCATTTTTTGCTTATAAATCTCACAATTATAGTGACGACCTAATAGATAACGATTTATACCAACAAACTGAGGACTTGAAAAGATACTCTGAATTAGTACGAGCAAGTGAGCCGAAATTTGTATATTTCTGCGTCATCATTACGTTTTTTTTTTCTTATCTTTTTTTTTTTTTGCGCCCCCCTCTCCCGTATGTTCGAAAGCGTTGGCGTCCTCTTTTGATCCAATCGGCGATCGCTTCAGAACGAATGAAATTGCAGTCGCTGCTCCGTGTAACATTTTTTCTGCTTAATATAAAATGACATGAGTGAACACAATAGACATTATCATTTTGTCCGCGTCATCGTCACGTTTTGTTCTTATCTTCTTCTCTTTTTTTTTATACAAATTTTTGCGAACGAGCGCATTGAGCGAGCCGAAAATTTTTGTATTTTAGCTTGCAAATCATGAAACTCTTGTCATTTTTTGCTTATTAAATCTTACAATTCTAATCAAGATATAGTGACGGCCTTATAGATAACGATTTATACCAACAAACTGAGGACGTGAAAAAATACTCTGAATTTGTACGAGAGAGTGAGCCGAAATTTGTATATTTCCGCGTCATCGTTACGTTTTGTTGTTATCTTGTTTGATTCGGGGTTTTTTTGCGCCCCCCCCCCCCCCCATGTTCGAAACCGTTGGCGCCTTCTTTTGATCCAATTGGCGATCGCTTCAGAACGAAAGAAATTGCAGCCGCTGCTCCGTGAAACATTTTGCCTGCTAAATATAAAATGACATGTGTGAACACAATAGACACTGTCATTTTGTCATCATCACGTTTTGTTCTTACCTTCTTTTTCATATAAATTTTGGCGAGCGAGCGCAGCAAGCGAGCCAAAAATGTTTGTATTTCAGCTCACAGAACATGGAATTTTTGTGTGAACACAATAAACATTGTCATTTTGTCCGCGTCATCATCATGTTTTGTTTTTTTTTATCTTGTTCGATTTGGTTTTCTGCCCCCTCCCCCCTTCCGGACGAGTTTTTTTTTTTCCTTCTTCTCCTTTTCTTTGTTTCTTCTTCGTTTTTTTTTCCCCCTTTTTTTTTTCTTCTTCTTCGTTTTTTTTTTCCTTTTTTCTCTTCTTCTTCTTCGTTATTTTTTTCGTTTTTTTGCGCCCCCAAGGAGTGGCGCCCGGGGCACGTGCCCCCCTTGCCCCCCCCCCCCCCTAGATACGCCACTGCCCACTAGTTATACAGCAGACAAGTCATACAGCCCACGAGCTCGACACTATTAAGCAAATAAGGCCCAGGCATTTTACCCCTTTAGGCCCTACTCCTTTGTTAATTAGTTTGTTGTTGTTGTTTTCACTCGGGCATTTTACGCCTTCAATCACAGAGCCATGATGAAATGGATGTACGTCACGAGTCCACCACCCACGAGTCATAAAGCCCACGAGTTACAGTCCAAGAGCCATACAGCCCACAAGTCATACAGCCCGCAAGTCATACAGCCCTACGAGTTCGACACTAGGCAAGTAAGGCCCAGGCATTATTTTCACCACTTCCTCACAGAGCCATGATGAAATGGGTGCGCGTCACGAGTCCGACATCCACGAGTCATACAGTACATGGACTTAGAACGCAGTGTCGGGCCCTAGTGTCGGACCCATGGACTTTTTTTTCCTAGTGTCGCCCCTATAGAGAAGCAGTGACATTAAATCATTGCAGGTAGACATGAATGCCGCGAAACATTCAAACTTGCGGCTGCTGCTGCAGTCATCAACCAGGTGACCAGCGCGTCCTACTCTTGCCGGTGTATTATTTGGTCGGGCGCCCTCTACAGTTCTTGCGTAAGCTCTCACTCAAGATCGAGTTGACTGACGTGACGCCAAATCGACCTTTCAATAAGCCAGTTCACAGTTAGCTCATTGGCACATTGGTACAAATGACCTTTCTTTTTTCTCAGTTGGTTAGGCACTTCACTAGTTTTTGAAGCAGCATGATGTATAAGCATGCCCACAATAATGGAATTCACGTTCAAACAAAGAATGAACTTACGCAGAGCAGGTGACAATAATGGTCTGTCATTGACACTTCGGCAGGCATTCATTTTATTGTTTTGTGTTGAATGCATTTATAAACTTTTTCTACCAACTTTGCTAAATACCGGGCTTGCTGTCAGGTAGATGTGCTAGTAAGCACCATTTATAAGGGTTATACATGAATAATCATTACATCAGGGATGCTTATCTCAGAGAATTAAAAAACCAACATGCCTGATTGTACAAAAAAAAAAAATGACCTTTTTCTGCTCAAGCGCAAAGTGGAACTGTAAACTGGCTTATTCAGACGTGCGGACAAGATCCCTACACATTGGATGATTGCACAAGGATATTAATAACAAGGGTCAAAGTTCGTCCAGTTACTTTGGGTTCAATCTTCATTGCAGTGCTACTTGACCATAATAAATGCCACTTGTTCGGTGCAATGATTACCGGTAGGCCTATTATGTACCATGCAGAACACAATAAGATTGTATTGTTGTTGTTCGTTTCTTTCATTGTGTATGTGTGTGTATGTGTTTGTTTACACGGAAGTACGAGAATCTCGTACTTTGTATCTACTTAACAATATTACATGTTGCATGGTCTGTGCTAAGACATAGTTAAAATAGATGGGCATGTTGCCAGCCGTTGCTATGGACACAAACGCGTGCGCTGTTCCAACACAATATTGACAATCCGATTAGTAATGGATTGTACTTACAAACTTTCACATCTGTCGTTCGAAATCAAAGACAGCGTGAGTTTCCACAACGGAATATAGTAGCGTCCTGTAATATAAATTTGATTAATTGATTTCACCGAACTCAGTGTAAGTTGGACAGTTGGAGCAATGCGGTACGATTTTCACTTCCATTACATTCCGTTCATTTCACGTCCTGTGTAAACAGAAGAATGAAAGTGCAACGTTAAGCAATAGAATTAAATAAACCTTTTGATAGAACTTGTAGGCCTCGTGGGTTGATATCCGAACTGTTAAACAACAAATCAAAAGACTGTGTGAGGATCTTGTCTGGCGTGCGTGTCCTGTAATAAGATATTTGGAATCATTATGTCTGTCTTCACCCCGGCTTTTACACCTAGATTATACAATAATGACGTTGCTAGGGTAATGACGATCATAGGCACCTCTAGAAACTTGTTGTGAAACCTTGAAGAGTAGATAAAAACCTTTATTTCACGTGAAAAAAAAAACAGAAACAGAGAGGCCTTCCTGATATTAATTCAATCGTTTCAGTGTGGGCATTCAAGTTTTCTATCTAAATCGAGTTCAATCGACTTTCCAGTAAGTGTTCATCTATTCTTTCTGATTCCTACAAATAAGTTACCATGTTACACTAAGTTTCTCCTGAGCAACTGCTGAGTGTTCGGTAAAACGGTCTGCAGCCTTGTCACGTGCCGACTTTTGGGCAATCATTAGTTCATGTTTTCTTTCCTTGTTATTGTTTACATCTCGTAATTTGAGGGTTTCAGGCCAACCAGTATCGGCGCGAAGGCCGGTCGGCCATACAGTCCATTGCAAGCTGCAGAAATGACGCGCTTGTACAGATTTGAAATGGATATGAGACTTATACAGGTAAGTTTCAACATGTCGTGATGTGCAGCATGTGCGAAGATACTGTTTCAGTAGGTCCCTGTCACCTGTGCACGTGGAAAGTCGAGACAAACTCAGATATAGCACATGGATCACAACATTTGTGTTCACAAAAAACATGGACTGTTCAGAATGAAACAACAAAGTCTTTTCTGCATTCCGCTCGACACTCGCAGTGCATGAGACCGAGATTTGCCCATGGATATGAACCTCTTCAATGTACAACTTTGTACATCTCTATCTCGAAGTACAAAGGTTGTTCTTGACAACAAAACAACCTGCGGAAAGGTTGCCCGACATAGCAGCAAGTATCGCATGCAAACTGGATTCTAAGCGTGGATGTAAGTTTACTCATTTCAACAGGTGAACTCAATGACTCCCAGCTAGGTTTTTAAGGTAAACAATATCCAGATCTTATAGGATAGGATATGATATTATCATTATCTAAGTGGCATATTGTTGTATCCTTCCGAGATAGATTTTTCCTAATCGTTATGGAAGTTATCTAACCCTTTCTGTGCCATTGACTTTGAACAGTGTGTACAAGGATTCAGGGTTTCCTTTGCCCCTCCGCATTCAAAACACACAAAGGGGAAAGAGAGAAAATATCCCAGCTGTGGTATTATAGCTGTTAACCACCTTTCTACCACAGTCCGATCCATACACATTCCATCGTGATGGCGATTGTCATATATCTGATTCATTTTTTTTTTCATAGCTAGAATTAAAGATTTGAAAGAGAGCTGCTACATTTCGATTCTCCAGGTGCCCATCTTGTTTCAATACAATACAAGTCTTAAAGGAGACAAGACGGGAATAGTGGGGGCCGGGGGTTGGGGGAAAAGAGGGACGGGGACGGGGTGGGGTGGGGAAGGAGTGGAGTTGTGAGGAGAGTGGATGATCAAGAGGGGGCGTCCTACAAGGGACTTTCAAAATTCTTGGTCTTACCAAGGAAGTAGGCCTGCTATGTCTCACCATGGACCTACTACAGAAGTCCATGTTCTCACAGACTCTGAAGGAGGTTGGGCTTGGGAGCAAACTAGGCGAGATATACAGATATTGACAACAATATTTTGGTCATCATGCACACTTTGTCCCTCCCCCCTCCCCTCCCCCTCCACCCCACCCCCATTAAATGATGATGATGATGATGATGATGATGATGATCAATAATAATAATAATAGTAATAATAATAATAATAATAATAATAATAATAATAATAATAATAATAATAATAATAATAATAATAATGATAATAATGATAATAATAATAATAATAATAATAATAATAATAATAATAATAATAATAATAATGATAATAATGATAATAATAATAATAATAATAATAATAATAATAATAATAATAATAATAATAATAATAATAATAATAATAATAATAATAATAATAATAATGATAATAATGCTCTACGTCGGGAAGAGATTAAGTCCATGACACCGATAGCCGCTATCAACAAGCCAATGTTAATAGCAAATCTGAGCATCAGTCATTCGTTGGGGCTTGCTTCTGGCTGGAGGTGTCTTCATTTTGTCTCCCATGACGGCTCTTTGCTAGCTTCTCATGCAGTCATTACAGAGGGTACTTTTGACGATGGCTAGTCCATCGGACAAGTATACAATAAGTGACAGGAAGTAATTACAGAGTGGAGAGGCGAAAACAGTCAGGAAAGACTACATTAATAGGGCGTCTCGATAAGCGCAGGGAAAGCGAGAGATGTAGGGAAATTACTTCCTTTGGCGCTAGTACCGCTGGAGGGTGGGCGGAAACATAAAAACAAAATCTGACTTCAGCAACTGACGCGACTAAGTGACACCCTAGACACATTGTCTGCAGAGCGCCCCCTACAGTCGTCGCCACCTGAGGGGTTTGTTCGTCCTCTGCCCAACCAACGCCGCTGTGAAATGACAGAATCTGATAATATCTCATACAGTAATGAATTGAATTGAATGGTATATTGTTCTGACCTTAGATGAGTATCGTCACAATGAAACCTATGTAGCGATCATAGTTAATCAACACAGATAAACTTCCCACACACTCAGATATAATCTCTGATTGCGAAAATACTAGTGAACAGACAATCAATATAAGTGTGAAATTCAAAAGTGCTCAGGTTATTTTAGCAACATGGCAAAAAAACGTCGCTGTTTTTGCTGTGATTTCTGTCTTGCTATAAAGCAGAAACGAAATCGTAATCGTGTACTCAAGTCTTGTGCGATTCATATACGGTGCAGTATACATTGCAATTCCTCACACAACGTGATGGGCTCTTGTAAACCGGTCAGACTACAACGTTCAACCGTAAACGAGTATGATATATCAATTATCTTTTTATGGCACCGATCATTTTCCTCATATTTCACCATTTTTATACTCAGTTGTGAATTTATTTCCAAATTTGGCCTTCCTAGCTGATTAAGCTCTTCTCATAACGGAGCTTTATCCACAGTATGAGTAATGCGACGCCTTCTTTACGACCATTTAGAAATAATGTGTAACTTTGTGATATACATAATTATGAATACTTGCATAAAAGAACCAAGAATGTTCGCACTACTGCTTTTTGTGGGAAAGATGCCAGCCAGATAAAGCAAAGCGCCGCGATCATATTTTGGCTGTAAAAATCTACGGACGAGGACGACGGAACACTCTTGGGTAGCGAGGTTACATTGTGTGATGACCGTTCGGAGGTGTCGATTGGCGCTGGCCCAAAGCCAACGTCGTCCATAAATGGAACGACCTCGTTTCTCCTCGGCTCCGGTGTCCCGTCGTTCTAAGCGTGAATTTTGCAGGAGGCTAAAATCGATGAAGACTCGATTTTGGATGGAAAACGCGGCCATTACACTGATAAGTAATCTGACACTTTGCGGCCAAAGACGGTTTTCCAGCGCCAGGACATTGTCTATAACCTTTTTCCTCCGATTTTTTTTTTCTCTGTTTCCTTTATACAAGATGTGTTTTCTTTTATGGAAGGCATACTAGTATTCGATTTCTTGTCTTCTTTTTTGTCTGATTTAAACAATACGATATATTTCCCTGTCTATAACCTTTTTCCTCCGATTTTTTTTTCTCTGTTTCCTTTATACAAGATGTGTTTTCTTTTATGGAAGGCATACTAGTATTCGATTTCTTGTCTTCTTTTTTGTCTGATTTAAACAATACGATACATTTCCCTAAAAAATAGCGGACATTTATCTGTTCCGTACAATGTCAATTCATAATATTTTGATTTAAGAGTATTAAAGGTAGATAATCATCTTGGTCTGTTATTGTTGTCTTTATGTAAAGAAATAAACATTTCAGCGCAAGCTTACGTAGCTATACATAAGCAAAAGAAACGTAATCGTTCACCGTGATATCTTAAGTCTTTCTTAATAAACCCAGAGGAAATAAAGATACATCTTTCGCCTCAAATTACCTCATTATTCATGAGCTGCCATGATTTAACACTGTTCTCTATTACTGACCCTCAAATTTTATGTCTAAACCAATGCGAGAGTTGTGGGGTCATCAAATTAAGTCTTATCTCATCTGACTTACACAAATTACGCCGTTGTGACCTACATCAATGGGTCAAGAATACTAGTGCATTAACACTTTGAGTTGAGTTGAGTTGAGTTTATTATTATTTAACCACGGTAAAAAGCTTGCTATCAGCTATAAGCTGTTGTTGTTTTTTTTTCAGTAAGGCCGTGAAGTGAAAACAAAACATAGAAGTCATACAATGAAGAGAATGCAATTAAAAAAAACACGAAATGATCATTACAAACGAACGCCAAAAAAATGAAAAAAGTAACAAAGTATACAATGTGTAAGTACAGACAAAAAAAAAAAGAGAAGACATAAACGTGTGACAAGTTAGTGGGAGACGGTTATTACATAGGCATTGTGTACTAAAAAAAATGATATAATCAAGTAGAATAATTAGCAAAGGAAATATGCGAAATTGCTTTTTAGAATTCAGTAATTGAAGTTAAGGATCTTGTTTCTGTTGGTAATGTATTGAAATAATCTTGATGCCGAATATAAAGTGCTATTTCAAAAGGATAGTTGATTTTTGCTTAGGAAGGTTAAGAATATTTTCATGATTACGTTAATCGTTTAAGTGAAATGAATTTCCTCCCTCCTCTATCTCTTTCTTGTGGTTGGGTGTGTGTGTGTGTGTGTGTGTGTGTGTGTGTGTGTATGTTTGATTTTGTTCTTTTCTTATAGATGACGTCAACTGTAACATAGGAGAGAGTTTGCCTTTAAGGCAAAGCACTCCTCCTTTAGCCCGACGAAAATCTGTCAAGCTCGAGCCAAATGGGAAGTGACCAAAACAAGAGGTATGTAAATCTGTCTTCCGACTCGCGGCAGATCAAAAATACAAACATGGTGAGAAGATACATCACAACTTGTCTTTGAGAGATATATCATGGCTTGACTCGTGTGTGCCACACAGGAGAGGAAGGAAGATAACAGGGGAGGATGAACAGAGGAAGGAGGAGGAGGAGGAGGTGGTGGTGGTGAGAGATAAGAGGAGGAGGAGGAGGTGGTGGAGAGGAGGAGGAAGAGGAGGAGGAGGAGGAGGAGGAGAAGGAAGAGGAAGAGAACGATGATGAGTTTATTAAGGAGGAAGAGAATAGCGAGGAAGATGACATGATAACACTTTTGCCTGATTTCGAAGCTTATCTAAACATTCTTGCACTCAAAGCACACTTTTTGGTACAAGAATGATAATACATGTACCTGTTTCATCATTCACGTTATCATTATTATTTTGTCATCATTAACTTTGTCATTATTATGAGTATTATTGTCATCTTTATCTCTATCATTATTATTGCTACTGTTATTATTACCGTTATTGTTATCATTATTATTACTATTATTCACTATCAATAAATACTTTTAACGTTCAAGTTGAATAAAATTTGTAAAAGGCAAATACGTTTAGACCAATATAACCATGTACTGGGTACATTTCCAAAAGTAATGATCGACAAAAGACAAAAGAAAGGAACATTATTTACGGATATCAATTATCTTTTATAATAGACAGAAAAATAAACGAAAAACAATGAAAAATACATAGAATACCAGTCATGCATACTGCATATTGATGACGGTCTCTCCAGGGAGGTGTCTCACCTCACTGCGGTTTCTCCCACTTGTACCCTAGAATCCTATATGTTCTTGTATACACGAGATTATCTAATTCTTTATGTTCTCTGTAAGTATATAGTACTCTTTTTTATATTTTGATGTGAACGTTGTTGTTTATTTGTTGCCGTGATTTTATTTGTATATACAAGTGGAGAAATCAAACAAGCCAAAACCGAACTTTGAAAATTGATATATGACAAACGGATACATTAATAAGCACAAAGATTATAATTCAAGATACCAAGGAGTGACTCTTACATAATTGGGGAGTAAGATAGTGACGTCATTTAAAGTTCACATCTGATCATCAGCCTTCGTGGTCGAGCCTGTCTCGTATCAAATCGATAAATCCTCATCGGATCGCCTGATCACACATGTTACGATTTGTTATTTTTCGCGCCTTTCCAACGGCCTCGTATATCACCGTAAACCTTATCTCGCGCGCATAAAACTCACCCGTTAAAACGTTCGGTTTATACAGGTGCTCAGTATCTTGTCCCTCTGCCTATCTTTCTCTTTCCCAGTTTTTTTTTTCTTCTGTTTTTATGCTCCATTTCTGCATTGTTGAGTCTCTCTGGTTCTCCGGTTTGAATAAATATTTCCCTTGGATGCGCCTGCAAGAGCCATAAAATACATCTCTATTCGTGACAGACAATCTATCAATCCAGACGATATAAACTGCACGTCGGAAAACTTTTATATTTTTTTTTTTTCGGCGGTGACACTTTTCGCAAATCTTGATTAACGGGTTAAAGAGGCGTGTCGCGAAGTAATCAACATCCTCAATATCAGATGCGGAAATGTGATGTGATATTACGTGTCCCCATGTAACACATATGACTTGAAAGATTATTGTCGTTTAGGATCTTCAAGATTCCACAAAAGCAGCAGGCATGGGTCAGTATCATGTGTTGCAAAGATGGTGATAAAAAAAAAAAAAGATTATAGTGCTGAAATTAAAGGGGAGTTTTGCCGATGCCATGTCCTACGGATCCAGGACAGTAATCGCTGACGAAAATTCTCTGTGAAAATGAAACAACAGTCCACGTTCAACCTTTGTTCCAAGTAAGTAGAAACTTTGCAACTGATTGACAAATTACCCTACATCGACATAAATAAGCACTGAATTGATCAGTGTTTGATTAGTAGCCATGATAAAAAAAAATCATGGGCGTACATACTCGAGCAGAATTCGAACCTACGACCTCCTGATCTCCGGACAAATTGCCCTATATCGACGTAAAATGTCAATCAGTGGCAATGAAAACATCTCGACGGAAGAATTTCATTCCTTTGAATAATTACGCAGTACCCGCTGCATGCTATAAGGATTAGAACCAACACTTGTTGTCGGGCGGAAGCTCGGTGGTCTAGTGGAGATGACGCCTGTCCGGAGATCATGAGGTCGTAGGTTCGAATTCTGCTGGAGTATGAACGCCCATGATTTTTTTATCATGGCTACTATACTAAAACACTGATCAATTCAGTGCTTATTTACGTCGATGTAGGGCAACTTGTCAATCAGTTGCAATGAAAACATCTCGACGGAAGAATTTTGTGACTTTGAATAAAAAGAAGAAAATTGTCTATAAATATAGGATTTGAATAAAATTGGCATTGAATAGTGACCCCTAGACAGCAATTAGCGATAATTTCTAATGAATAGCAATAGGCTACAAAACCATGAGAAATGTCAAAGTAAAGATGCATGCAAAGTTTCTGATAAAATATATGTCCATAGACTTGTGGTTTGACAGTGAAAAAATATGTAACACTTCTTATCGTTGCTGACATTCTTTTGAAATGCTGAACCAACTACTGGCTTGTAATGTTGTAATGTCTTATGCTTATTTGACAAGGGAGCATTTACTCTAATGAATACAATAAACATTAAGGTAAAAACAAATTGTAAACATTTTTTTTTTTTCAAATCAAATTCGGATAATATGAAGATTAAGGAATTTGTAAAGCTTCATAATGGTATGTTTTCAGGAAAGAGTATGTGTGTGGTAAATATGAATTATGTTGACATTATGTACCAAAGTTGTCAGGTTTTATCAATTCAATTCAATTCAGTTCAATTCAATTCAATTCAATTCAATTCAATTCAATTCAATTCAATTCAATTCAATTCAATTCAATTCAATTCAATTCATTTATTTCATTCTCATTTTTTAACCAACAAAACATAACACAGGGTAAATCAGAAAATTCATCATCGCGAGTCTGTTCTGGACGATCCTGAAAAGTAACGCGGATCCCGCGCATGCAATGAAATGCAGTGCAATGAAAGATACCGATGATGAGGATGATGATGGTGATGACAATTATGGAAATGATAAAAATAATAATGATAATGATCTAACGATAATACGATGATGATGGAATCATTAAAAAGGAATGAAAAATAAGGTAACGATAAACTTAATCATGATGATAATGAATGCAATGATTATAACAATGATGGCAAAAAGGACTAATATAGGAATGGTAATTATTATAGAACTATATCATGACAGTGAAAATATTATTAAAGGGAGGCTTCTTCGGTGGGATATTTGAGGGGATGGGATGTAATAAGATGGGCTTCAGTATACCAAAAGAGGGCGTTTTTTGTATTCTCTTTCTCTCCAATCAGTTTGGCCGGCTTGCCGAGAATATACGTTAACGCATATTGATAAGCGAAGTAGTGTTCGGATGAAAATATTTAATTCAATTCACCATAATATGTTTTGAAATCGAGATCAATTTCATAATAACATAAATTATATTAATTAGCCATTGACTAATTACTGTAAAAACATAGTTACACTATGACATCATTAATTAATTTTTAATAATAATGATATGCAACAAAAAGTTATACATGCTTCGCTCCCTCAAACGTTTTAACCTCCCCACAGCTGATTTAATTACTGTACACTCAGGATACATACGTCCTGTTCTTGAGTATGGCTGCCCAGTGTTCAGTGGCTCCCTCACAAAGAAACTTGAAAGTCAGTTGGAAATGATTCAGAAAAGAGCCTGCAGAATAATATTAGGCAAAAACTACACATCGTACCTTACAGCTCTTGAAACCTACAAGTTGGGCACTTTAGCCGAAAGGAGCAGACAGCTGAGTCTAGAATTTGCTTGTCGGATGGTTAAAAACCCGCTCGTATCTCACTGGCTACCTGCTAAACACCAAGGGCATCAATACACATTGCGTTGGAACACAAGGTACCAGCAATACAAATGTAAAACAAAACGGTTTCAGGACAATGCAATTCCATATTTCATTAATCTACTGAATAATAAAGATTAGAAGTTTTTATGCATTTATGTAGCATTTCAAGTATAATGTTTTCCGGCTGTTTGTTTATCGGTCTATTTGCCTGTGTTGTCTTTTGATATGGTATTATTTGTGACAGAAAAATATATTGCGGATTTGAGTAAATGACCGGATATTTGGTATATATGAAACAATAGTGAGGATTTAACTGATTTTTTGAGTTATAATTTGTATGATTGTCATAGCAGAGACGGGTAGATTTCGTTTTTCCTTTTTTTAATTTCGAATATTGTTTTGTTATGGTAACCGCATTTTTTTTCATAAAGAAAAACAATGTGTGGATTGAGTTGATCCTTTTTTTTTTTTCATTTCAGATTTTGATTTGAGATATAGTTTTTTTTTTCTGATGGATATAGTTTTTTGATATGTAGGCCTAAAAGATATGTTTTATTTATGTTGAAGGATGAGCTGTTATGATGATGATAATTGTTTAAAAGAAAAGAAAGAAATATTGTTTATTTTATTGAACTTTGGCACACGTGACTAATGTGATGTGTAGGTGTATTTTTTTTTTTAAATCAAAATCAATAATGTAGATGAAATAGTAATAGTATTTTTTTAATGACTAGATGTGTAATGATATGTTGACAGTCAACTTTTTTTCCCTTTTCCTCATTTCTTCTTTTTTTTCGCTTTTCTTTTCTTTTTGAAAAAGTAATATGAGTATTGATGAGCTGGTACCCTCACTGATTTCATTATCAGTTGTAATAGTAATGATTCTTTTTTATTCGGTGTTGAGCAGTGTTGCCATGTTGACAGGATATTTTGTTTTTTTCGTTTTCGTAAAAGTAATTTCAGAATTGATTGGGCTGGTACCCTCATAGATTGATCACTTCTTGTGATTTACCACATGTGACTACTGTAATATTTGTTCTTTTTTTATGTATCATGTCGTTATATCATTGTTTGTACAGAGCACCGAAATAATCTGTCTATTTTTATAACTATGATTGTAAAACATGTGCAATTCAGCCTTTGGCTGCCAGACATGATTTTTAATAAAACCTGTTCAATTCAATTCAATTCAATGAAGTGGAGGAATGCAGCCTGAAAAATCTGTTGGTATCCTCGTTTCTCTTAGCGTGCTGACAACAAAAGGAGCCTCGTGTCAACAAAAAGGGCTTCGTAATCTTCAAAAAGTTTTATCGCCACGAATGTTGATAAATAGCGGCGGCACAATCAAATCTTGTTCTTCAAGGGAACGTAACGTCATGAATCTTAATCCAAACACATTTATGGTGGCATGTCTCTGATGGATTACGTAAGATTATGTTGCGCTGATTAACTATGTGGATAAGAATCCATGTGATATCCCCATGTTGATTTTTTCCTTTTTTCTTTCATTCCTTCCATTGATTGCATATCGACACTGGTTGTACTGTATTCCCTGAATAGCTTATATTAACGATGTGGTGTATCTGGAGCACAGTGCAAGATTCGGTTCATTCTTATCAAATCGGTTTCTAATTGCGTCTAGCAAAGACGACATCGTGTGTCTCGCGCCATCTTAATGACAAATGACTCATTAAAAGAAATAATCGCCCCATCCCTTACCGGCCCCCTCCGTGGAGATATTTTGTCCATAATGCTGACGAGACACGATTATCTGATTAATTAGAATGACTTAATAAATTGTATACGTTTCAAATCTGATGACGAAACTCTTTTGTCTTCATCTACGACGAGGCAGCCTGAAGGAAAATGGCAATCGAATTCTTTTTTTCTTGTTTGAACTGAATGGGTTTTTTTTATTGCCCCTTTATGATAGCCTGATGATTATATAGTATCGCAACAAAATGTATGTTTGCTTATACATGTATTTCTATAATTATTATAATAATAATGATGATGGTAATGCTAATGATGATGGTGATGATAATGAAATCATTACTATATATTATTATTATTATTATTATTATTATTATTATTATTATTATTATTATTATTATTATTATTGTTGTTGTTGTTATTATTAATCATTATTATTATTGTTATTATTGTTATTATTATTGTTGTTGTTGTTGTTGTTGTTGTTGTTGTTGTTGTTGTTGTTGTTGTTGTTGTTGTTGTTGTTGTTGTTGATTTGGTCATTAAATGATAATTACTATAAGAGCACGTCATCACACGTCTATCTGCCTAGGCAGCTTCATTACCCTTTCTGACATCCTGCCGAAAAGAACTAGTATTTTGTGCCTGCCTTTCTGACTTCCGGGCCCAGACTGAATAATAACCGGCAATGCTTGCAGTTTTAGGATATTTTCTGTCGCATAACACTCAGTCAGCACTGCTTACTAGGATTATATAGATAGCTTAAAGTGCAATGATCGCAATGTCTCTTTTGACGAAACGGATTCAGTGCTGATGTGCATGCTTTTCCGTCATGCTCCGTCTTGTGCTGACCCGGATAATAGTAAGCTTCCCCAACGTATTTTTTTTTCTCATTGGTCTGCTGTCATTATGTCCTTATACATACTTAACGGATGAGTAGATTAAGATGTCCATGAATATACATTGTAATCCAGTTATCTTTCTGTATGGCTAGCTAAATAATTGATCTTTTTGGGGAAAACGTCTACTTGTTTCTCAATGTTTATTCATCTGCTGGTATCGACATCACCAATCTATACGTCTCTAAGTTATCTATGCTTGCAGCTGTCGACTGCGAATGTCTCTGAACTGGATCATTATCATTACTTTCGTCGCTTGGTCTGTTTCTCTCTTCTCTCTCTCTCTCTCTCTCTCTCTCTAACATACACACAGACACAGACATACACACGGACATACACACAGACATACACACACACACACACACACACACACACACACACACGCACATTTAAAGGAGAATTCGGGATGATTTTTTAGACTTTTGCATTTGAACATCTATAAATTGGTTATACTGGGTACAGAGTTTCAGAATAGATAGTGATTGGGATGAGGAATAAGAATGTTTCCAAAATTCATAGCAAATCACAGTGAACATGGTTTGATGACATAGCAGCTTAAATCATATAAGAATGTAGGATTGAGTTTTCAAGGTAGGTGAACAAAAGAAGAAAGCGCACATAAATTCAACACAGGTGGTATTGTAATGGAATTACGATGTTAAGATACCAGCAGGCCTAATATGTTAGCGTCCTATGTCATCATCCTTGTTCAGTGCAGTATTTGTTTACCTGTTCAAAGACCACAATAAATTTCACAAATCTATTTTTATCTAATTCTAAATCTAATATATGTGCTACATGATGTGAAAGTATATAAATCATCTGGAATGTCCCTTCTTTCTAGTATATACATACTCACATCTATATTTCTCTCTATATGCTCTATTCCTGTTTCACATATTTCCCCCATATGTTTCTCTTCTTTCTCTCTCTTTCTCTATTTGTCCCAGTGTGTGTGTGTGTGTGTGTGTGTGTGTGTGTGTGTGTGTGTGTGTGTGTGCAAGCGTGGTAGGTTTTTTTCTCTTTTTCGTCTTCCAGTTTATACCTGTTTAAAAAAAAGTGGAGGTAAAATTATCCTATAGACACACGCAGAGAGACGCCGGAATGTAACTCCGCCCTGGCGAGAGGGACTTCAGCAGCTTTTGTCTGTATATTTGGAGTGATCATGACTGATCGACGGTGAAGCTGCCGGATCTTCAATTAGCGAAAGGTGTTTACGATAACATTACCGCTGATTGGTTCGTATGTCGTCGGCCATCGCTCTCCGTGGATTACCAGAGTGTGTGGTGGAACTCGCCGGCGAGATGTGTTCAGGCGGCGAAGAGAAATATACTGGAAATCATGGTATAGCATTAATTATGCTAAGAGCATTTCTGTAACTCTGGTCATATTTTGCGGGGGTTGCAGGCATAATCTTATTATGCCGGGAACATTATTTGTTTTGAAGTTTGACTGGTTGTAACTGTTTGCGGTGGTGTATACATATATATATATATATATATATATATATATATATATATACACCCCTTCCTGTGCATCATTGTATAAAATGCATGCCCAATTTCACACATTTCTGGTATGTATGTATGTATAAATATAAATAAATATATATAATAATTATATATATATATATATATATATATATATATATATATATATATATATATATATATATATAATATGACATACTTAATTATTAGTTATCCGTTGATATCAATATCAATAGTCATACTATTCGTCAAAATTTTTAATTGATTGAGGTATTGGTTGATTCTGTTTGGTTTACTCATTTCGTTGATCGCTGTAGTTATATCAAGAATTCATGATTACCAAGTTTTAAGATTGTGAATAACACATTGTCGTACAGTGTTAGATCTAGTGAGAACACCATCCACTATGCCTCTAGCACTGACATGCTCTCACGTTGAATTTGAAATCACTCATCCGACAGTCAGATATTATTCTGAAGACACCTTCCTTTTTTTCTCTCCCTCTCTTTCTTCCTCTGTCTATCTATCTCTTCTCCTTATTCCATCCTCCTAAACTCTTTCTGATTACGATATATCGCCAGGACTACCGGTGACATCGATCAGGGCGTCTGTAATCGCCACAGTATCCCTTAAAATGACATCTACGTTCCTGTAAGTCGGCACCTTATCATCACGTCAAATTTGAAAGCGCTCATCCGGATAGTCAAATATTTTCTGCACCTCTCACCCACTCTCAATATCTCCCTTCTTGCTATTTCTGATGGCAATATATTGCCAGGAATGCATTCCGGAAAGAGGCACCGCATTAGTATTACGTCAAATAATGACAGTCAAATATTCCTCTACGTGATCTTTCTCCCTCTTTATTTTTCGCTGTCCTTCAGGGCTATCTTCATGTCAGTCAACAGCTTCTTATTGTCGCGATCATTTGAAATGACTGATTTTATTTTTCATTTTTTATCTCTCTCTCTCTCTCTATTCTTCGTTTTTTTTTCTGAGTTCTGATTTATCTTTCCACGATATCTCAGACCATCAACAACACAGTCATTTGCATAATATCGCGGTTTTCGGTTTCAATTGTCCGTTATACCTCTTGTTCTGTAACTGTGTGAACTGCTTAAGCATGCGTCAAGTGTATTTTACCTTGTAGCCTCGTCCACAGCAACGCTTTGTCTATCTTTGTCCTGTCTATTCTGCTGTAATAGAAGAAAACGTTAATTTCTTGGGTGTGCACACACACTATACATGGCACCAAAATTCTTCTGAAAAAAAAATAAACCCAACAACAAACAAACATTTCCGGTAAATGTATGCGATTTCTTCAGCTTTGGTGTTACAATATCATTCTGTTGTAGATTTGTAATGTCTAGTGATACAAAAACACAAGAGACAATGATTTCTCATTTCATGCTAATTCTTGATACAAAGATAATATCATCATCCTACACAAGTAGAACAGCTGACTTTAAACTGTAATAGATAAATTTGACTACAATGTATTTTTCTACGTGCAAATGTTCCCTTTGACATTCATTAGTTGCTACGTCTAGAGATCATAAAATTATGACTAATTAGATTGAGTTATTGATTAATTGATCAATTAGATTGAACAAGAGACTATGGGTAAAAATGCCGACTTTTCCCTAAAATTTACAACAATGTTTTGTCCTTGAAGTCGTGATCTCAAAACACGCCACTATAGTAAATTCTTTCCGATACGAAAAGCAAGGTATTTTTTTTTCTCGATGCGTAATTTCGAACTGCGCATAGTCAACTCAGATATTGTGACGTCACCTAGTTTAAAGAAGAGGAGCTCAGTTAAAACTAATAATCTACTCCAGGGTCTCGTCTCATGAGACTAATTAAATAGAGACTGCATATAAGGCTCTCCAGTATAGTTTTGACTGGAACACACATAAGAGCACAATTTCCCTAATTCAGAGACTTAAATGAAATTTGCGCTTTCTGAAAATGGTTTAGTATAATTATGATTATCCAGAAAAAAAGAACAACAAAGACAATACAAGTTTTGGATTATTATGCTCGAGGATGATAGATTCATATTTTCTGATTTATTTGGTCTTGCTCCTTTTGTTTCTGAACTGCATCTGATATGATTCAGATCAACTTCCGGACGTTATATTGTATGAATTGGTATGAACAAATCATCCACTACTTCTTACTTCTGATGACGTCATGATGTACTAGTATCTATAAAAAGACGGTATCCATGAAGACTAGACTAGACTAGACTAGACTATTCACTTCTTTTCGCCTTTTGTGTAAATCTTCATACGTATTGGTATGTTTCTTTTCGCTAATGCTCCACGCTCCACTCTAACTGGCTTCATCTGTGTGTGTCTTGGTTAAATATTTCAACATATTAAAACTTATCAAAGTGTTTTTTTTTTATCTTTCCGTAATAATAGGAGATCCCACTACGCTATCCTTTGATATCAGTTGTTTCACGTGGATGATTTGCAATGATCTAAACCTTTAAGTGCCATGGCCATGCATTGGCAGTGTTTACAATGCTATTGGGTCTTTTGTACCAAACCACATTCAAAACACACAAAGGATTAGTTTTGCCTCATACACACACACACACACACACACACGCACACACACACACACGCACACACACACACGCACACACACACACACACACACAAACACACGCACACACATAATAAATAGTGAATCAATGAACAAAATACTCAGATTTTTTCTGTTAAAATCTTTTCGTCCGTCTTTGAGGGCGAAGTGGCAATGGGTCGCTTTTTCTTGACCGAGTCGTCGCTCGTACCTTGTTCGAAGATGGAAGATGTCGTCGCTGGGCCATGGGTGAAAAGTTCCGTAATTGCCGTACGGAACTGAGGAAATCGGGCGGCGTAGATGACGGGATTCGCGCACGAATTGTAAAAGGCTAACACGGTGAGAACGCGGTAGAGCGGACTCAGGAAATAGGTCGGGGAGACGATGCCGAGGTTGAGGCCGAAGAAGAAAATCTGGTTCGGCCCCCAGCACACGAGGTAGATAATGATGACCACGGCCATAAGCTTCAAAACGCGATCGCGAGCCACGACGTGAAACGAAGTGTCACTATTGTGAGCCATCGTCTTGAAGCGCAGGGACTGTCGATGAAGTGTCCACGCAATGGCTACCTGAGTGACCAACATGATGCCGGCTGGGATGACGAGACGCGTGGCGAACACGAAGTAACCGAAGACAAGCTGGCCCGTCCGGCTCGGGAACTCGAGAACGCACCTTTCCAAGTCGGGATCGACGCGAAACATAAAAAATCCAGAGATCGGTATGAGAACAGCGGCGGACCAGATGCCTACCAAGACGGTCGAGACGAGGCTGCGGTTGACGACGCGGTTGTACTGCAAAGGCCTGAAAACGGCGAAAAAGCGGTCAAAAGATATCACCATAAGTGTGTAGATCGAAGCACTGACTGCCGTCCATCGGAAGAATGCCGACCATATCAGCTTGCAGTAGAGCTGTCCGAGTGGTGTGTTCGGCACCCTTGTCGCCTCCGGTCTCGGGATGAGGAACACGGACGTGAGGAGGTCGGCAATGGCGAGACTTCCTACGAGGATGTCGGTTGACCGACTTGTCCTGCGGCGGTTGAGGGTGACGATGGCTACCAACAGATTGCCAACAATTCCCAGGATAGCCGACATCAACCGTAGCAGCGTCCACCACGGCCAACTCAGGGTCGACCAACGCCATCTACTCGCCGACGTTAATTCGATGTCGCTGTCGAAAGTTGTCGTCAGCTCCCATGGACTTTCAGTAGCTTTACTCATGTCGACGTCATTCTCGCAGGTAAACTGTGGAAAGTACGTCACGACGTCATCATCGATCTTATTGGTTTCAGCCGTTGTCGATATATTTTCAGTGCTCAAAGTGGTGATCGGGAAAACGAAAATGGCCAAGACTGCGCTGATAAGAATAACTGTCATGATTCCAAGCTAACTGAAAGACAGAATAAGATAGGCAGAGATAATGAGCGCAATAAGTTGCACAATTCAACTCTCTCAAAAGATGTAGAGAACACTCTATCTCCTTAATTGCAAATTATACAACACAAAAACACAACCTCTTCTTTTTAATTCTTTTTTTTTTCATTTATGGCATTTATTGCATTGGATAAAAACTTTTTTTTTACATTCTGATGCCTTGTGTCGTGAATATGAAATCGCAAACCCACAAAATTATAACATTGGTTAGGCTAAAGTCGACTGTGTCATAATCACGATCATTTGAGTTGCTCCTACACTGATAAAATCATGATATACCAAAATTGAATGACATCAAATAATCCATAATCTAAATAGAAAAAAAGGAGTCACATTATATCTTTCCATATTAACTTCCAAACGTGAAAATGAAAATAAATGTATGATGGATATGATGATCCAAATCAAAATGATGATTATGCATAAACTCTAAGAAATACCGCAATCACAGCCATCATCTTCATTGTCATCATCACCATCATCATCCTCATCATCATCATCATCAACATCATCACCATCATCATCATCATCATCATCATTGTCAACATCATCGTTGGCAACATTATTTTCACTGACGCAAATCATCATCATCATCATCACCACCATCGCCACCACTACAATCGTCATCATAATATGAAATTATCATCAGTCTTTCTCAACATCATCATAATCATTTTCGCAGTCATTTACCGCAACTACAGTTTTCATCACTAATTTCACTAATTTCACAAAGACATCATTATACTTTTAATCCTTGAAGTGATGGTTACCCCTTTCGCCAACAAACAACGTCTTATCAAACGTGAACATTATTACTGTTTGACTTACCTTTACACTTCACTTCTATTTGATCAAGCGACGTGATGATACAGTTCTGAACTAATTGTAGCTCCAATCAAGTAAAGTTCTAAAGGGATCAATGCTACATCCAACTCTTAACAACGCATTTGGCGAGGATGACGCGTTTTCCTCCAAACTTGAGTATTTATGCGCAGGACTCTGACTACAACATATGTCTCATATTCAAGAGTTCGGAGTTTAGAATTGGTGGTCTTTCTGAAGTTAGAGTTAGAGTGATTTTCATCAATGTTGTTTTCTTCTTTTACATTATTATGATCTTCTATGGGTGAACGAAAGTAGGACACATCCCTGACGTATGACATAAATATAGTAGTGGTTTGGAGCGCCATACTTCTAAAAAGAAGGGCTTTGAAATCAAGATTTTAATTTTGTTGTGCAATGGTAAAGTCTCATGGTCTTATGATAAAAGCGTAAAGTGCTTGTCTTGGCTCACAAAATCCTTCAAAAAACCCAACAAAGATAAAAAAAAAAAAAAAATAGGGTAGCCCGGTAAGCAGAGACATGGTTGTATTGAAACATAGAACGAGAACGAGGATGAAAGGGGATAAATAGAGTACCAGAAATTGGATGAAGCTTCATTCGAAAAATCTGATCTAATAGATCACCTCACTCGAGACTTGAACTTAGAAGGCCATATATAACAATCAAGAAATCGAAGGATGTACTACATCGACGAATCAAAACTCCAGAAGAGAGAAACAAGCGACACTCAGTGGCAAGGTGCGAGATTTTTTTTTTTTTTTATAGTTTTTTTTTTTTCACCATTCGACGTGACGTGTAAAATCGCGTTGGTCCATGAATTCAAATATAGGCGAGGGATGAAAGGAAAAAAAGTTGTTAGCCTAAATGTACAGCATTGAACAATGACCTGAAGTGAAAGGGTAAGAAAGTGAGATAGAGATCGATAGACAGACGGACGGACAGAGAAAAAAAAACAAATAGAAAGAGAGTGATGTTCAGCTACAAAGCGCTCTGTCCGCCATTTTAACCGGCTTTAGACCTCTTGTCAGACTACAATAATAACATCAAAGAAATGGAATTCTCAAAAATCAAATGAAGGTTAGTGGACAAGAACTGATCTGATCTGATATTATTATCACTCTTTGCTCGAGACCTGCATTCTGAGGGGAGAAAATAGAACCCAAAACATGTCACGGCATTGATGAACTACAGCTAAGATTAAGGTTAGAAAGAGAACGCCACTTGTCAAGGTGTCAATGGAGGTGGTACAGGTGCTACCGTACGTCCCCCCCCCCCCCAAAAAAAAAAAAAAAAAAAAAAACAGGAACTATTGCAATGATAACTTTAAAAATAGAAAAATCCATCCAAATACAATTCCAGGCATGAAACTGTAAATTATTACCCACATCTTCCAAAAAAACCCATCCCATTTGCTTCAGTGGTCAAAGAGAAATGAGGAGTTTTGTAGAGCATATCAGGAATCTCCTCCCTCCAAGTTCCGTCCATTGTCTTCACATTATGCAGTTCCAACACGTCCAAGAGCATCCAAGTGCTAAACTTGGAAGAATCAGACCCATGACACGCTTTACAACAATCCTCATTTCTCTGTAACCACTTAACCAAACTGAATGGGGTTTTCTGCAAAATATAGCTAAGATTTAAGACCCTGAAATAGCATTTAGACAGTTTGATCATAATAGTTATCAATGCGAAAATCTGATTGTATTCTTGGGGGGACATACTGTATAGTAAGTCAATGAAGGAGAGTGTCTGAATTTAACTAGAACAAGGATTGTCAGTGATTGTAGTCACTGTGAGGCCAAGGGATCACCAATCTGAAGACATGAATGGAAGTGGGTTTCACGAAGGAACGGGCCATTCAGTGAAGACTGTGTGCATCTGTGTATGATGTTTGTGTGTGCGTGTGTTTGTGTTTGAGTGTGATTTTGTTTGACACCGTAGCTCCATGCTTGAAATAAGAAATGGGTCACACTGGCTTTACAGGTCACTCTTCCTTTTACAAGCATGACAATTTTCATCCTTGTGGAAGTTCTCTTTAAGGAGTGCAATCGTATCGCTGTTCTTGTCTTTAGCCTCCTTTTTTTTTTTCAAAAATGACAGCTCTACCTTGATGTCAAACTCAGTTGAAAGGATTTTTCTCTCCCTTCCTCTATTTCCCTCCCAACTTTCTCTCTTTAGTTCATATCCCGCCTCGGTGTAACAAAAATGCATTAGCAGCAAAGAACGAAAAGAAAGAGAAATCAATAATATCTTCCCGCATCGACCACGTCTTCTTGATGCTTCGCTTACCTTAATCCCTCAGGCCCCAGAATTCACGATTCTGTGGTTTGGTGATGTATGTTTCTATTACAGTATTTTCCTACTTATTGTTCATTTATTGTCAAAGAAGATGGAGTTAAAAAGAAAAGAAATCTTCCATTTACGACCCTCTGTAGTTCATGTTTCATTTTCAGTTTGTTTTATTTCTCCACTCGTAAAAAAAAAATAATTTTGACAAAACTAACGATTTTCACATGAAAATATAAACAAGAATCCTTAAAAAATTACGATTACGTGTAAAATAATGATTTAACGTATAGAAATGAATTATTTTTCATGGTATCAAGTATATGGTTGGAGGAGACCTTTATCAAAGTCACTACATTACTAAATCTATGAACACTGTGTCCCACAGTGTGTTAAAAATGTGTTCATGTAGTCGACTATGATTTCACACTGTGGTGAGAGAAGGGGGGGGGGGGGGAGGAGGGAACGAGAGAGAGAGAATGATATTTTGCTTCGATCCGCCCCATTCCCACCCTTAGATTTTTTTTTTCAAGCTATTCACAAATATGATGACCAATCCGGGTTTAAAACACTGAATGAGTTAATGCGGGTTTTTCCGTCCCCTAGTCTCATCAAAACGATGCAGGAATCATCTTAATCAACGGGAAAAGGCGAAACGCATCGATCCTTGAACGTTTATATCTCGCTGTGTTTATCAGTGGGCGGCACTAAAGCCCCATTTTTACGAGTTGCTGTGATCGTAACTTTCGACCGTTAAGATCAATCGTAAAAACTCGGGACGGTTTATAGGTGCCGAATCGGCTACGCTGATACCTATGTACACAGACTCGAAATGAGCGGTCACCTCAGCATGACACAACCCGAACAGCTTCTCTTCCTTGAATTATTTCTCTGCTGACTTGTCCTTATTTCCATTTGTCAATCACAATTCTTTAAATTCATAAAACGACGAT